>LGAG01000596.1:11131-43519 GCA_001278395.1 Lerema accius
ATATTTATGTGACAGATAAATGTTTGTTCTCGGGTCATGGGTGTTAGTGATGTGTTATTTGTGTTGTCAATTCCACCCGCGACACAGGGAATCCTAGTGCGGGGGTATGAGTGTGTTAGCGTTTATTTATTTAATTCCATCATTAATATTTTAGTTATTTAACAAAGCAAATGACGGGAGTGTTATAGGTAAATTATAGTTAAGAACTATCTCGATCGTCTCAATCTTAAAATAAAAAACCTATGTTTATTCTGTCCATTCATTTAGGAGCTTCAATGCCCCGGTCAAAAACACCAGGCTTAAAACAACCCTCTTTTTCGTTGGGGATAAAAAAAAACCTTATCCTTTTGATAAATAAAGCATTTTCTATGAGATTTGCAAGTGATATCGCTAAAACATAATTGTATAGCAAATAAAAAACTACATCAAAATTGATTCAATTGTCTAGGAGTTACGAACCACAAAAAGACACGTCATTATTCTTTTAGCAGATGGAGATTTTGCTACGATTTTTGCAAACGAAGTCGCTAACACATAATCGTATAGCAATTTTATATTCTTCATTTTCCTTTGGAATCTTCCTTAACATTTCAAATTGGTCTCAACTCAATAAAATCCGGCAACTCGAATAATCAAGGCAGCTTTCGTGTTCGCCGGGAATTTATTCTAGCTTTCATAAAATTATCTGTATCCGAGATATGAAAGAAAAATGTAATTATGATTAGAAGTATTCAATCCTTACCTATCAAATGCGGTTGTAGCGAAGAAAAGGATTTTCTGTGCCTTTATTCAATTTAAGTAGTTGTTATCGATGCACTTTTTACATTAATGGAATCGTAATTGAAAGAAAATCTGGTAAATAGAGAACAAATATTCTGTGAAAGCATGTTCGTTGTCAATTAAATTTAAATGCTATCTAAAGGTAATAAAGTGTAATTTGTAATGTTAATTGCAATTAAAATTGATGGTAGTTAAAACACTTTCTGCTGAATGAGTACTATAGAGAGCTAACTGTCGTATCGCTTTTTATAAACCTTTTTTTTACGCAACATAATTGTCTATAAACTCAAAAGCATATTTAAAACGAATACTTATATTTTTTTTGCATTTAAAATAAACACCATAATTAGATTAATATTTTCGAGAGTACTATGTATGTATGTACGTCCAATTCTTTAGCACGCTAAACAGCCCAAACGGCTTGGATAATTAATAATGTCATTGGATTAATTTCCATTATGGAAGTGACAAAAGACTATAATACAATATTTTTCGTGTCTCCCCACCACACTTTTTAGCGACTATTTTTATTTATTTTTGTATTAATAAATTACAACTGTAAATTCTTTAAACACGCGCAAGCGTTCTACTGCATTAAATTACTAAGTGCTAAGATAGCCGCAATCTTAAATCAGGAAGAAATGCGCACACTCATTACACCAGGGAAGAAAAGGCTACTAATCTTATTTCTACCTATTAATCTTACTTCCCTATCTGGCTAAAGAAATGAAAACGCACTTCCCGCCATGTATCACTTTGCTAGACAGCACCAAGTAATATTAATTACTTGCGACTTTAGGATTCTTTTGCTACGCCATAATAAACTTAGCGTGAATTCGTTTGTTAAAAAGTTTGCCTAATTCAGCCACAATATTCTGAAAAAATAGCGATAAATAAGCTATATAAACAAGGCTAATTAACATTCAATCTGAATTTATCTTCCAATAATATCAGGGTTAAAAAAAATTACAATTTAACTAATGTCAAAACTCGCGACTTCATTATTATTACGAGTATGAAATAAAACGAAAACTCACTAGTACCAAGTTACAAATTATATTTATTTTTTAATCTCCGCCTGTCATAAACATACTTTACCTTTACAGTCCCGTTTTGAAGTTAATTGCTTCATGAGACCAACGCGGCACTGAGTGCCTAGTGTTTGCACATAATTTGTTTTTCACTTCAAACAAGCGAGAATGTTTTTAATACTCTGTCTCCTCTATGAATTAAAAGATAATGCGTGATATTTTTGCAAATCGACTTAAAATATTAGCCATTAAGTAAGGTTTACTTAGCTTAGGTCAGCACGACATAATTTAATAGTTTAGCTTTAAAGTATTTACGTAAAAAATCGTAAAACATACGTGAAAAGACTGAATAAATATTAAATTTTGCGTTAACATAACCAATATATTTTGGAGTCGAATGTAGGAATATGCTTTAAAATAAATCAACCTACATTCGTACAATCTCGGGAGTTAAAATGTCTGGCACACGTGACATGGGTCGAGTGCGATTTCAGGTGTATTTCTCATGCATAAGGGATTTTTTGTACCTAAGGTAAGCTGTTTCACGACTACAATCTCACCTGATCACTGTCAATCTTACATGATGGCAAGTGGCGACAAAGATGATTTTTTTTTTATTGATTCTGGCTTAAAACTACTGACAAACAGTTATTACTACTAAAAAACCTTGCTAGTATTGAGCAATTGCTATATAGTAGCATTTTGTCGAAATATTGGTACTCTACTTTTTTTAAGCATGCTGCTAAAATGCTAAGTCATAAGCATGCTTATTACTAGCTAATGCAAACAATTTGAGCATGCTTACCATGCTTTTTTATAAGCATGGATGTCACTACCTTTATACTAAAATATGGATAAAGAAGCAATGAAAGTATAGGGTTAAAAATGTATTAATCAAAGTGGTTAAGATATTAAACTGATTATAATCATTGATTCATCATAACACTATGTATCCTGTTATTTTTAATCAATGGACATTTATTCTACCTCTGCCAAGCCAACTTCAAAGAGTTGTAGATGCAGAAATCAGATATGACACGCTTTGAAACTAATATTTCTGCTATTTTAAAACTGATGCGCTCTGAAAAGTATATTTATTCGTTCTATTTATGCGACGCTGGAAGAAAATATGACTTGATAATTATTTAAGTATTTAATAGTAGCATCGTTTTATTTTATCATGGAGTGTTTTGAATATAGTTCCTTTTAATCCCAAGAACCATACAATAAAATGTTATTGTCAAAAAGACAATACAAGTCACAAATAGAAAAATAAAATCCATTCTACCCTAAATTTCTAATAAAAAATATAGCTTAAGTCATGCCCACAATAGAGATTCCGATTCCGAAGAGAAATCTGTCAAGCCGTTAAGGCTGTATTTAATGCCAAAGAAATGGACATACATACATACATAGGTACAGACGCTCCAAAAATATTACCTTCCTAACGCAGCCCCGTAAAAAGTTAACTTTTAAGACTAATTTCACCAGTCACTAAATGGGACAAAATACTTTGATCCTAAACAACAGTACACAGAAAAATTTCAAAGCTGCGAGTTTATCGCAAACATTTTACACCTCCACTCATTTGTCAAGGCAAATTCTTACGCATCTCTTGTTGATGAGTGCTTTGATCTCTCTCATTTACTGAACGAACCTCAAAGACTTCAAAGAACCTTCAAAGGGATGGAAAAAACAATTGTCACGCAAAATCAACAGCCCTTACTCTAAGATCGACGGGTCAAAAAATTCTTATTAAAAGAGAGAATAAATAAAATGAATTCTTCAGGAGGAAAGCTGCTTAGAGGGCTGAATTAATGTTTTACTCGAAATGCAGTCAGGGGCGAAACTGTAATCCGAC
This sequence comes from Lerema accius, assembly GCA_001278395.1. NCBI lineage: Eukaryota > Metazoa > Arthropoda > Insecta > Lepidoptera > Hesperiidae > Lerema > Lerema accius. The sequence goes on from LGAG01000596.1 coordinate 14,804, forward strand.
TAAAGAGATTTAGGTATTTCAATTTGGAAAGAGTTCTAGCAATTTATGTTAACATAAATGAACGAAATTGACTACGATGCCGCAAAGGCGTGAAGTGTCTATCTTGTAGGCAATAAGATAATGAGTTTTAAGATAAAGAAAACTATTTTACTTGAAAGAGAAATTTACGTCATTTTCTTAATTCAGTTGGCGGTGCTTAGTTACTACTCGTATCATCTCTTAAACGATTATTTAAAAAAGAACATTCCATTACAATTGTATAATTGCTGAAATGTCCGTATGAAACAGGACTGATGTTTAGTAATAATAGTGTCATCGCCATGATATTTCATTACAACTTTGTGCATGTCTTCTTAAAAATAAATATTGGTCTTCATCGTTAAAATACATTAAAAAACGAACTACTTACTGACAATTTAAAATCATAAAATTGAATCCTATTTTTCACATAAATTAAAGAACAACGATCTATTTACCTACGAAACCTTTTATTCGCAAGAGGCGATTAACAATGCGGGTCTACCTTATTGTTAACTTCACAAAACCCTAGGGAATGAAGGTAGGTATTACCATTCATTGGCGTTTACCACAATCATACCAGTTAACAGGCTCTTTAGTATTCTATTCAAGTATTTGGGGCAAGAATTTTATTTTTTACTTTCAACCTAGACTCTGCTCTGTACATTATGAACAAAATGTAGGTACTCTGTACACTTTCGGTTTGTTAATTTTGTAAGCGGCCGCAAAAATATTCATTGCCTTACATGAATAATAATATATTATTTTAGGTAACTTATAAATGCCAAAAATAATATTATGTAAGTAGGTACCAAGCAGGAAAATTAATTTCACTTCTAAGTTGGACTTACTAAGGGACCGTTCAAGTATTACATAATGCAATTTTTGATCCCCATGTAACGCGCCATTACGTTTTTCTGTACGATAAACGTTACGTAATATACAAATGACCAATTTTAACTAAAATGTTGCCATTTTGCCTAGTTAGAGGAGTAATCTTTCCTAGTTTTTTTAGTAATAAAAACACAATGTTACTTAACGCGTTGTTCGAAAACTTACATAACGCATCAAAACATTTTACAAGATACATAACCTTCCCCTTAATTGCGTTAAATAGTTCTTAAACGGTCCCTAATAATTCTATAACTAACAAGTAGTATCATAAGAAGTCTTAGCACCAATAAATTCCTTCCCATTTCTCGCGTCACGACATATAGGTGAAAGATACCTTCGATTTTAGTGTAAACGCGCACATCGGTGTCCTACAAAGCTATACAAACGGACCACACCTTTGCTTACTAACGAAACCTTTGTCCTGATTGAGGGACAAGGAACGTCTATTGCTTCCGGAACAATACAATGAAATCACTATGCTTAAGTCTCTATTACTATAACGTTTATTATACGTATCAAATCAAATCAAACTCACGAAACAACGTGTACCCGGTCTTCTAGTATACCTATTTATATGACTGTGATCGAAATAAAACATATATCTACGACGCGACAGCTAATATAAATGTATCAAAACAGCTGTTTAAAAAATTTACCATACATGTATGTAAATAGATGTCATCATTAGCTTTGCATTATTATGGCTATTATAACGAAATAATTACGTTATTATTACGAAAACTAATCTCAAGACTTTTCAGTGAAAGATGAGATTAAATAATTATAAATAGAGAGAGCAGCTTAAAATCAATGCATTAGAAAAATCTTCTTAATTACAACCAGAAAGCAAGTACCTATTTATGTGACTGCTACTAAAGAAAACAAAAAAACAAAATTACGATTGCGTGCGATAGACAATTTCCCGTTGTATCTGTCTGTAATACGCCTATTTATTAAACCCAATGTTTTTAATTTCCAAAATCTCGTGAGTCGTGAGCAATAAACTGATGAATTATAAAGTTACAATTAAATGAAATTACTTAGTATTAATAATTTATATTATTGGAAAAATCTTGCCTATAATGCCTCAACCAGGAATCGAATTCGCACTGACGGAGTTCTAGCTAAACCGCCAACAGAAAGCAATTGTATACGAATTGAAACTACAGCGTCGGTATCACTAGAATACTTGATCAGGCTAAAACAATAAGTTTCACCAGTGAACATAAATTGAGAGTTCTCGGATGGTGAGCTAACTCTGAATGTGGCAACTGTTTTGCTATTTCAATACGAAACTGGTTTCAATACCGACTTCCTCCCACTTCACGCTCTATCATTCCACATTAATCAAACTAAGTTCAACTATTGATTGGGAAGTAGCCACGAGAGTGATTAAGCGAGCAAATTTTTGATTGGTCACTGTTCTGAGTTTACGCTGAATTTAGTAATAGTCAACATGCCGATTTAACAGGAGATTAAAGTTTAACAGGAGGTTAATAGGAAAACAGGAGGTTAAAGGATATAGGAAGGTAAAATAAGAAAATAATTACGTCCTCTGTCATCAGTAAATAATAACACATTACATTATTTGCATTACGATTACATAGACCCTATCCTCAGACCAAAAAAATATATCTATTAGACTCAATGTTCAGAACAAAAAAGTGAGATAAAGATGCTGATGTCGAGATACTTCAAGGGTTCAGCCACACTATTAGAGTTATTGAAACGCCGTCATAGCAAAAGTTATTTGATATGAACATTTATTAAACACATGAAAATTGAAGATCGAAAGTACCTGATGTGGAAAAAGGTATATAATCTGAGACCAAAATATGAGGGCGAACCATACCTCTTTTTTTTGTCGTGATTTAAAAAGTAAACAATCTTACAGTGTTTTTTATTGTAATTATCGATTTAAAAATTAAACAGACACAAATAAATAAAAAAGTTAAAGAATGAATAATAATTTAATGTCAAAATAAATTCTGTAGGTACTTATACCTACTCCTAAATATTTTTTAAAATTAATGAAATAAATAAAAGTTGTGCCAAGGTTATTTACCTTTTAAATCACGACGAAAAAAACGAGGTATACGTCTGCCGAGTCTTTTAGTCGTATATAAAATCGTTGATAGAGACCGGAGACGTTATAAATTATAGTGCTTAAGAACGTACACACGTGTAAACAGATTACGCACCCTTCCCATCCACATGTCTTTAGAATATGCTCAAGAAGCGTCACGTATTAATGATTTAACTGATACGTGCTTGTATAAACCACAGTGGCTCCCCCTACGTAGCTACGTTCATTAAACTACAATAGATGATATATGAGTTTCATTTTACGTATCTAATCGGTAGATACGGCAGGAAAATGACAAAAATTACATTGAAATGCACGGATTTTTCCGCGTAACATTGTTTTTTGAGCTTATCTCTGGTATGTTACTACTTCGTATCGCAATAGATTTTGATCAACAATGTGGTGTTGTTACTTCTGATATGTCATAGATTATAATAGAATGCGTTAAAATGTCATATGCGGTCTTTCTTAAATCCACTTAAAAAAATAAAACTAGTGAAGTATGTGGTTGGTATAATTGAAAACACGAACTCACTCGTTAAAATCATTTAACCTGTTTAGGCTGCAGAGCGATCCAAAGAAATTAATATACATACATATAAGTGCTTACGTCCGAAACACATTAATTTGTTTCATAGTACGCCGCATCTCGTAGGTAATTATAAATTTTTCAAGAAAAATAAGTTTTCTAACATTAATTCATGCACGATTTTTAAACACGAATTCAATATTTTTTTTTATGTTTCTAATGGAATATCCTTTAAGCCACTCGTAACACTTCAAAAGTTTCAATTAATTTCTAAAAGTCCCAACTGGTCCTGTAACACGTGTGTCTACAAAATAACATTCAACTTTTAACAAATTTAATAAAACATGAATTGAAAAAGAATCAATTAAACACGTCTACGAAGTTTTTGGTTGAAAACAACGATGTTCGAATATTTGAAAAGTTTGCAACCATCGGTTCTGCTTGCAAAGGGATAATTATAATCAAAGTAAATCTTTTGCCAGCAGTTTTTTCATGCGAATTATAATTACTACTTACTTAAAGTTGCTAAGCATTGTCTGCGAATTTCTGTAGCTCAAAATCACCGTACAAATACAAGCTGTTTAGGCAATTGCGTTAGTACAGTCACGAGCATAAATATCTTATACTTATAAAAAAATGTAGCCTATCTCACATAGTAAAGACAAATTAATTGACACATGCATAAATAGATACGATCTGAAAGCATTACCCTCCTAGAACTTTTGGGTAAAAATATATCAGACAATTTAAATTACAGCTTACGAGCGAGTCGAAGATTTTACAATACGCGATAACATGTGTGTGCCATAGAAAATAAAAACTGGCAGAAGGAAGGTTGGGAGCAGAAAGAAATCGTTTTTACAAAACTTCCGTGAATGGATCGGAATAGCCAGCACTGCTAATATTCCGCAGAGCAAAAGAAGACTGTAAAAAGCTGTTAGCCAACCTTCACTAGTTGGAGAGGCACTAAAATAAGAAGCAAAATAAAATTATGAAAAAACGTTACAACTTCTGTTATATGCATTTCAAATAACAGAGAGAACAGTATAGTAGGATCTTTAACGCGCTTGTAATCTGCAGTAAATACGATTTGGACTTATAAATAGAACTGTTAACAACCGGCTAGCTCACTTAAATACAATGGGTGACCCAAGGTTCAAACTCTTCATCCCCTCAAGATAAAGTGCTCCCATTTGTCTGAAACTGGACGAAGCAATCATTATTACGAGTATCTTCGACGGCCGAATTATTTGTCTTTTCGATATCTTACGTTGATCCTGACATTTATATCTCAAAGATTAGTTTATTTTTCGATTTTGGACAAATTGTTCAATCATAAATTATAAATTAGATGTTATCGATAGAATGCATTAAAAAATGTGAGAGTAAATTAATAAACTTCTAAATTTTATTTCCAAACTATTTTACGTAACGTGACTTCATATTAAGTACTACATCCTTGTAGTTTTTTACTCCTAACAATTACTAATAACATCTTTAACACCTATCACTAACAGAACCTACTAACGAACTAACAATCCCCCTATTTTTACTACTCAAAGTTTACATGTCCAGAGCGACAAAGATGGTGGCATTACAATATTTTTTCGATTCTGAAACCTTTAAACCAGAACCAAGAGAGCGTTTATTTACAGCAAAACCCGCTTAGTGAAACTACCTTTTTACCTTCCAGACAAGAAATACGAGTGTACAAAATGCATTTCCAAGATGCTCTAAAAAGTTATAGGTCTTCAGTTGAACGAGAAAGCGGGCGTAAACTTTAAAGAGCTCTTCATTTCTGCAAGCCACGCCACTTGACACCGCCCAGGAGAGATAAAGCAACCTATTCCTTCACCACACTGAGGAAAATTCATTCGCGCTATAAAATTACTCGTACAGTTACAGCAGGTTTGGATATTAGTCCATGAATGGGATTTTAGTCAAGGTACTGACTATGCTTAATGCTGATAAAATAGCATCATCATAAGCACATACACGTCAGAGGGAAGGTTCCATGACAAATAATTGACGTGAATTTTGACTCTACCAGCCAGGGATATTAAACAAGTATATAGTGTAATCTATAGTAAATTCTATAAGGTAAGGTGGGGTAAGACTAACACACGGGGCAAGACTAACACTGTCTTTTATCTCGATACGTATAGCATGTATACGAAATTCTTTTAGTCTGTAAGATAGAACAAATGTAAATGTTCCCGGCTAAAACACACACATGTCATTTCTTCAAGTGCATATCGAGATAATAGACAGTGTTAGTCTTGCCCCGTGTGTTAGTCTTACCCCACCATACCTTAATCCAGTTTATTACCAAATCCAGTCTATAGTCAAGTTTATACTCAGCCTTTTAGTCTAGCTTATAGTCTAGTCTGTAGTCCAATCTATAGTCTAGTCTATAGTTTAGTATGGAAAAGTCCATAGACTAGTGCAGCGAGGTTTAAATTTCGAACATAGACAGGGTAGAGAATAACTAAAAAATAAGTATTCAGTCATGAAATGATAGTGGTCACAATCGACCATAAACAAATAATAAATAGAAGAACAACAAGCATATTGGCTTTCAAGTCCCTAGCCGGTACACGTCGAGTCGTTTGACAGCTGACTTAAACTTTAAACAAACGCAATGTGACTTTGTAACATTTTCCCCCGAATACAACAGATGCAGAGACAAAATACGATATCCGCGTAAAGTGTAACAAACAAGGATGTTTCTAAAGTAACTTTTAGTAACATACGGAACAGAACAAGCAGTGAACAGTGAATTTTAAAAGCATTTTATGTTTTACGCTACGTTGGTACATTTGACTCGGTTAACCATTTAGCTACTGCGAGCATCTTAAGATGGTTACTATTCTTAAGTTATGTCTAAGTTACTGCTCATAAACTGGTTGCCATGGAAACGGAAGGGTTAGTCAGTTAGTTTGTTTTTATATATTACAATTCATAAATTTCGCAATCCTAACTTAAGAACTTATTTACAATGTAGAGTAATTATACTGGATTCAATTCCTGCTGACATTTTAAAACATTACACTTTACGACATACAATATTCAAATTAAATAATTTGATAAAGATCTGAAGTGTTCAATATTTGTAGTATCTATTTGTTTTCACATCGGGATCTGTTAAAAAGCTAAGTGAAAATCGCACATTTGAAAACGAAACATTCGTTAAAAGAATGTTTATCCTAAACGTTTCAGTGTTATCCATTCAAACGGTCGATTCAAATGGTCTATCATTGTCATATATCCAAAAAAATAGCACAGTCTGCCTCTTATTTTAGTGCCACTATTATTTTTATGAGGGTCCGTTATATCGACGAGAAACGATATGAAAACCAAAGCAAAAAATCCAATGTTAGATCGCTAGTATTCACTACAGTTTGTAAAACAATAGGCATTAGGGAGGAAAAAGTTTTGTAGTAAATAAAGCCGTCGACGATATATCTGAGAATATGTTATTAGGAAACTACGAAATGCAAGTTATTTACATTCAAACCTTATATTTCTGTGAACAAAACTCATTTTTACTTCAGAAAATAACTTTAATATACTCAAATCAAAAATTAATATAAGCATGGAATGGTAATTTCTAAGCAAACCCACAACTGATTTCTTTATAGCTATTATTGGTAACCGAAAACTTAAAAAAAATGGCCTTAAACCTATACCTCCCACATAAAATTTTTAACCCCATCCCCTTTCAGTAACCTTTGTAAAATTAGTAACACACATAAAGTCATTCACCTCACCATACAGGGGTAACATGGAAAAATAACCTTTTCGAATAACATACCTAAAGTTCGTACAAAAATCGATGCCCTCAACTAAAACAGGGTTTAACTGCTTCCACACCTTTATTGAGACAAACTTGAACCCAGTAGCCATAAAACGAGTGTTATACCGACCGTAAACACCCACGTTTATTTCCTAGGTAGTCTAATAGTCTAGGTAGTCTATATAACTGGAACTACACCTGTGTTTTGTAGGAAAACTTATTTCAAGACTTAGGTTTAAGTAATTTATTAATCAAAAGGAACTTTATCGTAATCCGGTGAAACTGAGTTTGAATTACTACCCCTTTTTACTGGATTGTGCCTTAAGAAGGTAATGTTTTTCAAGCGTATATATGTCTGTTTTGGTATGCTCTACAGCATAAACGGCTTGAATGATGTCAACATGTCAGGTATCATTGATTTCGTTGTTGTGAAAGTGATACAGGATATATTTTTTATAACAGCACCACCGATTTCTAAAAACAAATTTTATCAGTCAGATCTTTTGGTTTTCAATAGAAAAACGTTTGTTGTTTAATTTTTTTTATGTAAAATCCTCAATCACTTAGTTACGTACCCAATATTAAACATACGAATTATGTTAGCTATCATTTGCTTCAGAAAATAAAGATAGAATCTCAACAACAATATTTTGATCCGATAAGATTATGTTTACATTATCAGGCATCTATACGATATCCGATACGACGACATTCTATAGATTAAAAAAACATCGTAATTCAGTATTTAATATAAACAAAACAAATGTTTCTTTTAAACAAAAAAGAAATGTATTTTTCATTTTGCATTTTGCTCTTTGTGAACGGTTTGTGAACATGGAAACTCGATTGTCATTTGTTTTTTTATTTTATTGTTCCACTTTATAAAAACAAGTCTTTATTTATTAGCACGAGAGGAGCCGCCGTATGTGGGAATTTCTACAATAACCTATTTCTTCAAACGATAGATAAAATACTTGTTAGACATCCTTGGCTGGCGGATTTCGATTAATTAATGTTTTTATATTTCTTATTTTAGTTATACTAAATACACACTTGTTAACCATATTAACTTTAATTAAATATGCCAAATCGCAAACTCATACGTTTACGCATTATTCGTTGCAATTCGTTATTTGTTGGTTTTTATTACACTTAAATATTAAGAAAAATACATTAAATATGTCTATATAATTATTAATAATTACAACGTAATCATAATTATTTTTATGTAACTATAATAATTAAGTACATATTAATACCTAATTCAAAATTAATAGAGGAAGGTTCAAACATCTTCAAAAATTGCGTTGCGTGAAAATTTTAATAAATAAATAAGATTTTAGCAAAACATTTGTATACATAACTGCTGTCATAAGCAGGTTTGTACAGAGCAAGTTATTGGTTCAACATTATTACTATTTTCTCAACACAAATAATTCCAGCTACTTCTTGTTAATAAAACAAATGACAATGCACATGAGATGACAATGAATGAGTTGGAGTACGACGCGGATTCTTTTCACATTTCACTCGTGTTGTTCACATTTGTGCATTTCTATTATGATAGTCCAGCAGTGATAGCTTAGTGATTTCTTGAACTGGAGTTCCAGAGTTCAAATTCAGCACGCACCTTGAACTTTCCAAAAAGTTATGTATGTAGGTATTAGAAAGTAATTATCACTTGATTTGGTGAAGGAATAAATCGTGAGGAAATGCACTCTTAAGAGTTGTTGATAATGATGATTGCGTAGTTTCTCGTTTATGTTATGAGAAGAGAGATAATATTACTAAGTTAAGTCATTAATTAATGAAAAAGAAAGAAAGAAAGCTTAGAATTATTTCAAAAATTACTAGCCTGATTACCTTACTGACTTCTTGAAGTCAACCACAGTCAGTTTAATAGTCTTCATATAGCATGTATGTAATAAAATATTTTTTCAGCCAATTATTTAGTAAGTTAAGTGAAAATGTCACTACGACATTGGTTCTCAATTTCCCAATTTTATCGCCGATCGCAGGTGACGGTTGTACAGCAAAAGTCAAACCAATTTCAATTCATAAATGGCTCAGATCCATTTTTGGCACGTTTCCTCAGGGAAAGTTTCATTATTCAATTTCACTTTTTGCTAACTAAAGCCTACACGAATTTTAGAAATTATGGAAATTCAGGTTTATAAACTGAAAAGGGACTTTTTCTCTTAAAGCTATAGTAGCTAACATTTTTACGGTAACATTTTGCATATGAAAATTGAGCGAGTAAAATTGGAAATTGCAACCCCTCTAACGTATTTTTGCCGCGTCTAAAATGCTGACTTGCAAAATTTCGCAATCGTTCATTTCACAAAATTCAAATTACATTTCATTATTAGTCGAATTTTCACGTATCTTTTTCGAATAGCCGTCGATGAAAATCAAAACAACCAATTAAAAAGAACAATTGTTTTGTTCTAGCAAGTGCACAGGACGGAAAATCGTTATTCAATTAACACTCTAGTGCGAAAAATTGGATGTTCAATTACATGTTCGGATATTTCCGCATCAGTGCGGTTATGCTTTTCTCCAGAGATATGCTAGGCTAAGCTATAGATATATGTCAAATCCATTAATAGGATGAAGGTAATTTACCATCATTACTGGTTATCATAATAATGAATCTGGTAAATGCTACCCAAAACCAGTAGTGTAATTACTGTTTAATCTAACCGGGCGATGTTTTTAACTATCAGAACAAGTTTAGATAGGTGTTATTAGAACTCTAATTATATCTTTAATTGACTATAAATGTTTTTAATAAAAACAATATCCAGGTCATAAAGCATACCTAACATATTTTAAAAGTATTTTTTTTTAATTACTTTAGTTTTGAAAACAGCAATAGTCAAATAGTTTCGTAGCTCAAATTTTATTTTGCTTATCGCATCGCTACCGCCTACAGCTCACATGGAAAACGAACTTTAGAATGAATTAATCCTTTAACGAAATCATTTCACGAGTATTAAGTTGTTAATTAAAGTTTTACTACGTTGGATTTGGTAAAACGGAACGTGAATGTGAAGTGTGAATCTGTGTAAACCAATTCTTAAGGGATGGGAAAACATGGAGACAATTTCTGATGGAGTGCTGTGTAATTTAAATCTAAAAAGTAATTGTTTGTTGCGATAATTTAGAAATCGATTTGTGTTACGAGTTTTTACCCGATTGCACTATAAAGAAGGGAATGTTTTTTACCTATATGCATGATTTCTATTGTATTGCATTGGGGTGTCAAACTAATGTAAATGGCGATAGATTTTAGTATTTTTTTAACGCTAACACACTCGTACCCCCACAGTAGGACTCCCTGTGTCGCGGGTGGCATGGCATCTCAAATAAAATATCACTAACACCCATGACCCGAGAACAAACATTTATCTGTCACATAAATATCTGCCCCGGCCGGGATTCGCACCCGGGACCCATCGTTTTGCAGGCAGGGTCACTACCAACAAGGCTACAGGGGCTTCAATATAGTCGGGATAGATTTTAATGAAGCATATTAGTTGTCACAACTCTTATAACTGAGAAAGATGTAGAGAGATTTTAACGTTAAAATTGCTTGTCAAGTTTGATCATAAAGAGTTCTCAATATGCGACTGAATACCCAAATTCAAACCAACGTATTTTGACTCATAATATGAGCCAACGACTCAACATTTAAGTTCTATTCATGAAAATGAATATGTTTCCGCTGAATAAACGTGAATGTTGGTATGGAAATTCTTATGACGTGTAAATAAATGGTATTTCATCTGCTTCATTGAAATGCATGAATAAATAAAATTAAATGAGGAAATTCCAAAATTTTACAATACTTACCGATGTATTACATGCACAAATACATTATATCTATTCATATAATTTTTACGTTAAATTTAACGATATGAGTTAACTTCTCGTTAGTATTCTACACAAAACTAGGTCAATAGGGTTGTTTTTGTGATTCATCCTGAGAATATAGTGTATCATCGACCATTTTCACATAAAATGAACACAAAAAACATACATATAACACCTATAAAATACTCTTAATCTTTCTAATTCAACTTGAACCCTTTAATGTTAAAGTATATAATAAGTTCACGTATGTACATACGTATTATGTACAAACCAAATTACTATACATAGCAAATATCCAATTATAGGAGAGAGGTGCCAATCTTCTGGTTGAATGGTCGCGATAATGTTAACCACAATGGGATTGAGGGTCATGGAACGTATTAGCACATTAGAATATGTCAAACAACAAGCGTACCAAATATGAGATTGAAAGGTAAAATCATATTTATGAAGTTACCTTTATTTTCTAGAAACCCATTGTTCCCGTGGGATAACAGATAAATGGACCACGGATGCGATCTTATTATGGTCTGGTCTAAACTGATACTGGTCCCGTCAACCGGGTTATGGTTAAATTTCGACCATAGAGCCAGTCTTCTAGTATAAGTAATTATTAACAAAAGTAGACGAACCCAATCCCCCTTAATACTTATGTATAATATCTTGATATACCCCCATGTACCCCAAAAAACCTATTCATTTTAATCTCAGAATTTAATATATATTTTATACCAATTGTGTTGAACGTAAGGCATTCGCTGTGGAATTTAAAACCTGCGAAAATGGTTTTTGGTATTTACAGCGCATAATTGGATAGAAATGACAAGCAATATTTTACATATAAAAGGTTTGTTTCACATTAAATTTGATATAGTTAGGGTAATTTGATAAATATCTTAATATCGTCCGTGTGTTTGTCACTAAACTCTTCCTCCCATTTTTGATAAAACAAAATGTGATGTATTTTATACGGATGAGGATGATGATGAATTTTAGAGGCACCGAGTATGTATGTTTTAGGACCTGTATAGTAGTGGAACCCGATAAGTGGTGCGACTGTCGAGATACTTTAAGGGACCAGACCTATTAAACTTATTCATCATCATCATCATTGCAACCCATAAATGTCCCACTGCTGGGCTTGGGTCTCCTCTCACAGTGTGAGGGGTACAGGCCATAGTCCACCACGCTGGCCTATTAATTTAATTTTCATTTAATTAACCTTATTAAAACACCCAAAATCATTCCTGATGTGGAATAGGTACTAACTGATCAAACAAATTTTAAGGCGAAATATGTTGTAGAACAACGTCAAACCAATATTTTAGTCTATAGACTAGACTAGCATAAAAATAGTGAAGCCCAAGACATTTCTAATCAGAAAGTTCTCTGTGGTCTTACCGATATGTGGCGCCAACACGACCCTTTTTACATGTCCCCAGCTCCCTACGGTCTTCAGTTCTCCCGTTAATATTTAAAGAGATAAATTCGATTATTTTCGGCAGTCAACTCAAGGATGCCCTTTTGATAAACAATTTAATTATACCGAGCTATCCTTTTATTTACTTTGTACTTTAGTAATACGTTTAGGATAGGTTCAAAGTTCACTTGTGGTCGGATATTCAAATGCGAAGCAGGTTTAATTATTTCATTGATGTTATAATATGAGAACGGTTCAAAAAGAATCTCCGAATTATATTGTACCTACACTACTTGGGTTCTTTTGAGCTATAGAAAAAGAACATCTAATTTTGTTTTTGCTGCTGACAAACATAAGCCAATGTTAGTACAACATAATTTCATTTCTTTAAAATATAAATTAGATATCCCAGATCTTACTTAGAGGAATTAGAAGGTGTTTTATATAAGAATAGTCATCCAAGTCAACCTTCCATATGTAACTAGTTATAAAATAAAGCTCAGACTAGGGTAGGAGTCAGTTATAAGCAGAGGAAGTACTATCAACTGTGAAATAAAACTTTTAAGGACGTATCTAGTCTAGGTACTACGCTATTTCAATTTATTTATTACGCCCGACTGCGCTTGTATAACTCAGAATCTCTCTAAAACTAAACTAAACTAAGACTAACTAAATTACTTAAGACTAATGTGATCTAATTATCATAGTAACAAAAGTAAAAAATCCTACAATAACTTAACAAAGTCGCGAATGGAATAATCTTTTATGCTGAGACCCGTTTGAAACTCGATTAAGCGTAAATTTGCAAACATGGGGCTCAGCAACCATAAATAAAACAGATAAAACGTGAAATGAAAACAGAAATTGCAGTACGAAGCAGCAAATAATTCAGAATTTCAATATACACAATTCGACACAGCTGTCGCCATACAACATATGTCATACATCTCATTCCCATTCATGATTTCATACGTTGCGAAACTGATAGACGTACTGCATGATTGAATTTCGAACAGCACGACTGAATTTAAAACTCAAATGTCGAGAAAATAATCTGAACGAAATAAGAAAATTTCCGATCCGATTTGCGACATTATTCTTTATGTCGTGAAGTATTAGAAATGCTTGCCTGCGTTCGTGTTTCCGTATTAGGAGGATCTTCAAGAGGAGAATTAATAGGTTTATTATCTCAGGTTCTGTTACTAGTTGCCACTTTACGATCCTTTGGTTGAAGCACTCAAAGATCGGTAGCTTGCGTCGATACTAAGCGATTTACAAAGTTAAGCAACTGCGGGCGCGGTCGAAAAGTGGATCGGAGACCGCTAGTGGGCACAAAATTCGTGAGCGTTAAGTACTCTCGCAAGGCATGTTAAGCCGTTATGGAGATTCCGAGGAGTTACCGGGAATTTGAGAAAGAATATATCGAAATAGAAAGGCCTAATCTGCTCTTGAGGTAGGTTTCTAAAATAACTAATACGCAAAAAATTTCAGCATGAAATTTTGCGTAATCCGTAAAACAAATTACTCCCTAGTTTATTTTTACAAACTCCCGAATTACTGAAGTCAATTTACACATGTTTGCTTACACTTTGACAGAATCCCGGGACAAACATTTTGGTGACAAATAAATGTTTATTCTTGGATCGTGGCTTTGTTGCATCTTTTGTATAGAATCTATAAACTACCCGTAATACAAGGAGTCCTATAGTGTGGGAAATGTGAAAATCAGTTGGTCTGTACATCATTTATTTACACGCCTAACCAGTAACACTGATAAGTGTGCCCTCTGCTTTATATACGTTTTCAAACAATAGAAAGGTTAACGTGAAAACGTTTATAATAATGACAAATAATCGATGAGTTCGATACAATTGTATTCGATTACTTATATTAAAACGTAACATGTTATAAGTTTGTCTTTCAATCTTAACCCCGATTTTTATTAGGGTTTTATTATTTTTCTAAATTGAATTTAAACTTTAACTTAAAATATGCACTGTATTAAACCCTTTGCGTATAAGTGAGACGCGTATTTCGTCGTTTTTTCATGTTTATTAAATCTAAGCACTGAATATCATGGAAATTTAATTTAGTTTGTTAGGAACCCCGAGGCAGGACGCTCCGCAATCTAGAATATTTCGTTATGCAAAGGACAAGAGAGTTACTAAGAATACTAAGCATTTTATTTATATTTAGAGATCATGCATTATTATTTAACCTTAAGTCTCTCGGTGACCGAGCTAACTATGAGTTATGTCTATTCAATTAATACTTAATTTAGCGTCATTAAGTGCTACCTACTTATACCTAACTAAGGTAGTCGTTCATTATTAAGGAGACGAAATTTATACTAACGTCTCTCAAATACTGAAACAATATCATATCAAAAGACTCGAGTAGAGAATACACTAACATTTTTGTTATACATTAATGGAACTATCCCCTAATTATCTAGTAATTAAAGACAACTACATTGTTAGTATGACGTTTCTGGATCTCCTAGACACTAGGTATTTAAAGTATGTCAAGTAGTCACTTGCAGGCGACGCCAACGGTAACCTTAGAGCTTAAAGCTTCAACCAACCTGTAAAAGCTTTGACGTGTACTTAAGCTTTTGCTAAGATCTATTTCATCAGCGGAGAAAAAACGTGAAAAAAATTATGTAACCTACGCCCTTTGTTACCCATATGTATATTCATTTGATCCTACATAATTAAAATGTGGAGTATGATACACAAATAGTATGTACCTACGTACTTTGTTACCCATATTATATGTTCATAAAATCTCATATTTAATGTGTTATATGATTATGATACAATCCTTTTTGATACAAATCTAAACAACACAAGATACTTGAAGTTTGTCACGTTGTCCATGGGCCAGATGATTGTGGCATTGCAAACTCTTTTTTCCTTCGTTTTCTCGTACTATAAAAATCTAATTTATACTGATTAATACTAAAACTATTACTAATCTCAGCGTAGTAGTAGGAAGTGGTCTTAGCACAGTTAATTTTTAAATTTAATATTTACGAATACCGATTATGTAGAGCTACATTTTTGGAAATAGTTATTAAATCTTGTGGAAATCACGCAGTAGCTACGCAACAGATATAGATAATACGTGGGACGTGTGTAACTTAGGTATCTCCGTTTGTCCTCTAGGGTAGCATCTCGAAAAACGAATTGATTCCCGCGGGATAATAGATAAAAGTTAGTATGGAGTTTGAAAAAAGTAGGATATTGGATCAATAACGATCTGTATCTACGAATTTAGTTTTCTTCATTCTTGCCTCTTGTCTTACTCCTTAAAATTACCCTATTATTGTGTTGTTTACACCTTCATTTGCAGATGGAACGTCTAAAGAAATAGTTTTGCTAATTTTGTTGCTTCTAGCGATTTATTATTGGATTTTCTACAATCAACTTCTTGTCTATTTGCATTTGTAACTTAGCTGAAGTTATGATTTACATAGTCCATTTAGAATTACTCTCTGAGCGCTTTAGTAAGTAGAATTTAGTCATCGTGTCACCCATAAATAATGTAAACAGAGGCAGATATAGTAGTCATAGAAAAACAAAAATAACAAAAGAAAAAGAGAAAAAATAAACGAGAAACAGCCACCTCAGTTGTTTGAGAGGAAATAAATAAAATGTATAAAGCTACTTACACATTCTCATTAGGTACTAACATGAAAGCATGCTAGTATTGAGCGTTGGCTAGTTAGCAACACGTGTCTTGAAACTATGCTGCTAATGAGCATACTTATTTTAAGCATGCTTAAAATTCATAGCCGTGCGACTTTTAAGCATGCTATCTGCGGTGCGGGGGTAAAAAGAGCGTGCTACAAGCACTTCAGAACAATTTTTTTAATGAAGTAACATGCTTATTGATAGCCCATACATCACAACCCATAACTGTCCCACTGCTGGGTTCGGGTCTCTTCTCAAAATGTGAGAGGTGCAGGCCATAATCCACCACACTGGCCAAGTGCGGATTGGCAGGCTTCACATACCTTTGAGAACTTTTATGGAGAACTCTTAGGCAGGTTCCTCACGATGTTTTCCTTCAGCAAAGAAAGTGATAATTAGTATCTAATACGCACATAACTTTTTAAATTAAAGTTCCGTACCAGGGGATTTGAACCCAGGAATTCCCGTTCGTAAGACCAACGGTCTAATCACAAGGTTATCACTGCTTTATTGCCAGAGTAAATGTAAGCAATTACGGAGTAGATATGCTTATTTTCAGCACGGTACCGAGTATGCGCTTATTTAAGCATGTGTGTTAGTATCTTAAAACCATTATGCTTATAACTTGTCTACATCAATCGCATGTGATTCACTTCCTATTGTTATTCTAGCATTGTTATGCTCTCGTATCAGTCAATAACTGATTTTAATACTATTATACTTTTCAATAAAGCGATCTGAATGCTCATGTTTATCAAATAAGATCGTTGGAGGTTTCTGGACCAAACCTGTATAAAATGGAGTCAAAACAGTTTGTTTGTGTAAAATAATTGTTTTTGGGTTCTACGAATGTAAAAACAAAAGCGTTAGGACCGTTTCATGGCTGTCTGTCTGTCTGTCAGACCCTTATTTCTCCAGATGTATTCAATGGAAAGTAAAGGACGATACACCACGAAAAGGACGATTGAAAACTTTATCCTATTGTTAAACTAGGATTGTGAATACGGGAATAGTTGTATGTTGTACCTCTGTTGCTGAAAATAGAGAATTTCATGATTAATCTTGTTAAGGAATTGTTAAACGTTAAGTTCAACTATGTTGTAAAATTAATTGTACATCTGTGCTCAAATAAATACACCTAAACCATTGCTACTCGATTCAAATTCAAATTCAAATAACAATATAAAAATTAAGAAGAAAAAAAAAATTACATCATTAGATTAAAAAGTTCCTAAAGTCTCGTTAGACGATACCTACAGTAGGTAACCTACTATATCTTCGGCTTTATAAAACATAATTTGTACTTAAGCCTAAGTATTATTTATGGAGTCATGACTTTAATGTTTACCTTACTTTATCGATTTATGTGACAAATTCTGTTTTTTCTCTTGAACAAGACCGTTTTACTGAGAAAGGTAGGTAGGTATTCTAAACGTATTACTTGGAAATAGCCTAATAAAAAAGTATTTTTTGTACGAACATTATTGTATTTTATACCCTTTCTGCTTAGACGTAATTTAAAAAAGCGCTGAATTTATATTGAACATTAGGCACCTATATTAAACACCGTTTCGAATTTAACAATGAAATCTATAGCAGTAAAGGCTATTTATTTCTTCATTTTATTAATACCTAGACTTCATGTCTCCTTCGCTGTGCGTAATATGTATGAAGATTTATTTACTATCTTGTCATATTACGCCAATATATTATACATCTTAAGGTTTAAACAAATGCTCTATAGGAAAAATCCCAAGCCTGTCACCAAGAAATACTGCGAAATCTAATTTAATACTTTTAACTAATCAATTTCTCAATCAAATCACGTAAAATACTAAATCAGATCAACTATATTTACGTTTTTTTTTTATGAACCACGCGCGGCCGGCTTCCTTCGCCTCTTACGACACCCTGGTCTGCCAGCATGTGATTGGGGTTAGTATTCTATGCTGCCCCAATAAAAAATCTTAGTTAAAACATTAAGCTTTAAACATTTTTAAAAACAACGTAAAAACATTGAAGTCATTTAAAAACGCTACCATGACTTTATTGTCGACTAACCAATTAATGACTGAAAAATCTAAACCTAACTCAAATTTGGGAACGTTGAAGTATTTCGTAATAAAAAAGCTATGTTACATAACGCGTTATTCCATCCCCCTTCCCCCTATGTAACGCAACATAACATTTTATAATCCCCCTCCATAATTGCGTTACCTAAAACTTGAAAGACCCCTTTGCGCAAACTTTTGCAGTTATTTCAAGCCCGATTACTTTACATATATCTATTATAAACATTTTCACTACCTAACTCTAAGGATACTTTAAATATCTTAACCTTTACGTGGGATTCACTAGCACTATCCCAATACCCACTTAAGCTTAGTGGCTTTCTCGCCCCCAATAGGCTCAAAGAGATCACTTCGTAATATCAGTAGTACAGAGGTATTTACCTACTCAATTTCTAACTCGACAGAGTTCCACCATGAGTTAAAACCATAAGCTTACTTACAGACTCATCGCTTCATATTAGGATTCCATTTATGTGTGTGTGTGTGTGTGTATGTGGGTGCTGTGGACAACACAAACACACCCAGTGGGAGAAAAGCTTACCAGAGCTGAAATTTAATTTAATTCGTCGTCTCTAATTTTGACTCTGCTCCGAAACTAACTCAGAACCGTTTTCAGGCATAGTAGTCAAATTGTTTAGATCGGTTATTTTCTAAAAACTTCGTTCTTATTAACTTGAAATACAAATTGTATGTTGTAGATATATTTTAAAAGTTAAAAAAAAATCGCAATCGAAAAACTTACCTTAAAGCTTACAAGGTAATATTTTTAACTGATTTTGAAACAGTTTTTAGGCTCTATTTAAAACTTGAAGGTTTTTACTTACAGCAGTATCTTTTACTTACGTCCAATGTATGTATAAGTATTTGTAATTATGTATAAGTACACACACTATATGTATAACTTACATTATACAATTATACACCTTTTCTCACAGTTGGCATAATGAAAATAAATTTTAAATCGTGATCGAACCGCCGATCCGTGAGTCCCGTGACACATTTTCCGTGACAGATTGCTTCACCCTCGTAACTTCGCACATCACACGGTTAGAATTAAAACGAAATTGGACTTAATTTAACATGGAAATAAGGTCTCAAAATCAACGGCAGAAGCTCCTCAAACACTTGACTTTAACAACATTTGTATTAAGGTACAGAGAAGGTGACAATTTTCAGTTTATACGATACGTCTTGTGGTATTTATGTATTTAGCGACATTTAAAATTTAGATTCCGTGGCCTTTAAAAAAACTATCACAGCTAACCAGCTGGCTCATTTTAAATATCGAACTAAGATTAAAAAATATGTTTGTTTTGTAATCTACATTAGGTATTATGATTTTCAAAATTCCTATCATTGTAAAAATAAAAAAATATATTTTTTGTTTTTTTTCGTTCTAAATTGCGATTTTACTACAGTAAGAATACAAAAAAAACAAATCTTACCGTTTCAGGCGCCACCGCTTTCCAACTCCAAAAAAATAAGTCAAAAAAGATGCGTCAAAAATCACAATAACCGTTTCGTTCGTAAACTTTTCGTCACTCACACTTTACTCCGTCGTATAACTAACTAACGTAATAGATTATCTTTTGGGTCGCAAACGCGCGGATGTCTTTGCGTGTGAACGCAGTCAGTTTCCAAGCGAACTGAACATTGGTTGGACTGAATAGACGACGCCGCGCGCTACGCTCATGCGCTCTTTCAGTTTTCAGTAGCTTGCAAAACTCGAATCCGAGACTTTTTGTCTTATACTCTTGTTAGAAAATGCTTAACAAAACCTTAACGTCTTAATATAGCTATCAATAAGACTTCATTTCTTTAAATTAGGGTACAATGCTTGTTTAAAATATCTATAACTGAAAATGTATTATACTCGCAGCATTTTACGTCTTAATTAAAAAAAATTAAGCACTCGTTTCTAGTATTAATATGCTAGCGGAGTGAAGTTTTTTGCTTTTCTATTACTTACTTGTGTTTACTAAAGGGACATTATTAAAAGTAAAACTTTAATATGTAAAACAATTGTAGGTACGGTATAGCATATTTAAAATAACCAGAACCCACTTAAAACACTCATAATTTCATATCACTCAGGCCATTTTTTACTCTTTTACCTCAATCATAATAACTCTACTTAATTTAGGTACTTACCTACTTGAAATACTAAGCGAAGCTTTAAATGGAATAAGTAGGTATTCACCCCTAGTTGAGTTGACACAAGTGCTAAGGCGAATTTGGCTCACCAAATTACTTTATTAACTTACTTATTGATGCTCTTGAATTTACTTCCTACGTAGTTCTTTCTTTTGAGTTGTTCAATTTTATTACTTTATCGGGAATTGTTTTAATAAAAGTATTTTCAGAATATATTTTCTTCTGTAGATAATAATGTAAGTTTGTTTGATGCTCAGACCAAAAAATTATAGACTCCGCCTTCGAAACAAAAACAGAAAAAACAACGTTAATAACAATTGATAACGTTTCCTGGTAAATTTCTCGGCAGGCCGTGCACTGCGACGTATGCAAATCGTAAAAAAAAGAAAAAAATGAGCTCACTTTTTTTTGTTCTAAACACTGAGTTTATAATACTTGTTGGTCTGAGGTTTAACGTTATTTAACTACGCGGTTTAAACGTTTGTCAAATCAAATCATTACCCTTCTAGCAGCGCAATCGGATAAAAAATAATTATAGAATCCAAAAAATGCAAGATCAAATATTAAAGCTATCACACGACTACCTACAAAAATTTATTTATGACAAAATAATAATTTATTTTTACGTATTACAGTCTTTATTATCTTTATAATTAGATGCAACGTAAACATTTTAACCACAGAATCGGCGAACATTGTTCAATTATGCATTAATCGTTTAATTTTATGTGGACAAGCTGTGACTTTATATCACTTTTACGATCACTGTATTATGTTACACAATTATTAATATTTTCGTATCGACAATAGTGCACATTGGTATTACGTAACCACAGGGAATACTAACATCTTTTCTAGAACAATGTATCTATACTAATAGCTGAAGAGTTTGTTTGAACGCGCTAATCTTAGGAACTAGGTACTGGATCGATTTGAAAAGTTATTATACTGTAAGATAGTCTATTTATCAAGGAAGGCTATAGTTTATATAACATCACGCTAAGATGAATCTGAGAGGAGCAGCAATAAAAAATATTGAGAATATAACGAACGGGGCATGTTAAAAATTATATGGAGAAGTCTACAAAGCTACATGTTATGCTTCAAATGTGTTATAAATACATTTAATTCGTATAATAAATCGAAACTCACAGTCTCAGATTTCCTTGTAAATTTATTCTCCCACATTTTCGCTAGATGGCGCTACGAATAGGTTCCTTTACTAATAAATAGTGCTGTAACGTATACTTTAATACTGATCCTATCTTTCCTAATCCAGGCATAATTACTCACGGTCTAATTTCGACCGATAGATAGTCTTCTAGTTTTACCATGACATTACAATTTTAAGTGTATATCGTACTAATATTTTTGTAGTAATAACATTGAAATAGCGTAGTAAGGCCTTAAAAGGTTTTATAAGCTAGTAACTCACCAGATTCATAGGTACTCGTAATCACATCCAATAAATTCATGGTCCTTGTTGTGGTTACTTTAATATCTGTGAAGATACTTACTATGGCTATGAATATGTCCCACTTTTTGGCTATGAATATGGATTATAATATGTAAATTACTTCATCCATCTTGTTTTATATTTATATTACTTTATCATCCCACGTATAAGGGGCAGTTCAAGTATTATATAACGCAAGTTAGGGAAGGGGGTCTTGTGAAATGTTATAATGCGTTACATAAGTGGGGGGGGGTCGAACAACGTGTTACGTAACGTTGTTTTTTATTAGTAAAAAGCTAGGGAATATTATTCTTTCAACTCGAAAAAATGGCAACATTTAAAAAAAAAATATTATTAGAAGTAAGGTAAGGTGGGGTAAGAATAACACACGGGGCAAGACTAACACTGTCTATTATCTCGATATGCACTTGAAGAAACGACATGTGTGTGTTTACAGACTGGAAGAATTTCGTATTTAGGCTATACGTATCGAGATAATAGATAGTGTTAGTCTTGCCCCGTGTGTTAGTCTTACCCCACCTTACCTTATAGATTTTTTGTCTTGATACCTACGTATAATATCATAAGGGCATTTTAAAGTATTAGAGAAATTTTCCAATATTCCCCAAGTAATGTTTCTAGATCTAAAAATGTTTCCCTTTGATCTCAGGTAAATAATTAAAAATAATAACGTTGAATGATTCAAGAGAAAATGTTGTCGTCAACCATGCGTCAATTAATAGCTCACTTAAGAACATTCATCTGGAAATTCAAGAAAATTCTTTTAATAGTTTGTGGTTCGTTAATAGCCTATTAAAGAATTTTCTTTCTAGAGGAACTTTGGGCAATGCCTAAAAGACTAACGAATAAAAATGAGTTCCATAAAATGAAACGGAAAATCGTAATTGTCGACGTTCTTAGTGTGATGACCTATGGCGTAATGGTTACGTTGCCGAACTGCTTTTCCGGAGGTCCTGAGTTCGATTCCCAGCGACACAGGATATTTGGTGTGAGGCAAGAGTATGACGCGTTACTTTTTTTATTTTCGTAAAAATATTAAAACATAATTACGTAATACTCAGAGGCATACAATAGTATCTAAAAGTTTGACAAAAAACTGGAATTACCTAAATTCAATTTAATTCAATTTCAAATAATTTATTTCGTCTTTGGAAATGATTGCTAATTTAACGAACGTCAAAATTTACAATATGATTAACATAAAAAAGTAAAAAAAAAAACATTACGTTGTTACAATAAAACTTTCTAAAGTCTCGATAGCCAATTATCTATTATATCACCGGGTTTATAAATAAGATACTATAATACTGTAATGTCCAGTTATTATAAAGCAAAAACCCATTTTCGCCCGGAGCAATCGCCATGTGCAAATTTATGTCATTACTATCAGAAATACGTACATAATATATTATGAATGAATTTTATAGGTTTACAATAAATATTCATGAATATCAGCGCGATCGATGGATTCAATGGTTTGATAAATCCGTGTTGAGTCCCTGGTATTTTTTTAATGGTACTTTGCTATAATAAATTAATTTTTTTAAGCGTTCATAGCACGGGGGCGCGGCGTGCGTCGATCCTAAATGATCATCGAAGTTAAGCGTTCTCTAATTCTAGTATTCTCTAATTCTAATAGTTTTTGAACCCCCTAACTCTTGATGAATATTGTGAGATTTGACTCAAACACTCCCCATCCCCAAATCTCACGTCATGCATTACAAAAATACAATAAAGTAAATAACTTGGATTATTCTAGAAAAAAAATATTTGCTTAATTTTTTTATCATTACTTTTACGTATTGTTATCCAAGCTGGAAATTTTAGTTTTCTTTTTTGCCAAATCTACATTAGATTCACTAAAACCTCCCTCTTAACCACGTAAGATTAGATGAGATTCAGCCCGACCCTCTCCCCAAATTATCTAACGTAATAAACAGACGCCCCCTAATATCTACCACTACGTTACATTAAGTACGTTTATCATACTGCCTTACAAAATTCATAATTCAAATCATTTATTTCGTCTTAGGAACTAATAGCTCACTTAACGAATGTCAAAACTTACAATATGAATAACATAAAAAATTAAGAAAATATAATTAACATTAATTTAAAAAAGAAGTTCCTAAAGACTCAGACGATACCTATTATATCATCGGCTTTATGAACAATGTTACATAGTTCGTTTTAAGTTACAAAACAGCTGCAATCTTCTATATTTAGCACGTGGTTACTATCGTGACCACGATTGTAGTCATGAACCTATCTCCTTTGAACTTGTGAAGCAAGTTCGTACGTTATACAGGAGTAATATAGCTTCATGAGCACGTAACATGCACTTGTGACGTCACAGGATACGTTCACCTTTACAGCATTCGGTCGTTCGAAGTGACCGATAACGACCCCCACTGGACGCAAATGACCCCTAGTTGATGCCAGAGACCTTCAGAAGAATTATAAAAAATCCTACTGAATAAAAAAAAAGTTATTTAACAAAGTCATAATATTTTTTAGTAAAACAAGTAATAGGTAAGCATAATTAAAATTAAAAACAAAACCATAAATGTTAAATATACATGTTCAATGTTTAGGCGTTAGGTATTACAAAAATTTAATGAACTTTTATCATAAGCCATAATTTAATACCATTCAAATATAGACCTACCTAAAATATCTCCTTGAATAGAACGTGTCACGCGAATTGTCATAATACATGGAAGCCTACACAATATGCTGTGACGTCACTGTACTTGCCTATTATTTTTAACTGTTTTTTTATAACTACCTGGCATGGCATTAAGCCTTACCTTAAAACTATGACCAACCTTAATAAATACCTTAACTTTCTAACCTTTTTTAACTACAGATAGATTTCTAGCGTTACAAGTTTCGTCATATAGGTAAAATGCAAATCTGTAACAATCTTCTTATATGTAACTAATATAAAAATCTGTTGCTGTTTCTTAGTGTCGCTAAAACTCGAAAACGGCTAGACCAATTTAGCTAATTGGTTTTAAATTATTTGTAAAGTCTGAAAAGTTTTAAAAGGTGAGTAAATAAGGAAAAAATGTTTACCTTTTCTTTATATTAATTCTGAGGCGGTACGAAGTTTGCCAGGTCGGCTAGTGTACCTATAAAACATAGATCTGTACCTGTTCCTCACATCATAGATTCGTTAATTGCTATAAAAATCGCCCGTTTATATTTTAACTCAAAAAACAAAATCTAACACCTTCGGGAGTTTTAAAAATATCAACATTTTGTAAACCATTCAGGGCCTCCGTAAAGTCAGTGACCCTAGTAAAGAGTCGATTGTGCCCTATAGTATGACAGAATTGGACATAAATAAGTAGTAGGTACTTCATAGTAGTTTCGACAAAAGAGATGACGTAACCAATCACACAGGACACAGTTAGACCCTCGTCGTATATAACAAGGGATGTTCCGGTACGTATTTATAAACTTCCATTATTAATAATTTCGACTTATTTCCGCTCCTACATCCTTAACTGTTTCCGTTACCCTTATACATCTCGAGTAGTAGGTACCTACGTTACTTATTTCTAGTAAGGAAACGGTCAAATATTAGGTACCTACGTAACGCAAGTTTTTCCCCATGAAACGCGCCGTAACGTTGTTCTGTTACGTAACACACAAGTGAACATTTTTATCTAATAATGTTGCCATTTTGCAGTTACAGGAATTATATTCCCTAATTTTGTTAGTAATAAAAAAACAATATTACGTCGGTTTTTAGATAAAATACCTATGTAACGCGTTATATAACATTTTACAAGCCTCCCAAACTGCGTTACGTTACATAATACTTGAACGGCATCTAAGTAAAAATCTAAATATTGTACCTGCTTATCATGATAGTATAAAAAAATTGTCTCGTAAAATCGATAACAAATATCTTTTAAATCAAACAATGCCGTCTGATCTGTGTGATAGGTACTTATCATCAAAAATAATTTCATCTCTCATCCATCATCTTTATCGCTAATCAAATTGACTTATTTTGATTAAATAGATATTCATATTAGAACAAAGCGAATTTATATTAGAATAGTAGCATGATGACTCATATGGTGCAGTGGTCATTTCATCCGCGGCGGTGTCCAATAGGGTCTATGTTTGATTCCCTGCGAGGCAGGAATTTAAATTATGAATTTAAATTTTTATTCCATCTGTGGGTTTGGCACAGGACACGGAATCGTAGTGAGACTACGAATGTGTAACATTAGTTTAGTATAATTAACAAAGTATTCTGTGGGTGTAATTAATTTAAAGAAAGAAAGAAAGAATCGTTTATTTCACTATTATAAAACAATGGTGAAAAAGGTCACGCTCAGCGGGAACCGCTGTTTTTCAGTGTGACCTGAGGTGTCGGGTTGAGCGCACGAGTGGTGCGTGCCGTACTGGGCTTAAATCTAAAGTTAAAAAGTATTAAGAACAAATTTGATACAACATCTGGTTAAAAAGTTAAGTGAGTGAGATATTAACATACAACTACTTTTATTTAAAAATAAAATAAAATGAAGCATTATGAGGATGTAAATCTACTTACAAAACACAAAAGACTACTTATCCTTACACAAGAAGGCAAGACATATAATGAAGATAAAGTACGAAAACAATACAAAACTGCGAAACAACCTAACTAAAGTATACAACCTATGGGTTTCAATTGAGTGTTGGAGCAACTTTCCTGCCATGCAGTCGGGCTGTAACATTGCTGGTGAGTCCTTTTTTTATTGATTAAATTATCTTTCTTTATTTAAATAAGTAAATACCTACGTTCAGTGCTAAAGTATTCGTGTATGTGTGTGCGTGCGTGCAATAGCGTCTGTGTGACAGTGACGTGTGAATCAATGTTATGTGTGTGTGTGTGTGTGTCTAAGTGTGCGTGAGAGTGAGTGTTATGCGTGTGATCGTGTGTGTGTGTGCGCGCGTTTTTGTATGTGTGTGCGCGCGTTTGTGTATGTGTGTGCGTGTGTGTGTGTGTGTGTTTTTGTGTGTGCGTGCGAGAAATAGCGTCTGCGTGACAGTAACGTGTAAGTGAGTGTGTGTGTGTGTGTGTGTGTGTGTGAGAGAGAGAGAGAGAGATAGGAAACATGTGTCACAGTGATTTTTGCGCATTTAATAAGTGTGTTTTATATTTATTCTTAAATGAATACACTGTTTGCAGGGTCCGTATAGGCGGCGGGAGGTTATTCCAACATTTCGAGGCGTTATACTTAAAACTACCCCGAAATGCTGCGGTTTTATATGATGGGCACTTGAGACGATAACTGGAGGCCCTAGTTTTATGGATAGTGTTGACGTCCTTGAACCACACTAACTTATCGTAGAGGTATGAAGGCGACTTATACTTTACGATGTCGAATATTATACAAGCAAAATGCAGCATTTGTTTTGACTATCTTTGTTTTGGCAGTTTCCACAAAATAAAAGCGCGAACTGTTACAATTCCGCCAGTCAGCCTTTGTCTATTATTTTTATTAGCATTTTATTTTTGAAAATAATGATATATTCTTCATAAAAAAAAAGTCTAGTAAAATTATAAAAAAGGAATACCGTAACAAATACACACAGAGCAAGGAATGTATCTGTATACATACAGCAAATACATAAGCCTTCGAGATGCGATAAAAATTTAATCGTTTCAAATTAAAAAAAAATAACCAGCGCCATATTTATTGCTAGTGCCAATTAATTAGGCCAATTTGGTGCCAAAAAATGGTAATGAACACAACTCTATACTAGTCTTCCTTAGGGTATTCATCATAAATTCAACTCAATAATAAGGTGTTAAAAGTTTATTATCGTACCACAAACAATCTGGAAAATAAACAGAATACAAATCTACAATTAAAAGGCCATTGTCCATTTGAAACATTTCAATTTAATGTAATTTCTATAAACATTACCTATTGTATAATTTGTAAACCGAAATCTTACACTGCACATTATGGAATAATCGAATATAAAAGTTTGTGACTATGTATAACAATTGATAGGTACGAAAAAACTTTATTGTATTGCGTTTATAAGAACGATATTCTTTCAAAAGGCCGGTTCACACGTCACCGGCCTTAAGGTGGAGTTCCAATGGCGACTACTCGATGACCGTTTGTTCCTCTTTCACAAAGAATTCTACAACCTCCTCCACTGTATTCGTCTGATCTGTATCCAAACCATCCGTGTCTACATCTGAAATGAGACAAAAAATGGGTATTAATAGTTATCATAAGGGAATACATTTTTTATTTCTTCAACCACCTCACCACCAGACACAATGTATCATACTTAATAAAAATGTTGATTGACTGACAGACACGCTACAACCTAAACGGCAAAACCTGGAAGCATAAAACTTGGCACAGAGGTTCCTTCTAGAGTGTAGGAGAGCATTAAGAACGGATTTTTGGAAATTCAAATTTTTAGGGGGGGGAAATAGGGGCTGAAAGTTTGAATGAAAATTAACCAAATTTTAAAGCAAACAGTTTACAAATTCGTATATGGGTTTCAGGGATCGGAAAACCTATTTAAAAGGATAACCTGCTAAAACAGTTAACCTATTAATCTGTTAACCTGTTAAAACGGTTAACCCGTTAAAATGGTTAACCTATTAAAATCGTAATATAATGATTCTGTTAACAGGTTTGAAATGTTACTGCTAGAAGAGAAGAG
>LGAG01000596.1:43592-63403 GCA_001278395.1 Lerema accius
AGAAGATAGATAATCGTAATATGAATGAAATAAATATTTGAGTGGCTCGCGCGATGCGACAATGTTTGGCTTACGCGATGCGACGATGTTTAGCTCGTCACTTGTCGCTCGGTCGACCTCGTGCTCCGCCATTTTGAACCGTAAATGCAGAAACCGTTTTCAATTTAGTTAGGTTTAACCGAAATGAGTAGGGTAACATATTGTTTCTGTTAACACATTTCATTCTGTTACAAGTCATTTAGGTTAATCGATTGATGAAAATACAGAATTGTTCGGTAACCCTTTTAACCTGTTAACCCTTTTAACAGGGGGTTAATAACCGATACATTTCGATTATTAACCTAACCGAAAAGAACTCTGATGGGTTTATGGTTGAAAGAAATAACATTCTCCATTACTCAAGAAATAACATTCTCCATTTCTCCACTATTTAGTATACTAGCAACACTCACAGTTCCTGAGCGCCAGCCGCCGCTGTTTCTGCTCGGTCCACTCCTGCGTCTTCGCCTCACGATACTCCAAATGTTTCTTCATCTGCTCCGTACGCTTCGCTACCAGTTCCTGAAACACGTGTTACCAACATTAAGAAAATAGAAGACGGAAAATAGATAAACTAAAAACCCTATTCACTCCCACAATGGAGATGACACTAATAACACTTCTTTATGTTAAAATTCCTCAAGTCGTTTGGGACTGTATAGAATGTCATAAAAGGGACATACATACATACATACGCTTGAAAAATATCCCTCCTGGCGCAGTCAGGTAAGAAACTGGTTTAATACAGGCTATCTTAGATTAAAAAAAAATGCTATACATTACTGTCACATCCCATCATTTGATACCCATATTATGACCCATAGATTACAAACATGTAATCCTAACTATTACGACAGTCCAGAATCATTCTTACCTTGCTAGCCTTATTACTCCTCATACGGTCCTTGGACTCGAACTGCGAGTAATACTTCTTCAGATTCTTCTTGATTTCCTTCTGCTGCTTCTCCGTCAGCAGCGACGGCGGTCGCGGCCGCCAGTGGAACTGAGCGAACCCTTCCTTCATCACTCTGGAATAAAATATATTATAATGTAATTATGATTGTTACTAATATAAGTAACTGGTACGAGTTTAACTCGGTATATAATTTATTTACCAAGTATTCTACTAATATTATAAATGTGAAAGTTTTAAAATTTGGATGTTTGTACGTCCTTTACGCTCTAACCGTTGAATGGATTAAGCTGAAACTCCGCACACAGATTTTATCCCGATTATAAATTCCCATGGGATAAATCAAATGTTTTTTTACGACTTTTCTGCGAGCGAAGCTGCGGGCGTCGTCTAGTATTTTATATAGATGTTAGGTACTACTACCTAACATTCGACAGTCGGTAAAGATCACTTGAGAATGATCCAAGTATTCTAAAATGATATGTTTATAGACAGAACATGGTTAATTTACAAAAAAAAAGTTTCAGATAAATATATTTTCATGAATTTCTCATTATTATAGTATAACAAACTTAAAGATGCTTGACATACTTGACTGGCAACTTCCAAACCATATTAAATTATGCACAATAAACATGATTGTTGACACAAATGTTCATACTTCGCAGAATGAGAGTATGGAACAATATTAATTAGTACAATGTTCTGCTAATTTGATAGTAATATAAGATTCTGTTAATATTATAATATTCACCTCCTGAGAATCTTGCCCTGGAACGACCAGATGTAGTAGCCGCAGTCCATCTTGCACTTGAGAGAAGACACACCGGTCACCACATAGCGTCCGGTGGGGTCCCACTCAATGCCTGACATCTACAATGAGTTTTTGTATCTATATTATACTACATAAATCGTAAATACTTATCATTTACAACATACTGAGGCCATAGAATGATCCTAGAATAATAACGATTTAGCAAGGAAATTACTTCCTTTTACTTTAAATGGTGCTAAATAGAAACAATACTTTTCTTATTTGAAAAAGAAATTGGACTACATTTAAGCACAGACAGTTAGCGAATTGACATTTAAATCACATGTAAATGTAAAGTGAAAGTTGTTCTACATACCTGATAGTGGTCAGACACATTCATTATGGTGAAATCATTAGTGTCCAAAAACTCTAGAGCGCCACCGGTCAAGCCAAGATTAGCCAGCACTATAAACTGACCCATCGGAGACCAAAACAGATGGTTAAACGGTTTCCTCTCAAACTTCTTCAATAAAGTTGGTGCCTGTCCCGTATTCACTTGATAAAAGCTTATTGAAATATTTGCCGGATCACCGTGAATTATAGAGAATTTTGATCCTATCGGCTCCCAAGCAAACGCTTGAATCGGCTCTTTAATTTCCACCGAATCAACCGGTATCTCCTTCTCTCTCATATGGAAGATTTCAAAGTTATAGTACATTCCGGAGTACTTAATATCATTCTTGTCTTTCTTTACTTTAGAATAACGGTCTACTTTCACACAGAGATAGTCTCCACTCTTCTGCCAATGTATTTTACAGTCAGCTACAGAGAATAAGTTCTTCGAGCGGATTTCAGTGCGGTTTGGTAATTCGAGAAGGGTTACTCTAGCGGGTACGTCTTTGTCTTCTGCTACCCAGTAAGCTAAAATGTTGTCTGTAGGCGACCAGCTAAAATCTCTGTAAAATTACAAGTTATGCTGTAGGTAATTGAATTCATATTGCAATTCACAACCAACTATGCAAGAGGTACCTCAAACCTTAATAAACCTGCTGCAATTTTTATTTTCAAAATTATTTCAATTATAACTGTAATAATTTAAAATTTCAACAATAATAATAAATAGAAAAAAAAACAACTGCAAAAATAGTTTTTTGGGGTGGGGACGCCATTTTAGAAAAATATTTAGTATCTTCACTCCCACTATGGAGGCAAATTTAATGATACGTAACAAGTTGAAATCCGTTATGCCGTTTAGGCTCTAGAACACGCCAAAGTAATGGACATACATACACTCGATAAACATTAAGTACCTCTTTGTATAGTTGTGGGAAAAGTAAAATTATAGTTATAGTTACATCTACAACTATAAAACACAAGTAAATCTTACCTGATACCGGGCACTTTGATACTCTTTTTATCATGAAGACCAAACCCAGGAGTCTCGTACACAGACAGCATGTCAGTACCCAGACGGGCAAAGAATCTGTCGTCCTTACTCCAACGGAAGATTGGCCAAGTCACATACTCCTCCGGTGGAGGAAAACTACGCTTTTCTTGCCCGGTCCTAAACAAAAAACTAGTTGTAGTCAAGTGCTGATTTATAAAAAAAAAATTAAGTTTGAAAATAAAACACTCAAAAATTATTGCTATTATTAAAAACAATGCCCTAATAAAATTTTCTTCCTGTCAACAATTGCACAATTATGAAAACTTGGGGTTGTTTTAACCTAATGATCACAGATGTTGAAGGTTGAAAGGAATTCAGTGTGACACAATTTTAGTGTCTGGGTGTATTTGATGTCAGTATTAAAGTTTCATCACCTAATATCCCAAATGATCAACTTCTTATCATCACCGCGGTCACTGCCCGGCGAGAACGTGACAATATAGTTCTCACACGGTGAGAAAGAAATGAATCTTGCATCAGGATGGAAGAATTTCTGGAACTGCGAGAACTTAGGCCCCGCCCACAAGGCCACTCCTCTCCAATGGAAGGTTGCCAGATAGGTTCCCAGGGGAGACCAAACTGCGTATGTTTCCGTCCAGTTCTGGTAACAAACACAAATATATAAATGACATAATATATAATCAATAAATCTACAATTATAATCAGTAATTTTGTTTGGTTAGAAGCCATTTAAGTATGTATTATTATAGTACCTCTTATCCTTATATTCAAATTCAAGTTAAAATTACTCGTAGGTAAGAGTGATTGATTTATGATGAGTTATAATAATAACTGCTAAAATATTGTTTTAATAACAACTTCAGTGGGTCCTTGGTTGAACTTCATTAATTGTTATTAATAAGATAATAATAACTAATCTAATTAGTTGAATCTATTATAATTACTACTAGTAATACCCGTTTTTACAACACAACCAATATTGACAATTGAAATTATTGCCATAAATCATGTTGCATGTGACTTCTGTAGTTAACTGCAATAACAGAATATACAAACAGATATAACAGTAGATTACATTAATGTTATTTTTAATTTTTCAACAGCATATACAACAGTAAGCATCCAAATGAATGGCATTATTAACCATTATAGCATAAATAAATTCCAATCGAATTCCAATCAAATCCAATCCAATTCCATTATGACATAAATCAATAACTGAAATCACTATCATTCACAATCACTGTTCATTATGTGCTAACACCCCTAAACTACTTTAAACATACTACATTAGCCTTAGCTTAGGTCAATAGGCTTTTTTTGAGCAGTTGTCTATTTTCATTGACTAGCACACAAAATAAACAGCAATATACATACCGGTCGCTCCTGCAACAAAACAGGTTCAGGCAAGGCATTCTGCCATACTTGCAATGCTATGCCCGTTCCAATGCCCACCAGGAATTGATCATATGCATCAGGGTCCATCAAGTACCATTGCAGGTCTGATTGGACCTTGAACGGCTGCGGTGCTGGGGGCTCCCATTCTTTAGGGATATCAGAATACCTGCAATAAATAGTCGAAGGGAAATAAGGATCAATATAATACACTTCACTGGGATTTGGTATTGCATCTGGGATGGACAACACAATTCATTAGATACCATGATTACTAGACAAAAAATAATTTTCATTTACTTTTCTCAGCCAGAAATCAAATCTGGGCTTTTTGGCTTCACAAGCAAATACTATTAACTAGACTATGTGGGCATTAGATTATGGTGTTAAATAAAAAACATTTAACATTTTAAACAGAGAACTACATTGTACTCTTAACCAGACAGTTAAGAACATTATTTTGCAAACATCTTGATTTCAATGCCAGCCTATTGTTATAATCTACACAACTAAATCATAATAATTACTATGTATGCAATATCAAATTGGATCAGTATGGTCAAGTTGATTATGTTCGTAAAAATGTACCAAGAATATTACACTAAACTATGGAAAAAAGTATGGTAAAACAAAAATACTTAATGTTAATCTTTAAATTGTTAACAGTTACACACAAAATATTTAATTTAATAAAGTGAACTATTATATTTTTGTAAAGTTCACAACAGAATTAGTTAATAATTATATTATCTCTTGCTGACATGAGTTTCTTTTCACAGCTGTTCAAATAATTAGAACTAAATGAGTAATATAAAATGTGTACTTACTTCTTAAAATCAGTAAAGAGGTTCACTAAAAACGTATGTTGCTTATCTAATTTACAATTATTTGTGGCGGCCACCGCTTCGGCCGCATTTTGAGGGTTACTGTACTCTAGAAAAATGTATCCCGTGGTAGACCCATTCTCTGTCGTAGGGTAATATTCATTGACGATCTTGCCAAATTTACTAAAAATTTTTGTTATTACGCTCTGGAGCTTCTCCAGACGTTCGGGCCCGACCTGCGGGCACCCGTCTACCACGATCACATTCTCGTAACCATCAGATTCCGTAGGCTTTTCTTCTAAGAGATCTGCCAACAACTCTGCAACGTCAAAGTTAGGTTAGGTCACATAACTTGCTATTACCACTTGCAACACTTACATACCGCACTAAATACGGATCTTTCACGTTAAATAGGTAAAACACAGTCGGGATTCATTTTATAAATAGTATTAATGACCGCAAAATCACTAAATAAGCGTGGGCGACGCATATGGCCGGGACAACCTACAATGTTAAGTGTCATACCTTCATCAGGAATGTCATCCACAAAACCCTCGGGATCGTCAAAGTCTGGCTCCTCATCAAAGTTCTGCTCCTCATTATCACTTTGAGGGGTTTGATTCACTTTTTCGTCACCTTTTTTCTTAGCCATTTTGACGTTATAACGTGTGTTACCGGAAGACACGCCATTAGTGAACTAAGAACTAACAAGTTCATAAAGAACATAGACAAATAAACTCAACCTGAAGTTTGACGCAAGCAAACTTCTATGTAGACTCTATATAAAAATTAAAGCAGCCATTCACTGGACGGAAAGTCACTGTGCAAATACCGTATCCGGACTGGTGCGTCACAGATAGTGCTAACTAATAATTTACTCTGTATAGAGCGTGCACTGCAATGCGTATCAATAATTTCAATTACTATAAACTTCACAAGGAAATGCAAAGCTGTTTCCTGTTTTTAAATTGAGTTTGAACATAAACAGTACTATCCGATTTCTAAAATAAGTAATCATCTATAAGTATCAAATTGCCGGTGCCGGTTCGAGAAACTGTAACGATTTTTTTAATTTATAAGAATAAAAAAGTAAATGTGTTACAAGTGTTACAACAAATTACTTATTACTTATTTATGTTAACTGAAAAAATTAATTAAAATTGTTTTAATATTTTATTTCCCTCATATCCGGTTGCCTTCTAGTCATAAACATAATCATTTTAGCGGGAAATACAAGTTCAGTTTTCATTAAAATGACAAAAAAAACTTCATTGCAACTTAATTGCCGGTCCTGCCTACCTATCCTATCTGTAATGGTTATTTTCATTAGTCTTAGGGATTCAGTGAGAGTGCCTAAAACTAAATGGATTGAGCTTGGATGAAAAAGGCATTTGTCTAAAGAGTCCGACGAAGTAATCATCATTGTTAGTTAGATTTTTCGACGAAAACAAATCGGCGTTGTTATCGTAGCGTTGACATTGGTTGATTTGGTTGAAAGTTTAATGTTAAGTTAATAATTTCTTACACCCTATCTTATACTTCCTAAAATGGACAATACATACCTACAGCATTTCAACGAACAACGCTACTCCACTCAATACGTTACATAGTCAATGTGACAAAGTAACGAGTACCTATATTCGCTGGAGCGGTAACAATATTTCCAATTTGCGGAGCCAATGGCCTGCATCTCGAGGCGCAGTGTTACCGGTCACCGCGCACGGTTATTGAGGCCGCTGCTAACCAACCCGCAATGGATAGCTAACGTTATACTACGTAAAATAATATCATCATCTTTTTCTTCTTAATATAAATACAATAGTATACTCCACTGATAGTTCGGGGCTCTGTTAACTCTGTTTGTCTGTATGTTTGAAAGAGCATCACGTAAAAACGGCTGATTTGACAGACAGACAGAAAGACAGCGGAGGCTTAGTAATAGGATTCCATTTTTACCTTTTAGGTACGGAACCCTAAAAATTGCGTCACGTTATACTTGAACACTCCCCTACTTACGCTAAACTTTTTTGCTTGTAAGTAGGTACGTGGTTTGTTACATTTAAAACGGTTCTTTTAGATTGACAATGCATTCTTCCGAAGATTGCATTTCCATAATACTTACCTACATCGGGATGCGAGTATATTGCATAAGAAATAACAAGTAGGCAGATAAAACATGACATTGTGTACTTGTTGGTATCTAGTACCTACTTATTACTCTTAACGACATGGTAGTGACGGTACCTACCGTATTTCAAGTAAACGTACGTACAGTATATTATGTGAATGAGTATAGGTAGGTACATAATTATAATGTTTTTTGACTAAGGTGTCTATATTCTTTTACGGCGACATAAAAAAAAATTAGCAGACGTTTTTTTTAATGTTATTATTTAAATATTTAGGTACTACTCGTATTTACAACAATGACACAGAACATAGAAGCTAATTGTTAACATCAACAGTCTTATATCGTCCTACTTTCTAACAACTTTACCATCACAATGAGGTCATTAGTCCACAGATGCTCAAACTTGCTCTCGTCAGCTAATGCAGTCATTGACCGACTTCGACAATGTCAACTTAGGCTAAAATTGGCAAGAAATACTAAGAAATGGGGTGGCGCGTCATTAATGCAACTTGCATCTACATTAATTGATTAACGCATACACTAAATGATTAAAACAATATTAGTTTGTTCTAGATTTATAAAAATAAGTAAGATAATAAGAAACGTTTATTCCGATAGATTTACAACATTTGAACAATACCATGACATAAAATAAATATACTTACATAATGCAGTTGGGAAGGCTACAATGGAAAGAGGACACACTTAGACCTGCCTAGAAAATTACCTCACTTTTTTGTTCTGAAGACAGTCTATAAAATTTTAGGTTTGAGGCTCAGTCTTAAAATAAGTATAATGTGTGTATATTTACAAAAAAATAATCAGTCTCTTTATTTCAGTGGTTTCTAAGAGTTATGTTAACGGACAATTTATCATCTGTTACAATCGTTAAAACGAAAATTAGAACAATCATTAGTCAGATAATAAAATAGCTTAGCATTCCCACATAACATTGTCGTTGCAGCCGTCCGTGACGTCATTTTCTTATGGCGCTTTTCTTTAGTTCGCTTTACCCGACTACAGAACACTTAAACTGTGAACTTGTCCCTTTTACGTAAAATATTATTAAAAATGTCATTACACAAAATGCTTATGACAAAAAGATTTATCGCAGACGTATAATTACGTTTTTAAATTACATCGTACATTACATTTCTATGTAAATGTACTACACACTACCGACATGCGACAGTAAAAGTCCAATGTTATATACACAGAATTAACAGTATAATCGGGAATTATTACATAATTAATTTCAAATTAAATGTATAATTTAGTAGTTGCAAAAAGATCTTTAGATTCCAGCTAGAATATTTCGATTACAGTCTTATAGACTCCACAGTTTAGTAGAGTCAATACAAAATCAAACACTAATGGCTATAGACCACGACACGTCGATTAAACAAAGTTCACAGCTCAGACCAAAAATACAATTATGGACTCCGCGTTCGGAACAAAGTAGAAAAATACATAAAGTTTTTATCACATGATAACATTTCCCGGTACATTTGCGCGGCAGACCAGAGGCTCGGTGACATACGTTAAATTGTAAAAAAATAAAATAATCGACCTCACTTTCGTTGTTCTGAAGATGGGTCTATAATTATACTTATTGGTCTGAGGT
Organism: Lerema accius; assembly: GCA_001278395.1. NCBI lineage: Eukaryota > Metazoa > Arthropoda > Insecta > Lepidoptera > Hesperiidae > Lerema > Lerema accius. The sequence goes on from LGAG01000596.1 coordinate 52,681, forward strand.
TCACAGTTAATGTAGCTGCATGGAAGTTCGTGTTAATAATACCTTGAGTTTGCCGATTACCTCACGTATTATTAACTATTCTGATATACTGATGTCATGGTGTCGACCATAGCTGCGTTCATTGTAAGCTAGGTACTAAAAAGTCCTTCACTATATATCTAGTACACAATACATAATATAGTAGAAATTTTTAAGTTAACTCGTTAAAATTATACTTTCGTTCGTGTCTCTAAAGAAACTCGAATCCAAAACAATATCCGTATTTGAAATTGACACAAAATCGGAATTCGAAAGAAACGCATAAAGAAGAAACTGACATTAATGTAGTAGTATTTATTTATTCGTTTTATCCTTATACTTGACGATGCCCGCGGCTCCACGGGAACCTATAATCGGGATAAAATCTATCCTATGTCCTATTCCTGGATGCAAACTATCTGTGAACCAAGTTTCAGCTTAATCCGTTCAACGGTTAGAGCGTGAAGGAGGGACAAACATCCAAACGTCCAAACATCCAAACATCTTTACAAACTTTCACATTTATAATATTAGTAGGAAGTAGGATTAGTAGGATTACCTATAATACAAACTCCCAAATTTTTAGTTTATCTTCATTTGGACTATAGTTGTCTTAAATTTCCTGTAAATTTAGAATTTAGGTCAACCGAATCGTTTTACCCACAAAACCGCATCACCCATTATAGTATTATTTTAAATATTAATAGTTCATAAAATCTAGAGCTCCTTTATAATATTAATCAAATGTTTGATTAAATACCGACTTTACAGTGTCTAAATAAAACATTTGAAATGATTTTTTAGTTAAAAATTATACTCGTATAAATTGGTTGCGTTTAAAAAAGCCAACTTTCGTTAATATTTGTCAAAACTTTAACAAAACTTATTGTAATAGTTACTTTAAACAAGTATTTTTCTGATAGGATCACAAGACACAGTTAAACTGAAAATTTTCATAATAATAAATGTAAGTTATTGAACTTATTGAGAAAATAATAAGTCATTCACAATTGTATAGATTTTTTTAAAACAAAACGCCTATGGAAATTGAGTTCAGTATTGTAGTCATTACACACGTGGAGGATTGTTTAGAACAATAATGATATGTTAATTTAATAGGTACCTATCAGACCGGTTATTTAAAATAACTTGCGTCTGTCGTAAACACGTTTTATGGAAACTATTTAAAAAAAGCTTTATGTAAATAATCTACTTACATCTTCAAGAACAAGTTCCAAGTTGTATGAGAAATAATGTCTGAATCAGTACCTAATTTCCCAAAACCTTTGTTAATTTTAAGTTAAAATTCAAACTTAGCGCTCCTTTTTGGTGGTTCGAAAACTGAATTTAGCCATTCGCGGCCCCCGTGAGGTCAAGGTCCCCTGAATAAAGGTCCCATGTGCCCTTATGATTAAGACTGAATTGTCTGTACCAATAATGGCAAAAGGTATATCGGAATTCCATTCAGAATGATGGGATCGTCCAATCATATTTGCGGTGTGAGGTCGTGCATAGCTACGTACGTAACGTAGAATCAACACGCGCTCTCCACAACCTACAATTTCTTAGCTTATTTCTACGGCGCGGCCCAGTTAGTCCACAATACTTGCAGAGGACGCCGCGTCCCGCGCATTTATAAGCACAGATAAAATAATATATTTTACAATCCCGTGTTCCCGCGTAAAGGTATACTTTTTTAATAGTGTTGTGAATGTTTTTTGTTTTTTTTATGTGCAAAGATAATGACAGTTAAACAGCCAAGTTTTTATTGCCTGTTATTCGAGCTACTTAGTGATAACTTTGAGTCGTGTGTTTATATTTCCCATTACTTACAATCATCAAGAAAGCTCTCGTAGTAGATTAAGTTATCTCGTAACTTCCGCATACGTACAAACTTTTAAGATAAAATATCATACACATATTTAAGATGAATTGTGTTAAGAAAGTTATAAGATTTGTGAGATGTGCGTACTGATTGGCATACCTACCTAGATTATTTTTGTTTTTTAATCAAGAAAATGCACTTAGATAATCGGCACCTATTATTAGTCCAACATTACTGTTTTTTTTTAATTACTTAAATATTATGAAGTTACCTACTTATAAACACATGATGACAAATTTTTAAATCACGAATGGGTGTCATGCAAATGCAAACACGAATTTATTTGTAATTTTGTAATACGTGCCTCGTCCCACTGGCATAATATTTGTATTGATACGTTGTATGGGTACCGCTGTGGTGATCACATACCATTATGTACACCTGTTGAATGTGTATTGTTTAATCGAAATACCTACAGTAAAACGGATATGGGTAAACATTGATGTGCTACATTCTGTAAGCAGCGTAAAAGTGTGAATTAAGTACACTACTGCTATTTTAAGTATTAGTAAAATCATCTAGCCTTTCGTAAGTTATTGTACTCGCAGATGCCTGATTTGTAACTACTTAAATTATTTATATTTACATTTATAAACGCTGATACTAATACGGCTTTCCATGACTTACAATTACCCTACGACCGTAGGACAAACCTTTTATGTAAGAAAAAAAATGGCCTGGTTGGAAATCGAACCTGGGACACTTCTAACCTTTCTTTTGGGAAACGTCTAAATTCCCCGCTCATTCTAATAAACAAAATTTTGTTACCTTAACTTAATGACAGGCACCTACTTTTTTATAACCATAACTAAATAAACTTACAGTGCATGATGCATTGGGCCTTACTTGGTGCATTGGCGCTGGTAGGCCTCGCTGGAGGCCAGGAGATATGTCTCTCAGGTGAAGAGGACCCCTACTTCCTCTTCGGTACTAAAACCGCGTACACCTTCGCTAATAGAGGCATCCCGACGAACAAACATCACGAAATATTTGGTAAGTTTTTCTAAATTTCACTTTTAATTTTATATGCTTCAATAGATAATATTATGAATTTACGGGGTTTTAATTTAAATCCTCGCCCCAAATTATGAATAAAAAATAATTGTGGCCGTATGGCGCCATTTTCAAATTAAAAAAAAATCGATATCGATAAGTTGAATTACGTTATCTGTGGAATAGATATAAAATGTTACGCTGGGATTATAAGTACAATATCAAATCAAATTAATAAGCACATTCGCTAAAGCCCGGATGAAAGATTTTTTTTTACATTCATCTGAGGAAAGTGTAAAGTTTTATTAATGGTAAGTTTCCCTACCTACTAAATGTGAAAATATGGAATGTAAAAACGACAATATTATCCATACCGTTACTATAATTACATTTCATTTGTATACCTACTTTGTGCAATAAAATTACATAAATAAATAATACTATTTTAGTATAGTTTCTATCGCTCTTTGATCTAAAATAAATTTTTAACCCTAACATCGTTCAAAATTAAATTCATAGATCAACCAGACCAGCAATAAAACCGTAATGGAATGGATTGCTGATAAATGAATATTGATAAATTGGGCCATTTTATCAATGGTAGAAATTATCTAAATACATTCAGACAACATTACTCTAATATTAGGGCTCTGGCTCAATGTAATTAACCTGATGGACAACCGGACGTAAAACGGCAGTTAAACTATATTAAACTGTGTTAAAATCAAAGAGTATTTATTAAATAATTTTATATAGGCTGATGCAATGGAACAACCGGCATTTGTTACATAATTCATTTGCCCGCAGCTTTGCTTGCGGAAATTATAGTTTTGCGGTGATATTTACACCCTTAAGGGTTGAATTAAAAAAATAGTTGAATTAGATTTTTCATCTCTTTTAACCATAATACGAATATGTAAACTGCTTGCTTTAAAATTTGGTTAATTTTCATACAAACTTTCATCCCCTATTTTCCCTCTTAAATTGTGAATTTCCAAAAATCCGTTCTTAGTGCTCCCCTACACTTTATAAGTACCTACAACTACATATAGCACAGATAGAGGCTATTATATATTTATTATTGCATGCAGTTTGTTTAATCCCTTAGTTTTTCAAAGCAGGTTCTTCTGACCTACAATTTTCATGTAGGCACCTTTAGTAAATGCGCATTTCCTTGATATTACAGCGTTTCAATAACTCTAATAGAGTGATTGGTCCATTGAAGTATCTCGACAACGACCACACCTAGTAGGTCCAATTGTGGTCCTGAACCTTCAGTCACTTTTTAATACACCTCCAAATGTTTCTCAAAATCAGTCAAAAGCTAATTGGGAATATAGTGACATTAGTAGGAATCCTTCCTAACTTATATCTACCTATCCAATTGAAAAACGTATTTCGTGCTGCAGCAAATTCCCCGACTTAAAAGGCCCCTAACATCTGCTAACTTATCGTAATTAATTAGGTACCAGGTTAATTCCATGGCCCATCTATACCAAAAAACGTTCCTGTAAGTTACGTCAGCATAACAGGATATTTTAACCCGTATTCATGGAAATATTTAATTGTTCGACGATAATAATGTTTGGAGCGCGTCCAAAATTGTCGCAACAACGAAAATAATGAGCTGCGTAGGTACTATGGTGTACAGCCTCGGGCGGTACATGTACATGATATCGATATTAAAATATTGGAAATCGTGGCCTCTTTGACGATTTAGCATTAAAAAAAATGCGTTCTTAAAAAAAAATACTTTCTCGGACCAGCAACAAAACGATTTAACTCCTGCTTCTGGCAGGAATCTTCAAAGGCTTAAATTTCCTAATAGCCTAATAGCCTAATAACTTACTCAATTTTCTCTTCTTCCTTACCATCAATGGCAACTTTGCGTAAAATGGCTCCAATTTAGTTCGTCGGCTAAGTTTAATCTCGTAAAATTTCCAAAATGGCACAAGAAGATTCCGCGAGATTGAAATTGCATTCCCCATTTGCGACAAAAGAATTCCCCCAATCGGGCAATAAGACCTTAAAACCTGTACCAAATAATACTATGTTTTGATACTTACATGTAGGTACCATGTACCAGTATACATATCATTACATTTCATTCTCATTACTAAAGGTCGCCAGGTCATTGAGTGTTGCAGCGATACCTACACGAGTTGAGTTCACATGTTTGTCATCGCAACCGGTGATTGTTGCACGTTCGACGTTCTCAATAGCCACAGACCGCAGATACGTATTGTAAAGTTTTAACCTACGTGGACGTTACGAGTTGCTCGTAATATTGAATATGACATCGTTATTTACGTGACGAGAATTATCAGACGGTGTTACCAGACCGCACTGATTCATTAACATGGCGATTTATTAACATGACGATTCATTAATAAACAGTTGATTAAGGAAAATTCCTTATTTTCGTCATGTAGTTGCTGAATATTGGACAGGATTAGGGTTGCTATCCGTCCCGGCTTCCCCGGAATAGTTCTATTTAAAAAAAACGTCCAGCTGTCTCTCCCGGACTCTTTCTATGTTCAGAGAATCCCGGTCTATTGCAAGATACACAACAAATTCAAACAAATCAGAGGTCTGTGAAATTGACCCCGAGATAATCAAACGGACGGACAGACAGACGAAAGACATACAGACACTTTATAATTTATTTAAAAGAACCCTCATAGGTTCGGAATTTATAATGGAAAATTAAAAGTGGAAGATTTATAAACGTCCAGGGAAAATCGTCCAGGACTTTACTTAAATGTCCAAGGTATGCGAAACTTTTGTCCAATGACGGCAATATCGGTCGTGACCATCTTAGTCAAGATGCAAGATTTTTCGACGCGTCGCAAACGCATTCTGTGCTAAATAAACAAATCCCTGAAAAAATAAGTGCAAAATAGTAACTAGATAAATCATAAGACCAAGCGTAAAATTTCAAATGATGCACACATTTAAAAGAAAAATGTGGTGAATTGAACAAACGACCATGCAAGCACAGTTGTTCCTAACGGAACAATCCAGTATTTTGGTAATACGGTCCTCTGGCAAATGGTGTATTTAATGTCTTTGACTGGCGATGTTTGTCTTTCATTCTAGTTTTTTATTTATCTTGATAAAGGCAAATGAACAATTATGAAAGCATAATAGAAGAAACTCTTATTTAGATAATTAAATTATATAGTACAATTATACGTCCAAAATTTTCCCATTTGTGCGAGTCGAATGCGAATAAAGTTACGCTTAAATTATGATTGACAATTTGAAAGCACAGAAAAGCAAGCAATTTGAAAGCAAGAAAGTTTATTAAGCAAGCTAGAAGTAATTAACAGAAAAAACCAGAAGAAATTTTTCGTCATACAGACGAATGCAATAGACACTTCAAATGCTGAAATCGATCAAGTCATTTGATCGTACCTACGTACCAAAGAAATGGACATACATACGTTTTAAAAACATTGCCCTTCCTCTAGCACAGTCGGCTAAAAAGATGCAGTTTCATATACGATACAACATGAATAAATTAGAAAACATGCATGTTTTTCTTATAAACGACTTTTATGGGTAAATGTAGTGCTAACTCTGACCCACATTGATTAGCTACAGTTGGATAAGCAGTTAGTGGGTAGAAATGTTTACAGTAGAAAGGTTTAATGGGCCTATTAACCTGTAGGCGTAGGGGGTCGCTTTCAGACATTGTAGCGCGAATAAGATCGATAGCTTCGAGATGCTATATGTGGGTAGTATCTAATTACCAGCAAGTGAAAAATCCATTCATCCATGACTTACAGAAAGCAATAACTAATGACATTATTATTATCTTGTAAAAAGACCAATGTCGTTGTCACCAACCAACCTTCACAGGTAGGGCAGCTGATGCCCAAAGGAAAAGAGTAAGGGGAATAGAAAAAAGAAACTATAAAGTTTTATAATAAAGATATTGTGGACTTAGAAGATTAGTTGTTTACGCTTGAGAAGATTTTTTTTCGCAGCTCTAATGGTGTGGTAGCTGTCCTCTTATAACTCCTGCCCCACGTGGCGATATTAATGAAAAAGACCCTACGTTACTTATAACAATATTATCTTCTTTTTTAATCAGACGACTTCATTAACAAGACCTTGTCCTTGCCTACCTCTAATTGAATCATTCCATTATCCTACTAATCAGTTACTTAACTCTATTACACTAGCTAGGAAGTATCACGTAAAAACTGAACATATAAGATCTCTTTACCGTCCATTGTTTGTCAGTTTGTCTTCTCAATCAATACAAAGCAGTATTCATGACAAAGAATCATTAACGCCAAGTCATGATTCATGGCGTTCATTTTGCATCATTAGCGGTCACTGGCGAAAAGAATCAACCACGCCTAATGACCTTTGAAGCTTTGATCCATTTGGTTCCAAATTCCGGAGGTAAATTACCCACCTCATTATGGGTAATTTAGAAACTTTGGCTTTTAGCACACGAGTACAATGGATTATTGTAATAGTCAGAACTTCGAACAAATATACGAAAATATTGTTTGAAGCGGAAACCAAATTGTTTTCTCAAAACCACAAAACAAATTGTACGTGATCATTACCATCCTAATATTTCAAGGGTCTCTAACTCATTAAAAATATAGACCGTACATTAGAACCAAAATTATTAAAGACCTACTAATAACCGCGGGTCTCGCCTAATAAATTAGGAGTTCTAGAGCGTTCTCCGCTACACTGCCCAACTGCGGATATGAGAAGAGGTTACAGTACATCCTGTGATCGGAATTTTTATGCTGGCATTGCTAAGCGACTGTCATCTAACAATAAGAATCAGAAACCGAAGCCTTAACTTGAGCTACGAAGTACGGATGTGTTAAAAATAAATCTGCCACTTTGCCACCGTTTTTGGCACTTATCCACTTTCTGACCGAAGATATTTAACTTCGACCTTTAAGGATACGTGACATTATCACTACAGCGTTTTAAATACGCAACTCGAGTCAGTAACCAATACCCTGACGAGAAACAAGCGAGAAAATTCTAACTTTCCAACCAAAACAGACGATATTTGATAATTTCTTTGCAGAGAACAAAAGTAACTAAAATTTCTGTCTTCCAGGTTGTCAACCAATCGCAATATGGTTGCTCAACCGGCATGGCTCGCACAACCCTGAAGCGGATGAGATTGCCAACCTGCAGAAGCTGGCAGATTTCAAGAACAACATCTTAACCAACTATAGAAGTGGGAACTTCAGGAACACTAATGTAAGTAGCAGCGTCCATCTATACCTGAAAAACGAACAGTTGGTAGTGGTGGTAGCGATAGCGATGTCACCTAAAGAGCGTAGGATTCTCTTATTCTCTTACCTGGATTCGATTATCAATATCGACTACAACCTCGGCTTCTTACCTGGGGGTAATTTGTACTAACCGTAGCGACACGGATTTACTTTTCTTCAGGATAACCATAACCCTTTTCCCCGGGCACAAACTCGGGGAAACAAGTATAGATCTCCTGGACAATGTAGACCCCTGCTTTTGAACTGAGAAATCCTATCATACTCCTTATAGCAAGCTATAAAAACTAGTCTTATTTCTGAACGCTATCCTGCCCTTTTCCTTCCATAGATATATGTGTAGACAAAATGCCGTCGCGCGTCGTACTAAAGTAAGGCTACACCGTTGACTGGCTCGAGACAGGATATTACCATACTATTACCTAATACACTGCTATTAGTATGCAACACGAAACGTGTTGCGAGTTGTAGGTATACTGCGCCGTATGATACCCCACAACACAATATAGGTTCGTTTAAAACTTTTATCTAAGAATGGCCAAATATGAATTGGAAATTACAAAAAAATACCTTCAATTGAGGCACCTATTAAATGCTTATCTTAATAAACAAATTTTGCTAAAAAATATAAATCTTTAAAAGACAATTTTTTTTTAATTCCATTTGTATTAAAATTAGAGAAAAAAGATTAAAAAAAAGGAAATAAATAACGCTGATCATGAAAACGATACAATTCAATCGAAATTCTTTAAATCACAAAATACTAAATTACCAAGCACCTACTTAGGTCGTGTCAAGTTACCCACTTAACAACGTATGAAATGACTAAACCAAAATAAATAAAAAGGCTTAGTACACTATACATATAATAACATATTACGTGTCGGTTTGTGAGTCATCTCCTGCCTGATGGGCATTATTCACTAAATTAACATTGGCCTTGTTATGCCTTCAGCATAAAATGATAGTTCAGATTGTTGCAACGGGGTTATCATTACTACAATTAACTATAATGTTAGCGGATAATTTGATTTCATTTCATTCTATGCTGTATGTTATAACACTTTTTAACCTATAGGTAGTCCTTTAAATAGATAACTGCAATATTTTCGGCATATCAGCGATGTAACCTACTTTGTAAATATTTAAAAACAGAAAAAAGTTTATTTTTTTAAGTTTGTTCACTTTTTTAAACTTTTATATGAAAACTTAAGTACTCGTAATTAACGGATTTATAATGTCTACTGCTATTTCCAATCAACTTTAATCTAAAGCCTATCTTAGGTAAAGTTTAAGAAATGAAAGATAAAATTAATGATGACAGATGATCGTTTGTATAAGTTGAAAAAACTAATAGTCTCACGGCAATAGCTAATGATACTATACCTAGTTATTATTGGATAATAATAACGATTACTACTGAGAAATAAATAATTGAAAGACTATAATTTGAAATGAGTTCACAGATGCATTTAGCAACTCCGCATTTATTAGATAAGTTATTGTTTATAATATGTAATCTATTTCGTGCGAGCAGTTTTGAAGAACATTTTGAAATTATTTTTTAATATTTAATGACGAAGTTATAAAAGACGAAAAATCTATAATTTATCAGATTTTTTGCTACTCCCGCAATAAAAATTACACACATAACAAACATGAATTCATACAAAACAATTTGTACATTCTTACCTACCTATTCCAAAATAAACTAACGCTCAGGTAAAGTGGGTACTTACTACCTAACACTGAAAGATAAACAAACATTTTAATTTCTGTCCGGCGTGGGAATCGAACATTAAACCTCTTGTACTATAGACATTATAGAGTCGCAATAACTATTGGATTCAAAATTTTTGTCATGAGTTAAGTGCAACGATAAAAAATTAACAATATTGTCCATTACACTTCGACACACTATCTCTCCGTCATAGGCAATAATCATAATACCTAAAATAAAATAAACAATATTATCTAAAAGAATCTTAAACCTAATAAATTACCTTACAGCAACGCATCTGCACATCAGACGTGACGCTTCTAGAGCGTTGGGAGTGGAACTCTCGTCAGAACGTGACGTTTGCCGGCGACCTTACCAGTGATGGCTACATGTCCACCCAGCAACTGGCCCAAGCCTGGAAGCAACGGTACCCAGGCCTCCTCACCGATAATAAGTACAACTACTTGGTAAGTCAGAAGAGAGTGAATTGGCTTTTCTATATGCGGAAATTGTAGTCTTTGTCAACTTATTTGTAGAGTCCATCGGCAACTATCAACATGGGATTATAGTTAGGCACTGACTCATCTATCTATACCTACTATAATAAAACAGTAAAATAAATTTGTCTGTACATTGAGTATATTTACCAAAAACTAATCTAGAGTGACTCAAAAACAGTAACTGAGTACGAATCTACAATTTTTTAAATTTTTGTATGTCTGTTTGTCTGTCTGTTTGTCTGTTTGTCTGTTTGTCTGTTTGTCTGTTTGTCTGTTTGTACACGCTAATCTCCGAAACTACCGAACGGATTTGAATAAAACTTTT
>LGAG01000596.1:63675-73861 GCA_001278395.1 Lerema accius
AGCTTATTTATAGAGTTCATCGGCAACTATCAAGATGGGATTATAGTCAAGCACTGACTTATTGCAAATAAAAAAAAATATTCTGGTTACTTTTGTGTTGGGCTTCGCCAGAAGGAAAAGATTTGAAAGAAAGGATTCGGGAAAGATTTTTCGAGTCCGATTATGCAATTTGTTTGTATATTATGAAGTGTCATTAGATTCGCGTCCATTGTAGGATTTATTCACATAGGTTATTAATATTTTATTATGGCGCATTATTTAATCCATAAAATTATCTTTTGCACTTTTTTCATCGTTTTGTAAAAATACATAAGTACCTACCTAAACCGTTGCCAATTATGTTAGAAGGGTTTAAGTACGACGTACAATCTTTTAATTATAATTATTATTTTTTTGTATTCCAGTTCAAATATGTCAACGACCGTCGCTCTGATACAACTTTCCGAGCCTTCACGGAGGGCTTGTTTAGAGAACAGGCAGAATCCTTCGATGTTCGCAAGGAAAACGATGAAAATAAGCTGAGGGTGAGTCAATAAACTTAATCTTAACTATGTTAATTATTTTTTGGATACTAAAACATTATTACAGTTAATAATATTAAGGACCTATTACTAATGTAATTTTCTTTATCAACTATAGGTAAAAAGAAATCTCAATATTTTTAAGCCCGAATATTTATGATCAACATATTTTAGCTATAGCCTACCTATATATACCTACTCATTAGGATTAGGTAAAATTGTAGGATGAATTGTAGAATGTTTTAATATCTACATTTCAGATTCCTCATTTGATCTGACAGTATTAAAATGCTACCGATAATTACATAATAGGTATAATACATAACTTGTAGAAAGTATTTTTGCTGTGCAAAGTAACTAACATACTTCTGTGTTTAATTTCAGCCTTACAAGTTCTGCCCGGCGTGGCAGAAAGATGTAGAAGAAAACAATGAAACTTATGCTCAAGCTCGTATATTCGAGTCTAAGCAGGAATACAGAGAGGTAATTAAAGCACCCTAAAAACAAACCTAACTAAGGTAGGTATCTACTCGTAAAACCGGTTTATAGTATCTAGCGTTTTGTAGTTGGGCTAGACTTTTTACTAAACACGGCTAAGTTATTATTCATCAGGGATCGCAAAAAGTTTTTTAATGAAATGTAATTTTATTCGAAGTTGGTTTTCATTTTTAACATACGTTTAAATTAATAATAGCACAAATAGCCAATTAGAACAGCCGCCTAATGTCGTAGACATATTGGAATATCAGGTATTATGCGAAAATCCCAGAGATATTGAGAACCACAAAATATCTGAAACTAAAATTAAGTACACTAATCATAATTTTTTTTTTGCTTAATAAATCAATAGCAAATTTCGAATAATGTATAACTAAATATGTTCTAGATGATAAGCAACATCTCTCTCCGACTGGGCTTCAACTACGACATCCAGAGAGAGTTGGTCCACGACATGTACCAGATGTGTCGCTACAACAAGGCCTGGAATGTCGCGCAAATATCGCCCTGGTGTGCTGTAAGACAAAACTTTATTACACTGTTTTTGATTACCTACTATTTTGTTAATGTGTCATTATAAATGTATTATAGGTGTTATTTTATCATCGTTATAATATTTCGAAAGACTTATTATTTTTATAGACTCATTCCTTTAAAAAAAATGTGTTGTAAGTTGTAATAAAGTGCAACAAAGAAAATTTACTACAACAGGCAGAAAGAACGTTTTAATTCAAGTTTTTGTGTCACTGTGCTAACGGTCTAGCTCTGATTTGAACCGAGAAATTGACGATTTAATAAGTATAGCTAATTTACTCACCTACTAATATTTATAACATAAAATTAAATTAAAAACAGGTATTCTCCAAAGAAGATTTGAAGCGTCTCGAATATGTGGAGGACTTAGAAACATACTACAAGTATGGCTACGGCACTCCGATGAATCAGAAAATTTCCTGTGCCGGAGTTAAAGATATGATGGACTTCTTCAAGATTCATGTTGAGAACAGTACGTATTTTTATTACAATTATATCAAGTTAACAAATAATTATTCATATCTGTCACCTAATATTAACTTAGCAAAACTCTTAGTAAAAATAAACTTACCTACTTTACTTTCTTATTACATATAGCATATTTAACACAAAAGTTAACATACTTAATTTTTTTTTCAGACACTCCCCAGCAACCTAAAGCAATGATTACGTTAGCGGAGGCCCCCTCCATACTACTGATGCTGTCCGCTCTGAACGCGCGCCGCGACTCCGCCCCACTGACAGGCGACAACTACCACGCGAACTTCCAACAAGCTCGCAAGTGGTCCACCTCGACCATGTCACCGTTTAACGCTAACCTGGCTGCTGTTTTGTACAAGTAATGCTTATGTTTTACTTATATTTTCGTACTATATTACTTCGTCACGTATTCCCACAGAATTGTACAACCTATATTATATAATGTCGAATATTGTATGAACTACATTTTATATGACATAATCCCGCTTTTAGAAAATTCATGACACAAAGAAACGGTTATTTTGGCGTTAAAAGTTCGCTTTTATTTCTGAAAAAGGTTTAATGACTGTGTTTCCTTTATATAGGTATTAATTTGTTAGGAAGAGCAAATCCAAAAAATGTTAGTGACTTTAATGAGATATTTTTTATTTCAGATGCACACCAAATGGAAACTTCCAAGTAAAAGAAGAATACCAAGTGTTGTTTATGGAAAACGAGCATCCAATGAACTTGGACGGCTGTCGCGTTGGTCTTTGCGACTGGTCGCTGGTCAAGAACAGAATGGGAGTCGTCGCTGATAACTGCAATTTGGATTTCTGCAACTCTGCGACTAAAATCAACGGTTTAATGGGCGTTGCCGTCAGTTTAATCGTGTTCTTGAGTAGATATGCTGGCTTTTAGAGTGTAAGAGCGAAGTTTGGAAGATCTTAACGTGATTACAGGGGCTGTTCAAGTGTTATATGAGTACCAAATGTGGTCTTTGTTACGCTAATTTGAAAGAAAACTAGGTAAGAAATTTTACTTACTTTTGCTGTTAAGGGATATAAAACACTGTCTATATAATACTTGTATGGCCCCTAAGTATAGCAAAATATCTCAGTGTTTGAAGCACAGCAAGTTATTTAATTGGTAAAAAGCTACTTTATATATATTTTTTCTTCATGTTTAAAAAGTAAGCCGTTTAGTATTAAAAAAAGAAAGAAATTGAACTTATAAATAAGTAAAGTTCTTTTATGCCCTGACTTGGGCAAACTTTAAAGTTGATATCTCCATGTAAACGTGAAGTTATAAAAAATTAAAAACCTTTTTTTCTGAAGGATCTAGATATTGTTTTGGAAGGGGAAGAATTCTAGATTGAGTAGAGGGTTTTATTCTCAATAAAATCCACTCGATGTCTCTTCCAAGTTCCGGGCTATTTAAAGAACAGCCTTGCCTGTGCATTGCAGAAATGGATAGCTTAGTTGCTGCTGTATTAATTTGTAGGGTGTAAGTAATAATATTTACACCTATAGTGTAACAATAATATAAGAAAAGGAACCTTCTTAGTCTATTAAGTACCCTGTTTTAAATCTTTGAGAATTATTATGGTCGTAGCCAGATAGTCAGTGTCCTTACAAAAAAATATTATTTCTCAAAGAGAAAGAATATAGTTTTTCAAACTTTCGTACTTAACACCTCTTGTGTCACCTTTTCCCAAAGAAGTTAAAACCTCTCAAAAAGAGAATTCTGGCTTCAACCTTGGCCATTACTATTATCTTTGTTTCGTTGTATTCTTTATCATAATATTTAAGAACATATTTTTTGTGCCAGTAAAATTTTTTCACTTATTTTTTTTTAACACCAACCAAATAAAAATTATTGTTATGTAATGTTACCGCAAGTAAATTTATTTCACATTAGCTGAACACTTTATAAACATTGTAGACATAAACACTATAGATATGTCTGGGTATTTTGTATAATACCGAATTATTCATATGGGCGGTAACATAAACATGAAGTCGTTATGTAAATAAAACGGGTAGGTAAGAACATTTTAGGTTAGATTAATAATGTTGTTTTTTGCTAATAGCTGTTAAATTGACTACTCTGTGGTTTTTTTATATTTTATTTTCATTTTCATAATGTAATGCAAGAGCAATCAATTGTGTGCATTTTGTAATCTGGTGAAATAACAGCGTATTACTATTTACCAATATAATTATAACAGTGTATTTACCAAAATAATTGTAGCTATTGATTTTTTACTTCATTTTGTAACAATTTTTTATATAATATATAAAGAATTAAACAAATTATTTATTTCGCAATAACATTATAATTATGTGTGTAATATAAGAAAATTGTGTATCTTGTTCCTTAGTATAGGCAATACCTACTTCTGGCAAGATCAACTTATTTTAAATACGACTTTAACCAGATACCACAGTATTCGAATAATTAATTAATAATACAGCAGTGAATAGGGATTGTTTACCTGAACAATGTACAAAATTCATGTAGCATTATAGTAAGTAGAAAACAAAAATCTAATCATTTTATATTGTATCGCTTTCGCACTAGTTGACATCGGCGTCGCCACGACAGAGGAGGGGGGGGGGGTTTACTTCTATACTTGTAATATATATAAATAAAGTTGAAGAGTTTGTTTGTTTGAACACGCTAATCTCAGGAACTAGGACTACTGTGGACCGATTAAAAAAAATATTTTAGCATATACCTCGTTTTTTTCGTCGTGATTTAAAAAGTAAACAATCTTGGCACAACTTTTATTTATTTCATTAATTAAAAAAAAATTTAGAAGTACACAGAAATTTATTTTAACATTAAATGATTGTTTATTCTTTCATTTTCTTTAATTGGTCTGTCTTATTTTTAAATCGATAATTACAATTAAAAAACACTGTATGATTGATTACTTTTTAAATCACGACGAAAAAAACGAGGTATAAGATAGTCCATTTATCGAGGAAGGCATTTATCGCATTAAAAATTATTGCGAAATCGGCAAACATTTCCCTTCTCTCTGAGATCATCTGGCGACGCCCATGTTATCTAATACCTAATATTGATGTTCCATATTTATTTAACCTGAAATTGTTGTGACTAGCACTTATCTGTGTTGTGAATTGTTAGTAGATAAACCTAATAAAATGTTGAAATAAAAATATAAAGTTCTTTTTATTTTAAATTTTATAACAGTAAAAACATTAATAAAATACTTTAAAATGTTTATTGTTTTAAAAAAATAACGCTTATATACAGAATCACATTTGCGATTATAAATCTATACAAATATTAGGTAAGTATTAATATCTCACCTAAACGCATTAGCAATCGGTTGACAAAAGATTTTTTACTATAATAAATAACGTACAAACAAAAAAAAGAAAGGCGATATAAGTATTTGTATTTGTAGCATAATATGTAGCATATTATATAAAAGATAAGAGAAGTTTCTTTCACCATCTTCTCTTCAATTGGGTAGATTGAAGTAGGTGTATCAATGATACTTGTATGACTAATTTTAAAATTAGAATTCTTTCTTTTTCGGTCCTGGCTGCCAACAATTTTTTTATAAATTCCTGACAATAAAGTACTTGTAATAGTGACTACCTGAACATTAACAGTATACAAAATAAATAACAAAATATTCAACACAAACATTAAATTTTTCTCAACATTATATTCTATCTATGCATGAAGCAAGTCAGTTGCCTAGCAACCATCAAAATGTTAGGTGATTCACATTACTCTTTCCACTAACCAAGTTTATTGAACAGTAGATTATTGAAAATCATTAATAGACAACCGATTATAATGCAATGAAAATGGTTACAGGTATGTATGTTTAAGCATTTATTCATACTATAGTGTATGTTATACTTGAATTTTTTTCAGATTTGATTGTTATTTATTTTCAATCAACAGTTACGAGTATATTGCGAATATTTCTTTGCTATTGGCTACTTTCGAGTCCGTTTAAAATAAAGCATTACAACCTGTTTTCAGTCGAAAGTTTTCCCTGACAGAATTTACAGAAATCATATATTTAAGATAAGAAAATGCGGAAGTTGAAAAATATAATTTCTTAGCAATGAATAGACTAGAGGGCATTCAACTATTACGTAACGCAATTTGGGGGGAGGGGCTCTTATAAAATGTTACGATGCGTTACATAAGCGGGAAAGGGGGGGATCGAATAATGCGTTACGTAACATTGTTTCTTTATTATTAAAAAAAACTGGGGAATATGTTAATGTTAATTCTCCTAAGTTGACAAAATAGCAACATTTAAAAAAAATGGTAATTTTCGTGTTACGTAACGTTACAAAATTGCGTTACGTAATACTTCACGCACCCTTAAGGTATAAAATACATGAAGTAACACAATTTACTGGTAAGTTTAATACGAATATATTTTCCTTATACAAAAATAAATAATAAAGATTTTTCACTTATCCGGAAGATTATTTGGAAGTTTTTCGAATACATATAACATTGTGAAAATTATTATGCTATTTACCTAATAATATTAAATAACAGATTATCAGTTGAATTTATACATATTTTAAGTATAGCGTTCGGTCTTGTATTATATTGGTACATTATCTAAGTTATAAACATTTATAAACTTTATTTAATTTAACAATTTTATTACTAATACTCCGTTTAAAAGTGGTCTGGCTATTTACATTTTTTAAGGGTTCGAACAAGTTAACTCAACATATTTAACAAAAACAGAGGTTTTCAACAACAAATTAATTTAACCAAATTATGCAAATAAGTTGATAGTAATTTTACATTGATTAAAGATTGGGACAAATAGACAACTAATTTAATCTTATGTCTCTCTTTACCACTTAAACAAAATCAGTGCTCAAAATAGACGCATATACAGTCAATCGGGGTAACATTGATTTACAGGGTAACTTTGAAAGCCAAATCACAAAGTAACTACTTATTTATATTTTACGTTAAGTTAAGTTAAGTTACCCATATGGGGGTGCTAACTTTGATACACAACAAAATTGCCAGTATTTGATAAATTTTATGATTATTTTAGCGATAAATAATTTGAGGGTATGAAAATGAATTATGTAAACTCTTCTGTATCTTATCTATCAAAAGTAAAAGTTAGCTAAAAAATGTAACGTTGTTCTGTCAAAGTTACCCCGATTGACTGTAGTTAAAACTGTTATAGTTTATAACTTATTTTTTCGTTTTTGACAGTTTACATTTTTTCTACAGTAAAGTTAAACTTTTTTTATTTTTTTCTGATATTTTACGCAGCGTATATTAGACGAAAGCAGCTGGCGCGTATATTTGGCTAAAAACGATCCAATTTTTAGCAATATATTTGCCACAGAATAGGTAGAAAAGAAAAAAATATATTTTTTTGTAACAACCTGATAAGAATTCATGACAACTGTGAAATGTACTAAATAGGTATCAAAAAATCATTTTTTTATCTCTTACCTACATCGAGACATAAAAGGACCAGATAAAGTAATATTATAGTAGTGTTGTAATGTAATTATTTTTTTTTATAATTTTTAACTTTTGTTGTGCTGTTCCTTAGATGAAAAAAAAATCGATTTTGACTTTTTTTAAAGAAATTGCGTACCGTTTTTTAAATGGTATAAAGAAGGAAAATTATGAGCATTATTTAATAAGGTAGTTTTTAATACCTGTATATGATTTTATATGCTAAATTCTACTAAGCTTTTAAGTAACTTACGATTACGATTCCTGCTGCAATTGGCTGTTATGATTATTAACATAATCCTGAATGTGAATATACAAATCAAGCCACCTCATGTTTACTCATACTCAAACTTAAGTCAATTTAAATTTAGAATACCTAATACCGACGCAAAAAAATATGTCCAAAGAACCATATATATTTTTTTAATTAATATTTATGGAAACGTTAACAAAAAAGGTAGGTGACTCAACACAGATATCGAGAAGTATATATTCCGCATTTTAAATAACAAATGGGTCAACATTTTACAACCTTAATACTTTATACTCCTTATAATGACGGAGCTTACGGCACCACAGGATATAAATGCTTCGGCTTATTTAAAACAAAGGAAACACTGCACTGGAAGAACGATAATGCTTTGACTTTAAAGGGTGAATTGTATTTTGCGTATACAATTAACATATAATTTTAATACAAAACAATAACAACCTGTTTTTAATACTCTCTGTAATTAAACATACTTTTATTAGACATGTTTAAAAATCCCTCAACAAAAGCACAGTACAATAATCACCGTTTCAACATTGTGATTTTTACTGATATTATTGTTTAAAAACCCAACTCTGTATCAATTCCAAAAAAAGCATTAACTTACCGTAACAGCCAATAACTCCAATATCCCATGATACTCGTACAGGCACTATAAACTTAACTCACAACAGCGCTACAATTTGATAACCTAGCTACTACACACAAATATCATTTATCCGACACATTGCTTACACTACTATTTCGAGTCCGTTTGCCACTGCCTGTGGCCGATTTATTTTTGGGTCTTTTCCTATCATTATCTTCTTCACTGACACTATTACACCTTGCTTTAGGGCTCATCATGGTGTCTGAGCCTATAGAATCCCGTTGTGATTTCTTCCGTTGTCGTTTTGGCACACTATCACCCATGAGTGCCTCGTTGAATAACCTTTGTCTGGCCTCCCAGTACAGGTTCTGTCGTTGGATGATGTCTGGGTATTTCTCCTCAAATGCTGTGTCTGGAGGGATGAGAAGTTCCCAGCCAGTATTTGGATTATACTTGGCTACTGATTGGATGATTTCCAATACCTCTTGTGGAGGTAACCGTACTGCAGCGGTTACTTTACGCCGGTCAATGTACGTGTGTTGCGTGAAGAGATATAACTAGAAACAGAAAAAAGTAACATAACCTCACAAATTTCCACTTTATATACATGAACATGAGATAATAAGTACTATTTCAGCTATGAGACCTTATGGATGAGAATGCCAACAACCTACTCATATGCACTACTCATTGCTCAAGGCACTATTACTATATTATCTATTAGTGATGTAACGAATATTCGCATTCGCATTCGCGAATATTCGCATGTTTTTACATATTCGTATTCGCATTCGCATTCGCAGAATTTTTTGCGAATAATGACTATCAGAAAAAAGACAATTTGGCTATGATAATAGGTTAATAAATACAAAACCCGTTTATTTTTTAATCGATTTCAAAAAAGAAAGAGGTTATCAATTCTACATGTATGTATGTATTATTATTGAAACTGCGAAATTTTTACACAGGGTTATCTAGAAAGGCTTTCTAAACAAATATACAAATTTTCATGGATGTATGTCGGTATGTTTGTTTGTTTGTTTGTCCAAGCGTAGCTCCGAAACTAATGATCGGATTTGAACCATTCTTTTTTTTATCCGACAACACTACTCCAAATTAGGGAACAGTATAAATTTTATCCAGATCGGTTCAGTAGTTTCTGAAATATGGAGTCAAACGTGTCACGGGATGTTCTAATATTACGAGCTACAGGTACCTATGGTGTCAAAGAGAAAATGTCTTAAAACCGTGGTCAAATTACAGTGCGCATGAAAAAAAAAACGAATTTCCAAAAAAAAGTTCTCGTACGGACCAAATGGTCCGAGTTATATGTACTCGTATATACGAGTTAGCGTGTTATCCAAGGGAAAACTGCTCTAAGCCTTAGTCAAATTCTAAATAGCATAATAATTAATCACAATAGTCATAATATAATCTTTTTAGTTAAAAGTGTAAACTAAAAAGTATAGAATAAAATTATAATTTTCAAAAATTAAACCAATTTCAAAAAAGGTAACTGAAAAATACGAAATAACGGATTAGGAACATAGAATTTCTTTTGAGGTCGGTGTGGTTTCACTATGATAACTATATTGCCACCGACCTCACTTTTTTTAAATTATAATTTTATTATGTTTTTAATTTCAAGAAATAGTAGGTAACTTAACCTCTTAATCGATTGATTCCGGTCTGATCTCCAAAACTTTACCATTCCGGTGCACATTATCAGCCTTTATTTTATCATCTATTAAATCTTATGAAATACCTTTTTTAATGCTAATTTTTTGCCAAATTTAAAGGAAATAC
>LGAG01000596.1:74000-84857 GCA_001278395.1 Lerema accius
TGGGGGAATGTAGTTTTGTTGTTACTGCTATGTTTGAGTCTTATCAGGTTAATTAGTGGACTCAAAATGCTTTAAGGGAGTGTAGATAAGAACTTATTGTGCTGATTTTTAAAGACGTTAATACCAAACGATACCAAATAACACAGTATGCCTCGGGTGATGCTTTTTTATATACTAAAAGTTTCTAGTGTATTTAATCTAGGTGTGCTAGCCACATTACACCTTAAGTAACACTGAGTTTATTACATGTAAAGCAATTAAGTTATTGATGTTGATGCAGAGGTTTGGTTAGTTGATTTTAGAGATTCAAGCAATGCTTCTATCTCTTTCTTTCAATAACTTTCAATCCCTCATACTATAGATCTAGCAATCCATCTATCTCTCTCACTTCTTTTACCTTACAACTACAAGTACATAATGGATGGATACAAGTCAAATGGTGTTTCATAAAAGACTAAAGCCAACTTACCATTTAGCAAGAGCTCCTTAATCTGATCCTGCAATGAAACCTTCTTCTCTGGAACCATTTCATCTTCCTCATGAGGCGGCACCAACGCACGCACGTACTCTTTCGGACGTAACGTCAACGCAGACCCATCTGATGTATTTGCACTGAACAGCTTTAGACGCTCCAACTAAACAAGGACGATAATTAAAAAAAAACATTACAATACTTAGTCACCAAAAAAGAAACTCTCATACGATCTGGCATCCGGTCTAACGTTACTTGTCAAACAATTTATTTGTATTCATCTTTGTTTGAGATACAAATAAAGGTTTATATGTCAATCCAGTTTGATAGTTTACGGGCCCCATATTGAATAATTGCATATTACTTCAAACTTTGTGCTGTATGAGAGGATATTTCTATGTGCACTTGTGCATGTAAGCATCTACATGAGCATCTGTGTATGTCTCTGTATAGATAGTAGGTAAATAGAATTGGCATAGTACCCTTTTACCCGGTTTAGGTTGTAATTACTCTAATACATCTAATACTCAATAGTATGCCTGTTAATTCTAGAACATACTAAACTCACCTCAGCATGATCACTCTGCGAATGTTTCCACATGGCATCATACCATGGCTCTTCTGAGATCCGCTGCGACATCGTTTCGAACGACTTTTCTCTCGCCTTCTTAGCCACTTCAGTCTCTTGTCTAGCAAATTTCACTGTAATCTGCATGGAAAAAAGATCTAAGTACAAGTACCAACTAGTTAACCAATGTAGTTTAAACTTTTGGAGCTTGCCTTGGCAAAAAGATGGGAGCAAACCAGGCAAGCTTCATAGAAAGATAATTAATTAATTAAAAAGCGAGTTAGGTTCCATTCAAGTATTCGTAACGCAATTTGGGGGAGGGGGGGACCTTGTAAAATGTTATGATGCATTATATAGGTGGGAGGGGCGTCGAACAACGCATTACATAACAGTGTTATTTTTATAACATAAAAACAGTGGGAATATGATTCTTCTTACTAAGCAAAATGACAATTTTTTTAAATAAAAACGGTCATTTGTGTGTTACGTAACGTTTAGGGAAGGGGAGGGGGGTTTAAAAAACAGTTACGACGCGTTACAATGACAAGTAGAAAAGGGGGAGTCAGAAATTTTCAAAAATTTTGTTACGTAATACTTGAATGCTCCCATTATGATGATACATTCAAAAAGGTTTTAGTTTAGTTATATTAACATACCTATAACAGCTTCTATTACTCTATCAGAGAATAGAATGCTAGTGATAGATAGCTATGCAGTGACTCATATTTTAATAGATAGATAGCTGATAGATAGCTATACACAGAGATTCATGTTTTAATAGATAGATAGGAATGAAACATACTTGCTGGGCTTCTGGTTCCTCTTCTTCAACTTCCTCATTGGCTTTGCTCTTCTCAATTTTCCGTTTGTCTTGTTTGTCATGATAAGAATAGGAAGGGCGGAGCTGAACAATTCCTATTGTTAAAAAAATAATACAGAATTAAAAAGTTAAGCTTTGTACATTATGAAAATAAATTGATTTCACCTTGAAAATCAAAAAACAAAAACAAAAATCATTTATTCATATAGGTATCAATGATACTCTTATGCACGTCAATTTTTTTGAATCTACCCCCGTTTCGTAAAGGTGCTTTAATAAAGAGGAGAAGAAAGGGGAAATAAACTCCTCCGCACGTCTTTTTAAAAAAGAAGAATAACATGACATTATTTAATGATTTTGAAAATAAATATAACTTTCTAATTAGAATTTTAAATTATTCAGAGTAAATTTTATAATTTTATTTTTACCATTTCATAGAAAAATACTCTACCACACTTAACATAGTGAAAAATCCAGATGGCCTTTTTGAGCATGCCCTTTTACATAAACCTTGTAACATTACAAACGAACATTACATTACATATTTTCATGTTATTCACAGTTTTCCAGTAATGTTTAAGTGATTTCATCCCTTCAATATC
Source organism: Lerema accius (assembly GCA_001278395.1). Taxonomy (NCBI): domain Eukaryota; kingdom Metazoa; phylum Arthropoda; class Insecta; order Lepidoptera; family Hesperiidae; genus Lerema; species Lerema accius. Next base: position 76,463 of record LGAG01000596.1, read on the forward strand.
TCATAATAACATGTTTAATAACTCACAAAAACTGCTTTGAAAACTGTTTTTGAATTAAAATTCTGATTATACAGTGTGTAAAAGATACCTTGTATAGGTGTACAATGTAATTCCTTATCCTGCAGTATGCCAACTGCATAATGCCTGGTTTCAGAACAAGGACCACTGCTCTCATACACAATCTTGTCCATTATGCCATGTTTGAAGTACTTCCCTTTTTCTTTCTCTTTATCTCTAGAATATCGGGGCTCCTAAAAATAGGTGAACAGAGAATTTTAGCTATTTTTAAATTGAGTGGATTGTAAAGCTATCTTATGTTATACAAGAACTATGTAATGTAAACTTTATAATGACACTGAATAAGAATTTGCTGTAAAAAAATTAAAGCAAGTATTTTTATTGAATACAATATTATGGTGGAAAGAAGGGCATGTGGATTGCATCATTCAATAAAAAGTACTATAAATATAATACCTGAGGTCCATCAGTGTTTATGGCTATTTGCTCGCCTTTCGATGGACAATATCTATCGCTATACGTGTCCAATCCAACCTCCAACCTAACCATTTGATTCTTAGGCTTCACAGAAGCATTAGTCACTTTAACATTCGTCCAATCTCTATTCGCAGGCCTCACTGGGTACTGATATATATAGAGGTTGTTAGACAGTGCTTGAGATAAAAATACAGGTATCTGAAATGCATATTATTACCGGAAACCATGCGAAAACTGAAAGTTTACCACAATAACATAACCTAGTTTTCTATCACATTGATTCAAATAATCTATGAGTTAACTTACCTCTTGTACTACTGGATCGTCTTCCTCCATAATTGTCTGATTGACTTCTACAACTGTATCTAATTCATTTCAAAGAAAAATAATTTAATTTTAACAGCCTACTAATACCTTACCACACGGCAATCTAAAATTCCAGAATTTGTAAAGGTGACACTTTGACAGTAGAATTATTTGACAGCTAACTGACATTGACAACAGACTTGATGTAATTCAGAGCACAGATAACAACATGTAAGTCTATGACTCCCAGAATTTGGTGTGATACGAGCACCTATTGTGTTGCTAACTGGCTAACTTTATGTACCAAATTAAAAATATACATAATTATCATGAAGAAACACGACAGAAGTAGACAGGAGACGATATTATTCAATTTCTATAATTTTGTTATTTTACACTTTTACTATTTTCATGTTATTTTAAAAGACATTGAAAAAGGGATTATAATGAAATTATGTATTTAAAATAAGAAAGCTATTATATTGGACAAGAAGTTTTATTAGACACGTCAAAATGTCTGATATGATAATAAATGGTAAATTGAAGTCTGTGAATAGTTTTTAGATTATTGTATTTTTCCATTCAATGCAAAATTAATTTCATTCGCCTAAAGGTTGTCATGGAATTTCATTTTTAGATTGTATAATTCACCTATTTTTAATAAAAAAAGAGTATTTTATTATAACAATATAAAAATCTGATAATATAGTTATCAATAGTTAATCTGAAGAGTACGTTTACTTTACCAAAATAATTGTTCTTTTTCAGATTCTGTACCTGTAGATAAAAAATGGAGTGAACTAATAAAATACAACATATTTATTATGAAATTGGTCGAATTTGTAAGTAAAATTTGCCCAATGTTTATTAAAAACAATTCATAATTAATATAATATTCAACTCAAGTCAGTTCATCTTTATAGGTAATCGCACTTGTTATAACATTATTACCAGTTGCAATACCAAGACCGCAAGGACATATGTATTGCATTTCTACAGGTCCTACTCTTATTATCTCATTATTATTCATAATTTTATATCTGCGCAGAAGAGTACCATTGTTCATGGAAAAAATGTATCTGTTTTTTCAAATTTTATTTACATTTGGTGCATTTATCCAGTGTTTTTTATTAAATCTTGTTAGGGTTTGGTTATGGCTAATTTATGGTGTATTTTATTTTGCACTACTAACAGCGTTATCCCTTGATCTATTTTTGATAGCCAATGAGAGAGGTTGTACATTTAGTTGTGCGTAAAGTATTTTTATTTAGTATAATTATTTTACTTTTTGAACATTAAACGGTTTCCTGACCTCCTGAATATAAATTGTATTTTTTTTTTTATAAATAAATCGTAATTTAATAATACCGTAGGTACCGTACATAATTACCATCATTAGCGGCTTACGATATTCACTGAAATAAGTTCTGACAATGACAGATAGACGACGGGATGTCAACTGTCAATGTCAGTTGTAATTGTTTATGTTTATTGTTTATAATGTAATATGTCAATATCTTCAGTGAGTGTTTTATATTCTTTTATTTGTATTAATGTCGTGAAATCGTCTTAACTTAAAATTAACAGTAATAGGACAAGCGAATTCTTGTGATATCAGCAGTGAAAATGTATTTTACCAAAAATATTTTATTTCAACTATGAAATTTACACGTAAATCAGATGTACTTTTAAGTTTACCATGGCCAAAATATTCCCAATTAGGGCAATAAATCACATGCACAGTTGCACACGTCTCTTAATAAGCGCCGCAAAGCCAAAATGAAAGTTTCATTTACTTTTAGGTTATATCGATGCTTCTCATGATAATCCCGTTCGTACTGAGAGATGCGGGCGTTATGCATTGCCTGGCCACGGCGCCGACGCTAGTACTATCTGTTATGTTCATCGTGCTGTACCTAGTTGATCAAGTACATGATATGGCTGAACAACTATACCTTATGATACAAATTCTCCTCAATATATTAGCACTTGGCTCTGCGCTAATGTCAAATGATCCTTCGGCAACACTATTCGGATTGTTTTATTGCCATATACTACTAGCTCTCTGTATTGATCAGTACTATGTCATAAAAGAAAGAGGGTTTGCATTGTTTGGTAGTACTTAAATATAAAATAAATTTATTCTACCATTTGTACTAGTATTATTACATAAACTTTTTTTTTCAAACATTGCAACTTTACTTATAATCAAAGAATTGATTACCATTGCTAAAATGATAAATAAAAACTTTTAAGACAGTTTAAAATTAACACATAGAAATAGTATAATTTGTAACCTTATTTATACAAATTTTAGGAATTCCACAACATCTATGAGTGAAATAACTTTATAAAAACAATATCCCTACAAAGATATAATCTCTTTTAGGTAGTGGCACTGCTCCTCAATGTAATCCCTCATATAGTGGAACCCCTGGACAGATGGCACTGTGTGGTAGCGGCGCCTACACTTATGCTGTCCGCTCTTATCATGGTGCTATATGTCGTCGATCAGGTCCTGTACGAAGCTGAATTTTATTACATCATAATACAATTGACTGTCACGGTGATAGCTCTCATAAATCTTTTTATCATTGGTAGTATTATTGGTTCCATATACGGACTCTTTTATGTGGATCTAATTATAGCGTTTGGTATGGACTTCTACTATATATACAAAGAGAGGGGCCTTACATTTTAATTTGATGATTAAATTTATATTCCATATACATGTCTCTTTTATTTAGCTTCAATGTGCAAGGAAATTATTGCGGAAGCTGATAATAAAATAATCATGAGTGTTGAGGAAATACAAATTTCATCGCTTTTGTTATCACAGAACATTCCATTGTGACTAGTATAGTATCATGTGCTCAAAGTACCGGAATAAAATATTGCTAAAAGTTATAAAGTTTATAATGCATCAATTATGTAAAGGATTTTTTAGTATATTGAAGCGAATTATTAAATTAACGTTGATAGATTTAGCGTGTATATCAGTGATTTGTGCCATGTTTTTTATAATAATCAACTGGAAATGTGATAACAATAGTACAGTGATACAACGGCCTGAAAAGCCTATTATTATGTGGTGGAAAAGTAACTTTCCTGGTACCTCAAAAACTAGACAGTGTGCAAATGGTGTTACTTGTGACATTTTTAGTAATGTTAATGACACAGCTTTTAACAGTATTGACGCATTTTTATTTTACGCAAGTGGTATCAATTTTGAAGACTTGCCATTGCCGCGGAGACCAGGTAGTCATATATGGGGACTTTTCCATGAAGAATCACCCAGAAATGTCGAAGAACTATTGCATGAGGAAGCATTACGTCTATTTAATTACTCGTCGACGTTTAGCAGATACAGTGACGTTCCATTTCCATTGCAGCATTTAAAATCAAAGGAGGATATAACAAGCAAAGAATATTATGTTCCAGTGGAACAGAAGAATAAATTGTTGGCAGAAATTGCTCCTGTAATGTATTTGCAATCAGATTGCGAGACATCAACAGAGAGAGATGCTTATGTTAAAGAACTAATGAAACATATCAAGGTTGATTCTTACGGCACATGTCTCAAAAACAAGGAGATGCCAGAAAAATTCACTAAAGACTATCTAAATAATTTGAATGAAGAGTCCTTTCTTAAATTTATAGCACGTTATAAATTCATTTTAGCTCTTGAAAATGGTGTGTGTTACGACTACGTGACAGAGAAATTTTGGCGCCCGATAACAGTCGGGGCGGTTCCGATTTACTTCGGTTCCCCAACGATTAAAGACTGGTTTCCGAATAAAAAATCTGCTATACTTTTAGAAGATTTTCCTTCTCCCAAACTAATGGCAGACTATTTGACAATGCTGTCTAACAACGATACTTTATACGAAGAACACCTAGAACATAAAACGAAAGAAATTATAACAAATGACAAACTTGTAGAAGAATTAAATGAAAGAGAATACCAACTCGACCCTTTAATTGTAGTGCAACGATTTGAATGTTTCATATGTGAGAAACTGCATAGCAGAAAAGATGGCAAGTATCCGACAGTTAATGTTTTAAATGAAACTCATTATAACTGCCCTAAGCCTATATCAGCTTTGACTTTAAAGGTGAACCCTTCAAATTTTTGGGTGTCGTCTTGGGTAATGGCTAAGAGAAAAGCCAAAGAAATTTACGCTAGAGTTATGTCTAATTGAAAAAGCTTTAATCCAAATAATATTTTTTTACTAATTTTTTATTGAAAAAATATATTTTTATACAAATTTATAATGTTTATTATTTGACATTCCTCTACTGACATTGCCCATCCAAAGGCGATACAGGGTGCACTTGATAATGCAATCCTCTCTTGATTATGTGTGGAATCTTCTTAGGGACCATCCTGAAACGATGAATTAGAAATCAATATTTACCCTTCTCCCAGCGGAGAATGCTGGCCTCCTCAGTAATAAGGAGTGACCTGTGAGGTGTATTGTGATGAGGGTCAATAAAACAGAAGATTTATTACTTTCAAGATTGGGTTTTTGAAAAAAGGACAAGTAAAATCTTAAGATCATACAAAATACTTACGAAATGCAGTCTATGATGGGGCAAACAGATACACATAAAGTACACCCAGTGCAGTCATCAGTAACTGTTGGAATGTGGGTTTCTGGGTCGAATCTGAAAATTTTACATACAGTTTTTTTATTACAGTCAAAAGAGAAGTCAATATATATATAGACTAATTTTAATTGCTTAATTTGGTGCCAGAACAAGATACTTACTCAATAGCCTGGTAGCCAGAATCTGCACAAGCCATGTAGCATTTCCCACAATTTATACACATGTCCTATGAAAAAAAAGAAATTAAACATTGAAATCTAACCTAATTAAAAGCACAGAATTAAACATGTAACTTAGAACGAAGAATAAAATTTGTAATACTTACATCATCAATAAGAGCCACAACTTGTTTGGTATTATCTAAATGCTTGTAAGTCCCAATTCTTGGTAGAGCTTCTCCCAATACGTCTTTGATTCTAGGAATGTGGGAAGGTCCATTGATGGTACCATTTGTATTTACGGTATTTTGAACCTTATCTTCTAATATGTCAGATTCCAACCTTATGTTATGAAGAATTTCTTCGCGCTTTTTATTGTAAGGACCGAAATGGGCTAGTACCTAAAAATTAAGATCAAATATTTGATTGGGTAACGTTTTAATTTTGTCTCTAACAGACTGCACTTCAAATAGAGAACATAAGCTTGAACTCATTATGATGACTTCTGTAAAGTGAAAATTTTGACCTACCCAAGTAATAAAAACCTTCATGCTTTTTCACAGCATGACTAAGAACCATGCAACTGGGTGGAATTTATTAAATAATATTTTTACTCCTATTATAATGAGTAGGTACCCGTGATTGATAAAAGTTTGAAATAAAGAATGGACTTACTTTTCCATTTTCATCGTATAAAGTCTGCACAGGTTTTCCTTTCTGATGTTTGAAGGTGGGCGGAGACTGGCCCACCCAGCCAGCGAGGCCTCGGGACCTCAAGTAAAGTAAGGCCTTCAGTCCAGTCACGTAGTCCTCTACTAGAGTAAAATCTTGGTTCTGGACTGCACTGCCTATCTAGAATGTTACGAACAGTTTATTTATTTAACTATTTATTTATTATAACATAGGTACGTAGTCCGGATAGACGAAAACAACAACATGGAAAATTTGTAGAAAAGTAAGGACTATTAATATTTTTGGGACACCTTAATGATAATTACATCTAGTCTGTGTGACACAATGAAATCAAATATCCAATGAAACTTGGGCTGTAGAGCGTGACAAAGAAATGGTCATACTTATGCTCGAAAACATTTCCCCCTCCTGGTGTAGTTGAGTAAATATAAAAGGTAAAATGGCACCTTTGAAGTCATATGAATATGGTTTCTCACTAGAATGTTCGTTATGAAGAAGCAAAATAATTTCAAATGTTATGTCTGTCAGGATTGTCTTTAAAACACACACATACATACCTGCACAACAGGTGCACCACACATGATGAACTGTAGCGCAGAGTCAGCGGAATCAATGCCTCCTATACCGAGGATGGGGAATCCCGGCAGTTTATTTGCAATGGCCGACACTGCTCGCAACCCCATTGGCCGAGTCGCATTGCCGGAAACTCCGCCATATGTCGTGCGCTTCTCTATACCTGATGAGTATAAGGTTAACCTTTACACTGGAGTTAAGAGACATTTTACGGGTTAGATTAGATTGGAATGGGAGAAAATGGAAAGAGAAATATTCAGTGATTGAAACAAGTAACGCGTTTGCGAGATGTATAATTGCAGCTGATCCTCTACCATGTACTCAAGAATTTAGCAAGAATCTGCCCAACCCAAGGATCGTAGTCAAGACCTTGATAAATGCGACTTTGATATTTGTGTAAGAAAATAAAATAGTGTATCGTATACTGACCGACTGCCGGCCAGGGAGTAGCGTTGGCTCTAACGGACATCAAGCCCGAAACTGTGTTGATTGCAGACACGCCACTCGCTCCTCCTAAAAACGTTTACATATTTTACTTTTCATAGATATTAGTAGACTTTTTTTAAAAACATTGCTCTAATGGTCTGTTGAATCACTTGCAGGCTCGCTTTCTGTAGAATTATCCTGCATCTCACTTACTCTAATACTTTTTCGCATGATGCGTGCTGAAATAGCATTGTTTTAATTACGTGCATCCTTAACGCATGCGTTCTCTTAGGTCTAAGCTGGAGAAGATTTTTATGCAATATAAAATACAACCAATGGTCAGTTAAATATAGCGTTCTCTTAGGTCTAGACTGAAGAAAATTGTTATGCGATATAAAATATACATACCAATGGTCAGTACTATTACCTTCATATGCTGCCATAGCAATGCTAACAATATCTGTGATGTTTGGTGTCAATTTGATAAAGAAAGGTATTTTGATAGCCTTTCGGACCCACTGGGATATTCCTTTCACCAGAACGGGGTCCTGAAAGAAATATACGTAAATATTTTAGAGGCTTGAGTGGGTAAGTACACGAGCTATAAGTTGTTCACAAATAAAAGTATGTAGGTATATACAGGCCAGAAAATAAGGGTCAACTATTCAACAGGAAATAAGAATATTATTATCTACCTATTAATAAACGGGAGTAATTAAAGTGGTCAGTAACTTAAAAATCCCAGCAGTTACCTACATTGAGCAGTGGAAATAATTAGTTGGGCAGTAGAATATTTTTTGGGCAGTAAAATAAAAAGTGTAGCAGTAAAACATGAGCAGTACTAAAAATACAAAGTGCCGGTAATTTTATCATAAAAGGAGCAGTTCAATAAGTAATTGGGCAGTAATACATGAGCAGTAATTTAAAACAAATTGACCCGTTACATTGGGCAGTTATTATAAGCAGTTAATGTGGGCAGTTAAATTAATATTTTTAAATAATGAAAAGAATTTGATAAAAATCTTATTATTAATGATCTTTGGTTGGGTTAGGTTAGGTTGGTATGATTTTATTCGTTCGGAAGGAGGAAACCCGCGTCAGCGGGTTTCCGACGACATCTGTGACATAATCCA
>LGAG01000596.1:92323-107047 GCA_001278395.1 Lerema accius
AGTAGTTACTATTTGCCTTTCCTCTATTAGTTACTAAGTTATCGTTATTTACAACCAATTTGTTAATAATAAGTTCTATTCTTATTTGTAAACCTTTAGTCCCATAAGAAGTTAACTAATCTCCCACTCCCACAGTCTTGACTAATATAAATACCCCGTCCAACCCCAATGCCAGCATTCCTAGTTCAACCCTCTAAGTATAAACAACTCTCTGTGTCATTATCTTTCACTGTATCTTTCTTTGTGTAATAAATAAGTATATTTTTTTTAAAAAACAAATTTGTGTCACTACCGCGTAACAGTATCACTAAACAAGTCTTATCAAACAAATCAACAAACAATAAACATTCCTTTACACATTGCTGACATACTGACCTCGATATCTGGCAACTCTTGACTTAGTAACACTTTTGCCATATTGAAAAAGAAAAAAATGTTAATTCGCGCGTTTATCGAATCGAACTGCGATTAATTGTTCGAATTTTGAAAGATTGTTTACGCGTCGCAGTAGACTGCGCACTGGCAGCGCTACACTATCGACTGACGATTGGCAATCATAAAATGTCCATCGGCATCTACACAGCTATCTTTGTTTCATACTATCACGTCTCTGATGACCTTTGAGTAGCTGTTATAGGATTCCGTACGAAAAACAAAATAAGGGCAAAAGTGACTGTTTTTAATATTACGTTTTATTTTATTATTAGTTTCGTAATAATTTATCATTATTTATTGGATCAAATACGATTCATATTTATGATGTAAGAGTTATTAAGAACAAATTTTAAAGTGCAATGTAACGGTGATGCGTAGGGTACGAACGATTACAGACTTGAATCGTGTAACAAAATTCAGTAACATATTTAATCTATATTCTTAAATAATAATTACAATAAATTCTTGCTACCTACGTCTACATAGCATAAAATTGTATTTATTCCAAATTGATTTGTCAACTGAACCAATTTATTCACAAGTAGATCTCCCACTTGACTATATTTTGAAGCGTTATCTAACAAGCTCCTTTTAGATAACACACAAATGGTTTAAATCATTTGATTGTCGACAACATTAATTTGTCTCGAGATAAATATTATTTCGTAGAATTAAATCTACGTAATATTTGAAAAAAAATTACGTAACTTACGTTACATAATATAATACCTGAAAAGTGTGGTTTGTCCGTGTTTTTTCATAATAAGCAATGAATCCTGTACCATCAAGGATTTCAGATAACACTGTCAATTTACTCAGTAGTGAAACATTTCCTTTGAAGTGATTACGACGCGACCTTCAATTCGTAGTTATCATGCAAAAGGTCCAAGGTTCGCTTTCCGACCGGGGCCAATACATAATTAATAAAATCTTAGCCTTCGTACAAATGAATAAATTGATATCTTAAGTTAAGTATATTATATACTACTACCTACACTTCAGGTTATTGAATACAAATTTTAGAATGAATTGATTAACTGTAGGTACAACTTCGTCAATGTTGACCTTATGATGCGGAAATTATAACGCACTACTAATTGCTTGATACTCACCGTACACCACTTATTACTCACTGGCAAGGTTTATTCAAATACGTACGATAAATCGTGGTAGCGGAAACGCTCATAGCCCAGCGGCTTGCGTCAATCTAAGTGATCCATGACGTAAAGCAAATTTCACCGCTAATGGCAAAAATTCTTAAGCGCTTCCGTGCTTCAGAGGGCACGTTAAGACGTCTTTCCCGGTTGTCATCGTTTGATTACCTACTGTCGATAATATAAGCAAGGCCTTAGGATGGCATAAAATGTTCTCAAACCTGGGTTGATCACTAACTCCTGCACTAAACCACACTGATGCAGAGTGTTGAAGTATACTTAAGGCCTTCTTAGTTAATGCCTTAATTAACGGGTTGAAGCCATGTAGAAGTAAGTTATGATAAAAAAAAATCAAAATAAAACGAACTATTGAACAGTTAATATAAATATATTTTGAATTATTCAGAGGCTTATAATATTTGGAAGAATTACTCGACGCGTACCTATCAGTGAAGTAATTATAAATGACATTCAGCACATCTATTCATATACAATTTCATCTGTATAAAAATAATGTTATACAAGTTATACAAAATTTACCCGAAGGAAAGCCGAAGACGATTTTATACTGTGGAATATACGATTTTTAGTAACAATGAATAACAATAAAAGCTAACACCAATGATAATATATAATTATGTTATGTGTCAGTCATTACATAAAAGATTACTAACAATAAATTTAGACTAAATATGTACTGTTGATGACACCAATGAGTATGTATGTATGTATATCCTGATTGTGACAAATAATATGGACGTTCTCCAATGCAATTATATCGCAAGTATTATCAATAAAATGCATAATTATTATTATGCTTCAATATTATTGAAACATTTTTTTTAATTATGTAAACTCCACGTAAAAAAAACCACACACTATTACACAAATATTACGTTTTCGAAAAGATACAATAACATAATGTGATTTTATACATGAATAACCATATGAAATTAAAAAAAAATACATATTAAAACATATGAAAACTGGGCTTCGACATATTCCTTGGTGCCAACAATCAAATTGAATTATAAGTTTGTTTAAAAGCAATATTTCCTTAATACCAAATACAAATTCAACTACACAGAAATGCATTCAAAGCCCCCTAAAATGATTCTACTTTAAAAACGCAACACCAAATAAAAGGCGCGGCGGCTTACATATTTTATAATCAATATTTAAATTACCGTTATTTACATGCTGATTCTTCTAAATATTTGCATCTGAACAATACATACATTAAAATCTTACAACTATGTACCTATTTTGTGCAATTGTTGATGCTTCGGTCGAAGTTTGTTGACGAAAAAAAAAGAAAAATATGGAATTTTATTCAAACGATTATGGCATCTTAACGTGTATCAAAGTACGAAAAAGCATTATTTTAAGCAATAACAATTGCACACGCCTAATTCTCAATCTTATGGTTATACAAATCTTAACGACATAGGAGTGGATTTAGACAATAATCAACTTACTCCCTAACATTCTCATACAAAAAGCAATAAAAACCAGCACAGTGTAGATAAAAAACGTTAGGCCATAGACTAACGAGGAAAAGAGATAGCTTAGAAATACAAAACTTCCCTAATAAAAATTTTATGTGAACAGAAAAAATAATACTCTGTCTCAACATTGTTTTTATTTCGAAAATTGCATTTTTAACTTGATGCCTAAATTTTTCATTTTTGAGAATACAATATGTACAACAAATACAATTAAAATGCATTAAAATAATCCTACTAATATTATAAATGTGAAAGTTTGTAAAGATGTTTGGATATTTGTCCCTCCTTCACGCTCTAACCGTTGAACGGATTAACCTGAAACTTGGTACACAGATAGGTTGCATCCAGGAATAAGACATAGGATAGATTTTATCCCGATTATAGGTTCCCTTGGAATAAATCCCATATTTTTTAAAACTACTCTTCTGCGGGCGAAGTCTAGTTTATTTATACAATTTAAACGAAAAGGCATCACGCCCTTCAACATAGATAAACAAAAAAGATTAAACTATACAACGGTTTAGGAAAAGTTTCTGTGGAAATGAGACAGACATTTACATTTCAATTAATATTAATGTATCTATCCTACTCTCATCTCTTACCCTCGTAACTCTATGCGTTAGGCGTGACATAGATCATTCCACAATATTCTACAAAAGTGAATTCCGGCACATTCTAGTGACATCGTACAAAGAAGACATTCCAAAACAGAGGCCGTGTCAATTAAAGCCTAAACCCATTATCACATTTAGCGAAAAATGCCTCCCAAAATGTTACACGACCGATTAGAAAAGGAGCTCCGTAAACGCGTACTTAGCTTTAAACATTGTCCAACGCAATCCCGTCGGATTATAATCCTAAATCAATAGTTGTGCGGTATTTCACAGTACCCATACAAATCACTAATGGAATAGATTGAAATTGAGAGCTAACTTGAATGTTAATATGAATAAAATTTTTAATAAGGCGCTCAATGCAATAAAAACTTAGAAAAGTTCATACTCACATATTTATTTCTTTAATGTTGACATGTTTTTAAAATCGTACTATTGAAAAATGTTAGTATTTAAATCAATTATTTCACCAAACAGTTAGCACTCTATTATATATCTACTCCATGTAACACCACTTCGACAATACAATAATCAGCAATAAGGCATCAAAACAAAGTAAATCGAAACGAAAATTGCATTAAAATGCATTCACTAATCTTCTGATTAAATTTCCTAAACATCGTTAAAATTATAAATCGATAAAAAAACACGGACTTACAAAATAAGAACATTTTTATGTAACCTTAATTATCGCCGAAGGAATATAAACATTACATAATATTAATAATACAATAGCATCAACACAGCTTACTACATCGATATGTATCTAATGGCTCGATTACACAATGGCCTGTTGCGACATTTGACTTACAAATGTTATGTCGACTATTGCCACAAGATAACGAATTGAGCGAAGCATAGTAAGACATCAAATATTACTATAGTACTGCGATAACTTAACATTTAATGCATTAACTCAATAATTAGTGTATTAATTTAACGACTAATGCATTATTTCGACTATTAATGCATTAATTAACCAATTGAATTAATGCATTGATTAAAATTAATGGACTAATTGTTAATAGATTTAACTATCAATTAATCAATTTCATTAACAATTAATGCATTAATTCAACCATTAATTACAAAAGTAGATACTGATTAAGTTATATGGAATAAATATTAGAAAAATAAAGGGTGAACTTTACATTGCCTATTTTTCGGCAGTTATATTAAAACAAAAGTTTGAAAAATATTAGGTTAAAAAAAAGTGTTTCACCAAACCATTATTGATGTATAAGCTGCCGTACAATGCATCGCCCAGTACGCGTGAAACAATAAAATGAAAATAGTTTTAAACAAATTGTACAATTTTGGTTTTAAACTAATTGAACACGACATGAGTATGTATAGCATGATAGCTAACTTCATAGAAATTTCACTTCAACATACATTAAAGACAAACTATTACTTGTTTTGAGACTTAAGAAATCGATGGTTCTTGAATATTAGTACATAATGTAACTAATTATGATTATGATACATTTTAGAGCAAACAATATACATATAAAAAAAGTTTTGCCCAATGTTTGGCTGCCCATAAGTAGACAATGGTTTGCTATAATTTAGCTAAATTCGTATTTTACTATTTGCATTTAAGAGGATAAGATTTATGTATATAAACATTTTTAAATAACCCACCAAAACCAAAAGGGCGCATACGCAGATAATTATTGAATAACTGATTGAATTATAATAAAGCTATTTTGAACTATTAGGTAGGCAAAGTTTTTTATGAAGCAACTATGTATTAATTTCTTTTACAAATAATAATTATTATTGTGCGCAAATTAACAAGTCTATCAGTTTTCAAAGTTGTGCTTAATGTTATAAGTTTTCATTTGTGCACTTTACAAATCCATTAAAATATAATGTAAATACTGAAAATAGCCAGACATAAATTCTAAATTCAACTCATAATTTTACCAATTTAATATTGTCCATATATTGCTAAAAATCGTGGATACCCATTACATTTAAAATGATTCGTTACTTCCATAATAAATTTGAAATTATTCGGTTCCTTGGTTGTTATGACATGAAGTTAACTTTCACACTATACAATATACATGTTAATTCAAAATCACTATAAATTCTTTCAAAAATGGCATTGATTTGCATTAAACTGTTGCATTAATACATACGCCTATATGTAATACACAGTACATATACACAATACATATACAATTACATAATTGTTATATAAATCATTGATTATTTGATTAGCAAATTGCGCATGTACTTATTGGACACCTACAATGATATACAACAACCCCAAAACAAAATATAAAGGCAATAATAAATCGAAAAATATAATAATCTCTGCATAACACAAATTCCAACAATTCCACATCAAATCGCTAAAAAAAATTTTAATTACATGTTCAGAATGGAAACAATGTGTCGCTACAGATTATAAAAAACAGTTTTTCAGCAATAACATAGGAATGTAGTTAATTATTCATTAATAGAAAAACCGCTAACACGGTGGGTTTTTTAAGATTTCTATTTAAAAGCACCCAAATGAAAAAAAATAATTAAAATTGGAACAATCCATAGACAATACCATCGAGACATCGGCATCAAGCTTGTTAGGAAAAAAACCATAGACAACGAACGAATCACAGAGGCTATTGAAGTATTACGTTCGACAAAGGAATCCAAGTTTATTTTGAATTAAAACTGACTCAAGGGCTTCGTTAACAATTGGCGGGAAATAATTACAACGAAAAAAAAAAAGAAAAACTCACGTAACACTCCAACAGCCCCACGGACGTCGTGCGCGCGAACTGTCACCGGCCACAGACTATACAAAAAGCGTTTACACACGGACCTCACTCACACCGAGCCACGTTACAAGTAATTAGCGTTAACGGTAAGTTACAGTAATTAACATCTATTAATGCATAATGCAGTCCATTGTTTATGTTAATACAGCACTGTGTGGCGTGTATCTTGTAGTATCGTGACGGATCTCTTGGTGCGCTCTTGCAGCTCTGCTGTTAACACTGGCTTCTACTTGTGTCTGCGCTTCCTGAAACAAAACAATAAATTAACAAACATGTTTTTGTAATTTTTTTTATTACATATTTTTTTGTCTGCGGAATGCCGGTCAATTGAAAGATAAGCAATAAATTAAAACAAATCTGAATTTTTCTAAGAGTTTTAGGCACTTCTTACAAAATACAGAGTTAAAAATAACAGAGGGAGCAAAATTTTTTTATTTTTTGTTATTTATCGAGCTATGTAAAAAGTCGTAGAACAAGTTGTTGGGATTGATGCAGAGAAGCTGCCTGCAAAAGGTGATGCGCTAATTAAAATATTAACCCTGTATTTCCCAATATACATACTATGGCATCCTAAAAGTATATTTGTGAACCTTATGTTAGTGAATTTATTTTAGAAAATATTCCAAGCAAAATTATAATTTCGCCCAAACGTTTGCGGTTTGCAAAATTTTAACCTACATTAATATCTAAAATTTACACTTCCAACATCCAACTTCAACACGTCCAACATCCAACTTCAACACGTCCAACATCCAACTTCAACACGTCCAACATCCCAACTTCAACACGTCCAACATCCAACATCCAAGCGCGCCAGACTCACCAGATCGCCTGCCTGTCTTACAGCAGCGTACACTTCCGCTGCGGCTTGTGCGGCTGCATCGGTATGAGCACGGCGCGGATCGCCTCATCGAACACCGCCTTCAGACCCTTCTGCGTCAGAGCAGAGCACTCCAGGTACTTCACCGCCTTGATCTCCTTCGCCATGCCGAGACCCTGAATATATGAATAACCATCATTAAAAAAAAACTCAAAATTCTTCATTATTATCACAAAATAATACTTTGGTTACAATATTGTGGGCCCTCCCCTGGTATTACGACATGATTTGTCTACGTATCATATTAGGTTATATTATGGGTATAGCAGATAAACAAACTAGGAGTTACTAAATGATCATTGTCGATCACTGATATCATTATCACCGATGCATTGTTAACCAGAAATATTGAATTAGAAAAGTATAGGCACTCAAGCTCACAGCTGAAATACTACGAATTGTCGGGCGGCTGACAAAAACAATAAAGTCGAAGATAGTCGAAGACCGTAGCCTAGTTGGTAGTGAGCGGCAGGGCCTGCGAAGCGAGGGGTCCCGGGTTCGATTCCCGGCCGGGGCAGATATTTATGTGACAGATAAATGTTTGTTCTCGGGTCATGGGTGTTAGTGATGTGTTATTTGTGTTGTCCATGCCACTCGCGACACAGGGAATCCTGCTACGGGGTATGAGTGTGATAGCGTTTATTAAAGAGTTTAAGCTAATTAAGGTAACTCTATAAGGCTACTTAATTTTTATCTGTAAGGTTATCTAGATAAAGTACTTTTTTATGGGTACACTAGTTCCAATAAAAAATCCAATTGTCTGTTTCGAAGCTTACCTGTGTGTACATGATGGGCGCGAGTTTTTTGTCTTTCAGCTTCTCGATGGTGTCTTTATCCTCGCGCAGATCAATCTTGGTACCGACGAGGATAATGGGCGTTGATGGGCAGTGATGCCGCACTTCGGGATACCACTGGAATTATAATATAAACATTTTTGTTATTTTATTTTTCGTTAATTCAACAGTGAAATTCCTCCGCTTATTTGCTGCCAATAAGTGTTAACTTTTTCTAGCGCTTTAGGAGAAACAATTATTTTCCTCTTTTTCTCCCGATGTGCGGAGTTTATTTAAAGAAAACGGAATAATAAAGTAGAATATTTATTTTGAACATAAATCTGCTGGTATTTCGTTAACTCATAGGTTCCCAGTCTTTCCGCCAACTGCTTCAAGCCAACCGCTTCAAGCTAACGTCACGAATGGTCATCTTTAGTCGCCAAAACATTAAGCACATGACGTCTCTTCTTACCTTAGCCCTAACGTTCTCGAAGGAGGCGGGGTTGACGAGCGAGAAGCATATGAGGAACACGTCGGTCTGCGGGTAGGAGAGCGGCCGCAGTCGGTCGTAGTCCTCCTGGCCTGCCGTGTCCCACAATCCCAGGTTGATGGGCTTGCCGTCAACCATCACGTTCGCTGAGTAGTTGTCGAATCTGGAATATTCATATACAACACATATTTACAAGGTTTTATTTAGTTTCACCTGTCCCGGTATTTGTAATGAAATCTTGCAAGCTAAATTTCACCCACTTTCCGGGGTCCGATTGAGCTAAAATTTTGCACACTAGTCCAGTTCTGATGACAATGCATGTTTATAATAAGCATGATTTGATACTGCTACCAGGATTGGCTCCAGACGATTAAACTCCTCAACGGTTAACAGTAGGGACTTGAAATTTTGCCTTTTAACTTTTTAGTTCTTTTTCTTATTAACAAGTAATAAAAGCTTGTTAAAAAAAGATTTTTTAATTTTATTTTACTAGAAGACCGGACATTGTTCTGTTGTTGTTGAAATACGTTCTGCCGCTTAGAAAGCGGCGGATTTACCTAAGAGCTTTTTGGGCTTTAACCCAGGGACCCGTGCATACAAAGGGCTCCCGGGCCCCATTAAAAATTATCATTAATGAGTTCACTTTACTATTGAAAAATAAATATTTTGTCAGCCGATTTTTTTCCTGATACCTACAAACTAGATCACTATAGGAAACAGCTCCTGAGTAGTATAATTAGCCCAGGGCCCCACAAAGTCCCGATCCGCCCGTGTTTAGAGGTTCAGTGAGGCTTCCATCACTTCAATTACTATTCCCGGACAAATCTTTCGCAAACCCTCGACATTTGGGTATTTGCCGGACGCTGATGGCAACCCTAATCATGATGGTCAGTTTTAAGTCTTAAATCACTGGGAATAAAGTTCAACATCAATAAAGCAAAATATTCAAACTTTCAAAATGTAACATACTAATTTAGCGTGTACAAGAACACACATAATTGTAATTTACGATCGAGTCTGCAATTATTTTATTTTGGTTAGAACTTAAAAATGCGGTTTTAGTCTCGTCTAGGTACCATTTGTGTTATTGATACGAATAAAACTTCATAGCATTTTTAATACAGTTTCAGTCAGATGACCGTACTACTACTGATTACTATGAGTCGTGAATGAGTAAAACTTAAGTACGTTCTTAAATGACCTATAGTCTAAGTTTAACCATAGGTGCGGTTTCCGTGAGGTCATGATAATGTCTTGCGTGACGTCACATGTCGTGATGCGGCAAAGCTTTAAAGACGACTACAATATGATGTCTAGATTGCCTAGGCTATCCGGTACGTGACCACGGCAGACAAGCAAATTACTTTGAGTAGGCACGGCATTGTTACATAAGAAAAATTTAGAAAATTATAAGAAAAAATTATGCGAGCATAATAATATTTAGTAACAAAAAATATTTTTTCCTTTATAGCGTCGGTGTATGTTCGTTCAGCTAAAATAAAAAAACATATTTATTACTAGCTGACCTGGTAAACTTCGTACCGCCTCAGAATAAAAAAAAAAGTTTAGTTAGTTTATTCTTGTTCACGCTTGCTCAAGAAAAAACATTTTTTTATGCTTGTTTAACTATGAAACCTTCCTTGGATTTCCAAAAATAATTTAAAACCAAATATAGCCAAATGGGTAACAAGATTACATTATGCCAGGTTTCCATCCAAGTTATTAAATTGGTTACATGATTTTCTAGTGCAGGTGGTAGCTACTGGTAGTGGTATTTATATCATACAAAGGACTAGATTGCAGAAAGTTCGATTCCGTACCAGGCAAAAATTTGCATCAATATTCCATTTCTACGCTCCCTCGGGAGGTTTATTTTTTGTAATCCCATGACACCAACAATACCGGCAATCTTAGTGTGAGCTTATCAGTGTGTTACAGTACAGTTACTTATATCGTATTAATTATTCACAATTTTTACTATATTCCTTCCTTTTTACTATACACCTTACTCTTTCACACTAAACTCATATAGAACTACGACAATAAAAACAACCCAGCCTACTCAACTCATGCAAGTGCAAATTCACTTGCCGCGTGGATATTCCAAACGTTTCATTCGTGCCCATGCGACCACGTCCACGGCATACGACTGAACATAAACAATAAAGCGATATTTACGCTGCCGTATTGCACGATCGATATTTCTGTCTCTCTGCAGTTCTATTTCCGAAGCACTGTGGCATGCTCGTTCGGCCGACCACCATAAATTATGCGAAATGACCGTAAGACATACGGCGCCACTGAAATACTGATGTTATTGTTAACGTTTCAAGCTTGCAGAGGGCAGTTTACGTAATCGTAATTGTTATCTAACTTATCATTATGCATTTCCATCCTTATGTTAGAGCGAAGGGGAGGATACTAAAACATCCTCTGCATTAGATGTAGTATATTAGGGTGAGGTCAGGTCTATCGCAATAAAACGAAACATGTATACGAAATGTAAACGTTGACCGAATTACATACTTTGTTCGTAAGTAGACAGTATTTATTTGACTACATAAAAGGTTCAATTCACGAAAAAAACATAGAAGATATACAAAATGTAATTAGATATTATGTAATTAAAATTGCGTCATATCTACTCAATTCCCTAGAAGACCTCATCCTTGAGAAATGGATTTTTGTTTCCCTAAATTAAAATTATTTAACAAACTAATATGAGATTATTTTTTAGTTCCCCGAAAATCCCTGCAAACATTTTGTCTACATATTTTGTTGATAATGTTAGATAGATAATGATAACATACATTGCCCATAACCGTATATTGGCTATCCCTGGTACCGCTAATTCATCCAACAATTTGGAACTTTCCTAAGTTTCTAATACGAAGCGAAGCGGATACCAAAATAGATGGCTTTTTCTCAGCGCCTACGGATAATTTGTTTTCACTGTATAGGTGGGACTTTACTACTAAAATAACATTGCATGGGTGTTTGATACAAAAATAACAGATGTCCCAAACATTGTGTCACTATGAATATTGTTCAACGATGCAATGTCATCAACATTAACATGTATTTCGTCTTTCTGTCTGTAAAACGAAGTTACATATCCACTTAGAAAGCTATTATGACCTGTGCCTCACTTATTTAAAAAAAAATAGTTAAGTTTATACGAATTCTAGCTCACTTACTTTCGGTAAATTTAAAAACAAATTTTCTTAGACATTCGGGGACACCTTGCAAATGCCTTATGTTCCTTTAATGGCAAAAGACGGAACTGACCATTTACGATCGAGTAACTCGTGTACAACATTGGCTACTAGTATTTACAAAACAAATATTCAAACCAATTAACATTAAAACTGAGTACTTTCGTCAGGCAAGCAGGACGTACCTATAACATTTTATGACACATAAAATATACTTACACTGTCGGTATGTACTCCCCGGGAAAAGCGTTCGTTGTGTAGCTGATGAGCAAACACGTTTTACCCACGGCACTGCGGACAAATGAGAAAATGTTGCTCAATAAAATGTTAATTCAATAATTTACATTACATGACAATTGGATAAATTAATAACCTAAGTCAATCACAGCGTGGATAGAGAGGAATCCGACGACACCTCATATGTTGAATACCTTCAAGCTGTAGGTATGCAAGTAAGTACAAAAAAAGGTAATTTTTTGGCACATAAACATCACTAGCAAAGTGTAAATATCATGAAAAAGTGTGATTTCCGTTACAAGGTTTACGTAAACCGCATGATAAATAGTACAAGCAAAATAAAAGTCATCATTTCTATACATATACATCACATTCTCAAGTAGTAATTTCACAAGTGTTGTATAACAATGTTATCAGACGGGTGCATCCTTTATCACTTGTCTGTAGCTTTCCTCACACGGTATGCAGCGTCACAGATAAGGAGCGGTATGAACCAAATCAACTCATATCCGCAGCGATAACATTGCTTCGTTCAGGACATTCAACCGAGCGCGCGACCAATTTATGGTACAAGTAAATCTTACTATACTGACCTTAGATCATATTATTATGGATGTAACTAACGCTTTAAAACGATTTAGACGACCCCGTAGCCTAGTTGGTAGTGACCCTGCCTGCGAAGCGAGGGGTCCCGGGTTCGATTCCCGGCTGGGGCAGATAATTATGTGACAGATAAATGTTTGTTCTCGCGTCATGGGTGTTAGTGATGTGTTATTTGTGTTGTCCATGCCATCCGCGACACAGGGTTTTACTGCGGGGTTATGAGTATGTTAGGGTTTGTTTTAATCAATTTTGATTTATTAAGTTTTTTTTTAATCGATAACTAGTCTTTTAATATCTAGCATTGTTGTCCATAAATGTTCCTTACAATTTACACATAGAAAACAATGAGAAAGGTAAGTAAAGAACATTTTTTCATTAAAATTATAATGTTATTGGGTTGGCAACTAAGTAATTGCAGCTTTTAAATTCTTATTCCTAGTAAAATCCACTATCACTTAATCAAACCTACATTTTATATTAATAAAGTTTTAAGTTAGTTGCTAGACAGCTTTCACATAATTAGTAATTCCTACTCAAAACCAGGCATTTCAAAAATCCTTACTCCTCGACATTGTAACACTAATTAAAATCTAAAAAGAACTAACGTTACCTACATGAAAATATAGCACGACTCGGAAACAGCGGGTCGGCACTAGCTTGACCCAAAGAAAGGAGGGTACTCAAGCACGTTCTCAAGTGTTGCCAGGATAAAGAATGTAATGAGTTCAACGCATAAACTCGTGGCTCGCAGGCATGACAACAAACTTTTTGACTTCACTTTGCGGGTTACAGGATGAAGAGTCTTATGTACGGTCTAGTTTTTACACGTAGTTTTATTTTTACGCTACGAAGAAAACAAAAATGATGTCAAAATACGTTTTTTTATCTTTTATCGTATCTTATATTTATAGTGTGGAGAGTATCAATTTAATAAAAATAATGATTATTTTTTGTAGTTAAAATTAAAAACCTCTAAATCATTAAACCCAATCAACCAACATTCATAATGTTACGTAGAAATTGAAAACTCAAAAATTACGTAAAATTAAAAAAAAACAAATACGAACAACTGATAGACACCACACCACAGTTTTTTTACTTGTCCCTATTTAGCAAGAAGTTTAATGAAAACCTTACGCCGGAAATCACATATTTTCTTATTTTTCAGTTTTTTTTAAGAATTTTTTTAGCGATTTCATCACTTCAATATCACTTAAGTTTAAATATTAACAAAAACTGCTGTGGAACTGCAAGTTTTAGTTTTAAAAATAAGACAAATTAAAAAAAAGACGGAGTAGAAGCAAGAACGTGTATAGATTTTGTGGTTGTAATACAAAGTATGAAAGCTATGTAGCACTGTCTGTCTGGTTGCAAATAATCGAATTTGCCGACGAGCAGTCACAAGACTCGCAAGCCAGTGCTCCCGACGATCGCGGCATAAAGAAACAGGCTTATTACAAGGCCGACAATGCATTTGCATCTCAATTTTACATTTGAATTCAAAGTCTTAAATCTGTAGTCATGTTTTATCAAATTGTCTTTATAAACTAGCTGTAGTTAACTTCTACAACTAAGTACAATTGTTACAATACAACCTATTCAATAAGTTTGAATATTCATTTTCTTTATTAAAGGAGACACTGAGTGGTTACAATATTGACAAAACGAATACTTTTATAACTATGCCTAGTTAAATTCGACATCGCTCACGATTTTACCTATCCTTATATCCCTTTCAGGGAATCTCTCTCTTCAGGTAGCTCCACTAATTTAGGCCAAGCATTATATACCACTAATCTTTAGTACTTTATTAAATTGAATGATCATATTATACTCTTGAAAAGTATACGCATTTAAACCACATACACCCTGTGACTGACGAACAGATAACAACAGTAAATAATTAGCACTCTACTCGTTTCCATCGGCGGATAATTGCGAGTTGCAACGGCTGTGTTCCGCTCCAATCTATTGGTAATGAGCAAGGCCGTAATATTTGTCCGTAGTTGAAGTGAAGGCCTTT
>LGAG01000596.1:109097-176165 GCA_001278395.1 Lerema accius
ACTGACCAACAGATAACAACAGTAAATAATTAGCACTCTATTCGTTTCCATCGGCGGATAATTGCGAGTTGCAACGGCTGTGTTCCGCTCCAATCTATTGGTAATGAGCAAGGCCGTAATATTTGTCCGTAGTTGAAGTGAAGGCCTTTCCTAGTTGTTGAGGTTAAGAGATCTATGTCCAACGTAAATTACTTACGGGCTTCAGCAAAACAGTTCTAATTTCGACCCCTTTTACGTAACCCACAAAGTGCCATCTTACACTTAATTTTAATTAAACACCTTATTTTAATGTTAAGTAGGTACTTTGTCCTCTGAAGTAAATAGTTGCTACATAAATGTAACCATATTTGAATATGTGAAAGGTCATCCAATAACAAACACATCTTGGCTAATAGACTGATAGATAGATTGACTTATGACGTCACCATTTCGCTAAGAAAAGACCTCAAATAGAACCTAACCAATACCAACACTAAAAATGTAAATACGAATGTCTTCTCTGAAGCCTAAACCGTAACGTGACATCGGAACTCCAAATCAGGGTCAGTGCCATTTAATATCGGGATTCAATGGCAATTCGATTGACGATTGCCAATATACGACTTCTAATCTTATTATGGTCTGCTCACAGCGCAGTGACTCTCTAATCGTAAAGCTGGGCTTAGACGGATTGCTTGAAGCATAGCAGGCAGCTGGAAGTACCTACCTAGTACTTTTGGGCGATTTATGAATCAACAACTTCAAGCTGGTCATGTATGATGATAGGATGACATGCAATTGCTTGAAGCTGCTAGTGCCAGCCACTTCAAGTCAAGATGCTCGTCTTTGGTTAGACTAGGATTTTCTCTGTACGTGTTCGTGTGTGTGTGTGTGTGTGTGTGTGTGTGTGTCTGCACGTGTGCTTGCTTGATTGATTGCATGGATGTGTGCGTTCATGCGAGTTTTATAAAACTTTATTTATTAAAAAAAAAAATTACGAGACCGTGCGCAAAAATTTTTAATTTAGCAGTATCGATATTTCACGAACCATGAATTTTGCAGATGCTGTGCTTTCGATTACGAGGGCAAAACATAATACATCATTACGATTACACAACTAAAACGCAATAATTAATGCACCTTAACTAATTTAGTAATGTTGCGGTTTACAATTTAAATTGAGGATAAATATCATCATACTACAAGTATACATAGATTATTAATAAATTATTATTTTCTGAATTAATTACATTTATCGTAATCGGTAACGGGACAATATTTAAACTATAATGAGTAAGAGGCCGTCCAAGAATTACGTAAAGCAATTTTTGTATAATAATCCCACTATTCTCCTCATTACGACAAATACTAGTAAACTACCAAATCGATGCCACAGGGAGACGGTAGGACCGTTTTCAATACAAGGCAAACTTTACCTGTAACTCCTACAGATTAAACTTTCAGATAGCAAGCATTGTTCTTGCAACTCCTAATCACTAACACTACCTAGAATTTTTCTTAATAATTAAAAAGAAAAAAAGGAGCTTGCTTTCCTTTTATAAGAAAAGACGTACCTAATCCTTACACAACAGTGTAAAAATTATTTAATTTTTATTATTTTTAAATGGCTGAGTAGAGAAGTAATCCTTTGTAGCCTACTTTTAAACAATTGTTTTCATACAGAATACCTGGCTAGACAATGGACCGGCCCAGTTGGCGAACACTTGTCGAGTAGGAGGTCCCGAGTTCAATTCCCAGTCGAAAGAATTATGTTTTATGAAATGTAGAAGTTTAAATGTAAGGTTTTTTGTTATTGTCGTTGATTTTTCTTAACAAAAACTGTCATTCTAAAAATACTGTAATTTATACACATACAATAAATTTAACGAAAAAAAAATAGGGCAATTGAGATTAGCGAAACTATTGCAAAATAGTAATTCTACGATAGCTAAATTTTATTTTAAGAAAAACTTATAAAATCGATATCACCAATAATGGTCTAAAAAGTGTAAAAAACCACACCGATACATAACGATATTTTTTTTTATCTAGATTCTAAATATATCAAACACAGATAGGGAAGAACCAGAAAAAAATTGTTCGTTTATCAACACATCGACTTAATAATTCGCAAAATTTTGATAAAGAATAGAATGCAATAAATGTTATTACGACAATCAATCAATAAAACGACCGAAACAATGCGTCATACATTCACCGATTCAAAAAGTACGTAAATGTATACACTTTAGGTATATGACTCATAATTCATCATTCACAATTTTACAAAACTGAAAACAACTTCCAAATAAGGTATTGTCGGGAAAATTAAGTACAATAAAGTTGGATTCATCATTAAATCCCATATTCGAATAAGGATTTTTTAAATATCTATATGTATATTTGGAGTTGGAATAAAAAACAATAAAATCATGAAAATTTACATCAATCTTCAAATAAAATAGTTGACTATGAGCACCTTTAGCGATGTGTTTTTCAGCCTAAATCTAAACTCCGCTCCCACAATTGTCTCGTGGCCTAGATACAAGTTCAATTTATTGCGAAGCGTAAGTTTATTGATTCTTAATGTGCTCTCAAGGTAAACAAAGTAGATGGAAAAAAAGAACAACAAAAAAGTAATAAAATAAACATAACTTAGAATACTGAAATTAGAGCTTAGTAATATGACAGAGCATTTATCTGTAAAAGGAAGCTACGCAAACTCAACAACTAAAAATAAGACTTGTTAAAGTCACAATTACTCTAGAAAGTAAATATGAAAAAAAAAGAAAAAGTAAAGTATAATATGTATATTTCAAAAATCAAATATGATATAATCTAAATTTAAAAGTAACATAACAACGATACAATATGAGTGTAACATAATGGATTACATAAGAGATCGAGTTACTGCATACAACATGTTGCCGCAAACTTAACACGACAAGTTCAAGAAGTGCAAACCGCGGATTGTAGGAATTCCTTGAGACTGGATATCGTCTTCACTGTGTTCACCCATCGTAAGTAATTGATTTATTGGAATGTAATAGAGTAAATAGAAATATTTATGTTATGTAATATGGAAAAGAATGATAAAGCACTATAAAGCAAAGTAAATGATCTTAATACATTGTCATCAAAATAAATAAAGTAATCAGTCAATCAAATACAAATGTTGTAAGGCTTGTAAATAGTATATAGCGATGATATTAATGATAGATACTAATAAAGTACCGGCAATGATAATATCAATAGCAGTGAAGTAAGTAATACAACCAAGACAAAAGAGTATTAGGAACATAACTACAAACCCAACTTTAGTTGATTAGTGATTTATCACTCAATGCTAAAAATAATACTAAAGGGTCATAAAATCTATATGAAGAAAAAATTATTTATATCTATTCTAACATAATTACAATTTGTAATCAAAAACTTATTATAGCATATGAGAGAAAGAGATAGAAAAACCCTATTGAAGGGCGTCGCAAAATGACTGCACAGTGGGAGAGTTACACGACGGTTATAAATAAACTGAGAAGCGTAATATTATGTAGTCATTCATCGTAACGTTAATAAGAATACGAGAACTCTTTGTTTACAATATTTCTTCATGGACTTAATATACTTTGGGTCTGAATGAAAAGTTGATTATACTTAAACCTAAATATTGAAGTTGTTTTAAAACACGTCATAGCTACTAAATCTTTAATAATTACTACTTAATTAAAGCTAATTTCGTGTTAACTTAAACAGGTGTTACTAATAGTTTTAACAAAATTCACCTTTCAAAATTCAACATAATTCTAGGCAGTCTTTTCCAAGTAAAATAATCAGAACGCAATCGTCATAACATTCAACAAGTACGCGATGACGCAAACGATAACAGAAGAATTTCTGGGAAAACAGCTTTTTCAGTGAACGCTACTCTTTTTAAAAGATCCACACCTGTTAGATAAGCCCGTAACGAACCGTGAGCAGATGGTATCGATGATTGTTTCAAACTAGAAGCATTGTCTTGATTTAAAACCGCGGTATATATTTCGAGGGCACTGCACTGGCTCGCATAAAGATGTCTTGGAAACTTGTCTTGAAATACTTTTCTTCCCTTAAGTTTTTCATACTGTTCTACTTCATGATGAATGCGTTCAGATTATAGTTCGAGTCTCGATGTTTGACACTTTCAAAGCGAATACATTAGCTAACCTACTTTCTTTTAAAATGGAAAATATGTTTGTAAGAGCATGACCTATAAATTGACGACAATATTTAGTAAGAAAGAGTAAGATTATTTCAGAATTGCAGGAATCCTAAAATATTTAATCAAACCCTGGACTGATGACATAACAAATGTGAACAGAACAAAAATAGACAGAACGTGACCTATAGACCTAGATCGTCAACAAAACTTACAATACAAATCTTTTCAGTTAGCCGACGATAAATGAAATCTGGTACACTTCTCAACCGGTTTTACGAATCTTTACTCAAATATTAGCTCGGAGAAATTGTATGTTTAGTCTACTTGAATAAATTTCCTAGATTTATAGGATATTAGAAAACAAACCAGTAAAACACAGTTCGTATACTCGAATGCTCACATGGTATCGTCTACAGAATTTCTATTCAACATTCATTTGCTTATTACAACACTTGAGTTCTCTCGAGGCAAATCTTGATATGACTTTATAAATAAAATGTATCGTGAATCTAAAAATGTAAACATTGTTGTGTATTTGAACGTATAAAAAGTCTCAACTGAACCATGGCCTCGATCAGATCAAAGAGCTGAGTAATATCTCTTTAGCGAGACGTCATAGCTTCATTATGTCCAATCCGCATTTTTTCTCACAAAACCATCCAAGCTCACTTATTCACCGCTACTCCTAATCTTTCCCACAATCTTGAAATTGCGTTTTAGCTCAATCTCTCTGATTGGTTAGCCGCATTACATCAATATTATCTTGACCCGACCGCCCCGACGACACCTTCAGCTATTTTTCTTTCGAACTCCATCTGGCCTTTGTTGTTTTTTGAAATGAAGTCATCTTTCTTCAGAATACTTGACTTTCATAAAGCATTGAAAGATACTTTCGACTTTTAACTTCTTATTTATCTTCTTGTTAACAAATTTGAAATTAAGACGATGTTCGACTTATCTTAAATCTTCCTCGATGTCGTGAAGTTTAGCTTGATTACGTTAGAGACTACAAAATACAATTATGTATTTAACAACGTCGTTTCTCAAAGTATCTTCGCGATTCTTAACTCCATTATTATTCATTGGTTCACGGTTCTTTACTCCGCTAGGTAATGTACAGTTAATAGGTTGGCGTGATTACATTAACATGGGGTAAAAGAGAGTTATGGTTCTAAGTACAACGAACTTCATTGACTTTTTGTTTATCATTGTTCTAATTTTATAAGAAAATGTGAGACTTCCCTAATGCTTTACTTTAAAGCTCATGGTCTTCAAATTATAGTAAGCAATCAGTTCTTACTAAAACACCTCCAATTTCTGGACACACATACAAATTTAGCTAAATCTTTAACCTCTAAACTATTTTCTGTATCTAAAATAATGGATCCAACTTCAACACATAAAATTACATCACTAATTGCAGATGATAAGTTGCAAGAGCATTAAGTGTACATAAATAAAATATTGCTTAGCCCTGCACACACAATAAAAAAAACGATAATATGAGTAATATGACCAATTTAACTGTTATAGTAACAGCGTCCATGAGTCATGGCAATTAGCGTGTCAATTTCTTATTCGGCCAGTGGTTGTGGCCGTGCTGGCGTTCTAAGCTTCCTCGTACAAAAAGATAAAACAATCAGAGCCATTAGTTACAGTGACGCACTTTCTCTGGGGAGTTCGAGGAACAGCTGACTCAAATCGGGCGTTGAACCATTATTTTCTTTACAATTCGGCATTTATTAACCACGAAAATATCATTAGCCCCTAATTGAATAAGTTATTTGTATTTGAATACAGAGATGGAATTATAAGGATAATATAATAATTCAAAGAAACTTAATTCAGATTATTGTGAAAATAACCAAGACATTCCTACGTAACCATGTTTATATTTGGAACACTTTAGATAGGCCTTCAAACCAGTTTAGTACAGGATAGGTAGAAATAGATTGGATAGTCGATAAACCTAATAATAGGAACGATGCCGACGATCTAACGTAATACGATTATATGATGGTGAACGTGACCTAAACATTGTTCAGTAACCCAGACCCTGATAATATGGGAGCTAGTATCAATTAACAATGTAACCAACATAATACGTAGTTGTTAAAAGATGACGGTGTGCACAAATGAGCAAGGTCGTCTGCAATCACTATGTAAAACCTATCCTAATGACTAGCTAGCTAGGCATCAACTGACCTAACAATTTGATGAGCACAATAATGAAAACGATTGAACCTTAATCTATTCAAAGTAGAAAGATTCACATTCCGTTTGTGATGAACAATTTTTTATTACCATGCCTTATGTTGTATTATGTGACCAACTATATCATATCAACACAATACATTTGGAACCAGTCTTATATAAAACTTGTCACAACAATACCATTGTAATCAAAGACCTGACTGAAATAATTTAGGATAGCATATTTTCTTCTCCACTCGTGGATATCTTTCTTTTTTTGTATTCGGTGTTTGCTCTCGAAATATTCCACAAAAATCATAACGAGAACCATATTTCGCATAACCATAAAACTACACCAGCACACATGGGAAGAATGGGAATTCTTTCCATTATTTTCTTTCCTGGCTCAATAAACGATCTTTTGTTTTGCGAACATTGCTCACGAGGACGCCGCGTCCAGGTGTACAAATGATTAATAGTACTGCCGTTCATGCAGCTATTACGTTAACCAACAACTATTCTATATTGCGAATACATTGAGGTCATTCGTATAAATGCTATTGGTTTCTACTTATTTCTTTCTTTATGAGCAACGAGGTTATTAATCACAAATTCAAAATGAGCAATAACTGGAAATGAACAACATTCATTATCCCTAGATGGGGAAGATTGAAGAAAAAAGAAAAAACGTCATACTTTCTTATTCCGTCTAGGATTTCCGGTGTTATAGATGGTGCTCACGTAAGGACTCATCACCAAGGAGTGTAACGGGCAAAGAGGGTATGGAAGTGCCCTAAGTAGTACTGCAAAAAGACTTTCATAAATTAGTTAGGCTATGTATAATTTTAATATTACCTAAAGACATTTCGCAGAATATGCCAGAAAACAACGTGCCAAGTGCATTGAAAGAAACCAATTTAGTAGTTGAAACCTTAAACGGATTAATGAGTCGAATTAAAATTCTCAATGAGGTCACTGATCCTTTAATGAATGCTTGGATTTATTTAAGACAATGTTTAATGGCGACACTTAATTCAGATTGGAAGTAATGAGACAAAATGCGATGCTTTTGTACGATTGGATTTTATAGGTACTAGCGAATTTGAATATTATTTATACCACGTTATAAAATTTGAAAGTAGTTTGTTACGAATTACATGAGAACCGTGAGATTTATATGAAATATCTATGAGACATGTTCTCGGAGACCAAAATACAAATGACACTATTTCTAATTATACTGATTTATAATTGAACAAAAAAATGTGTAACAATTTAGTTTCACCAAATGATTTCCTACTGATCACTGTGTATCAAAAGAAGAGCATCAATTTAAAACGTCATCTCTCCCTACAAAAAAAGTTGTCAAAACCCTTTCTTTCAATGTATAATTACCTACCAGCTTTTTACGACGCAAACAGTTTATTATCCTGACTAACTACATTATTACAAGGTCTTGTTTTAACGACTGAAACCTGTTTTAAATTGGTTACACTGATATCCTTTATTTACTTTTATACTCTTATCGTGCTTAGTCACATCCCACTACATACAATTACATGAAGCGCAAGTTAAGGGATTATCTAGGCGATTTTATGTCAGAAAAGGTACGGTTAGCAACCATTTCTCTTCATTTAAATCATTTGATGCTTATCCTATCAAGTCTGAGCCAATGGTGTTGGATCCTATTTGCCATGAGACATCTTCATATCAGGTCTGTTCAATATAAAAATATTTGGAACATGATTCTATACAGTAATATTTCTTATCTATTTGCGTTATAACACCAAGTCATTCAATGAAACATATAATATCATTATTGATTTTTGTCGTCCCTTCTTATCAAAAATGATTATCATACAATTGAGATGTATGCAAATACGCATCCTTAAAATAAACATTTCGAAGGAATGTGGAGTTCTCTCTTTATATTTGTTAAACTACAAGAATTTGTTTCTTATGAATCAACCATCTTTATTTTATTCTTAAATTTGGCTCCTGCTTTCATCAGCCTTATACGTGTACTGGGTGGATTGTTATTTATTGGTCTTCATGTTTTATTGGTCTTTATGTTATCTTTTGAAAGAGTTAACCACAGCTTTTTGGCTTAATCTTTTATCCGGGTAATTCAAATGTTCTTACTGTACTCCGAAATTGGGATGCCCCGCAGGCCACGTCTAGGAGCTTGAAAATACCTAAGCAACATTGCAAAAGTATCCCACAGAACATTTCCCATCACTATAACGTTAACAGCAAAAAATTTAACAACTCAGCGGCCTAATGGTTCACTTAACCCGTATTTTCAACGAGTTAATTTTCAGGATTCAACTCTCTTTGGAGGGTTGAGTTTAACTAATTAAAATTGAAGAGTACCAGTAAAAAATATCAGAATTTTTTATATGAAATATTTCAGCGATACTACGGAGCCTACTTAAAAGAAAAACAGGAACTTTAAAAACACAGCTGCAAATATAGTTGCATTAGATTTTGCTCTGTCTGTTTTTTGGCAAAAATATTTGAACGATAACGAACAGTTTTCTTATTAGAAGTGATGTCCAAGAAATGGGCATGCAGTGCATGAGACATAGCGTTACTATTGATTACAAGGCTAATTGAAATTACACAAAGCTGTTTAATAGAAAGGACCTACGTGGAGCACTTAATTAGAATGTTCAGAAGTGGATCGAGTTTATCAAGAAACATGAACCTGAGAACTTTCATGTTCTAGAATCAGATGGAGCTTATTAAGAAACGTCATTAAAAGTCAAAACTTGTAAATAGAAACATCAATTTAAATCGGGACAACTAGAAACAGAAAAAGGTTCCCAAAGCAAAGCTAGAAAAGATTCCTAGTTTTACGTCAGACCCGTTACAAACATCATCCGGTAGGGAGCTTCACGTGAGGCACTCTGATAATTAACCACTCCACTCGAATGCAAAACCATTACGTACGCTTACTGGACATAAAATGTACAGTCGAGGCCGGTCGCTGCACGCTGTACAACCTACTGCGTGTAATTGTAATGCCACTCAACTGTACTCGTGAGTAACGCACGCATGCGTCATACCGATTCCCATGAACCGAGTCGTGCATACGTAAAGAGGTTTTAATTGAAAATATTTCTTTCGATTATAAATATGGTACGTATTATGTACCCGGTTACTAATATGTATACATTAATATAAAGTTCAATAGACACATTATGGACTGTAATAATCATAAATGTCAAGAGTAAAAAAATGTGTGCTCAATCGTCAGCTGAAGTTTGGTCATCCACCCCAACGATTGTCGGTTCAACAAAATTTATGAACGTTTCCATGCTTCGGACAGAATCGGTTGTGTTATTAGATGGACAAATGTTACTTCATGTCGTAAGCCTTTGAGCGGTATAGGACTTCCGCCACTTGAGACAGCAATCAGACAGAAACTGCTGCTTAAGTAGGTTACGTTTTTAATTTCAATGCAAATATCCTATTGTTCATATGGCTTGAAGTAAAAAAAAAATTAACTGTAACGTCTACAATTGCTATACCAAACGAACCTGTTTAGGATTTTGTTAAAAGTTTTGACACATTAAAAAAATTCTGTAAGCATTTGTTCCTTTTCTTTAACCTCAAATGTTTTGACCTTGAAGCCACTAACGGCCAAAGATGGCATTATCTGTAGAGGCTATCGAGCTACCAGGATAGCATTAGATATCCTCAGTACGTTCATTTGAATTCTCGTACTATCCTCGTAGTATTATAACTTCGCTGTCGAAACTTGCCTTTGACAAAACCAAAAAGTTTGGTGAAACGTATGTCTTCAGCAAACGGAAACACGTATCAACGATCAAATAGTCGCTGTCATCTACACATATGGGCAACATGAGAAGACGATAATCTCTATCACGATATTAATAATAATAAAATTATCCTCTGGGATATATCATTAAGTATTTCGCGCCCGTATCCAATTAAAGCCGACAGTGTTTTTGGAGCATGAAAGGGAACGTAATTTATCGGTTTTATTATCCGGCATGTTGAACCGGAGAGACTGAACGAGTACGATGTTCGCACGCTGAGAGTTTGTTAACGAGAAGCCAGATTTTCAAGTCCAATTAACTGCATAGAACCATATACGTGAAAATTGTTATATGGCTGCATTTTAGACTATCGCTAAAGCAATTGGGAACCTCGTGGATTGCGCAATTATCAAGATATCAATGTAAGTATTAAACTACAGCTTCAATGGTAATCTAATGAACACTATCGCCATCATCACAGGAAATTATTTTTCATCTTCATAAATGAGGTCTTCAATAACACGACTAGACAGAGGCAATTGCCTTCTGTGTACATGTTCACTGGATAGACTTTTTATCAAACAATCACTAGGCATTTGGCGTGAACCATATTGTGCTACACCCAACCTAACATTGTCCATATTATTTTCTTCACTTGCAATTCAAAGCGCCTGCAGAAACTTATACATACGAGTATCACGAGAACTAAATTAATGATCGTATTAATTTGAACCCGCCAACCGTGCCTGGGTGTCGGCTCGGCGTTACTCACCGTCGTACCTTGTTAACGAAGCTACACAGTTTGTTAGCAAATCCGACATAGTTATATTAGTTTTGATACAGGTATCGTACAAGATGGAGCACTTATAGCCCTGCGGCGTGACTCAATGATCAACATCGATAGGCATCGGAATTTGGATGAGAGAATTATTATGTAGCAACATTCCTGTACGCGAAATAGATTCCTTAATGACAGTATTGAAGTCTTTGGGAGTTGTAGTTTCAATTACAAGCTAAAGCGTTCGCTCGATACATCGACGCTCTCCATCAAGTAAGCATGGCGAGAAATCTAGTTTATCAAGCTCTTTAATTGCACACAGACTATCGCCGGTTTCGGTGATGGACCCTTTTTCGTTTCCATTCACATTTTTTGCTTCATTGTTACTAATTTTGAAATCATTCATTGATTAAGGACAGATTTCACGCAGCTTGGCACAATATCACTTTCGAAAGCAAACAATTTGCAAATTCGGTAATGTTAAATCGATTTCATATAACAGGACTACATAAATTTGATATATCCCGAGTTACAAAAAATACCCCTGAAAGGATATGATCAATTCTTTAGAGAACATGATTGGAGGAAATAACAATTAACCATTAAACTGTATCCTCTGAAACTCAAGAAAGGGATGTCCTTAACGACTTATTAATCGATAATTGAAACTGAATCTGATAAATTGATAACATTAATTTAGACGATTAATTACGTGTTTTGTGCGTATTTTACTTATTTCAAGTTACAACGTTGAAGCTGCTTTAGAGATCTTGGGAATCCAAACAGGTAAAGTAGAATCTCTGATTAATACTTTTAATGAATAGCAAGTTACGTTTCCTATCGACACTGTTATCTATTAGGTTAGCTTGGACGTCTAAGAATAATTTATAATTCAAAGTTCAAATGAACTCGTAATAGAAATTTGAATTTCGGCAGAATATTAGTATGCACGTAGATGCTTCATTTATAATGGGTACCAGCCCATTATCGTGTTTCTCGCCTTTGTTTCGATCGATTATCAAGACAAAGAACAATGGTGTTACTAAACAGCACCCGATTGTAGTTTTTGTTACCATTACCTATCGCCTCTGTAATTTTCAACGCACCCAAAACATACAAGCGTTCCTTTTATCGTTCAGCCATTTCGTGAACCTTTTGCTTCTATAAAATGGCGACCATTATCTTTAATAGCCAATGAAGCTAAGTATAAATGATGCGAGTAAAAGGATATTGCGTTAGTCTGTTTACATGAGGCTCAAATTATCTTTTTAATATGAGTTCGCACGTGTTTGCGTTTGTAATATGAACAATTTTCACATTTGTTTTGCTGTAAAGAGCCTGAGAATTTGACATCATTGCACTAGAATAATGAAGACGACGTAACTATACATTCGACGAGATAATAGCAAACTTCCTGATATTTGAAAAGAGTAATATAAAATCTCAAATAAACCAGTTTGCTAACAACCTACAAATAATTTCATCTACAAATTATAAACATCCTACATATAATCATATCCCACTGAATAAGGCTTATTTATATTAGTATCCTATTACGAATTCCTCATGACGAGATAACTAATTACTCGGAGGTGACACATATCATCACCTTTAATAGACAGTAACTGATATAAATAATACAATTATAAACAACTAGACGATGCCCGCGGCTACGCCCGCGGAAAAGTCGATAAACAAAATATTGATTTCGTCCCAAGGGAACCTATAATCGGGATAAAATGTATCCTATGTCCTATTCCTGAATGCAACCTATCTGTGTACCAAGTTTCAGCTTAATCCCTTCAACGGTTAGACCGTGAAGGAGGGACAAACATCCAAATATCCAAACATCTTTACAAACTTTCACATTTATAATATTAGTAGGATTAAATTACTGTAACTAGGTTTCTCTTCATTAAAACAACTAGTAATCATAAGTAGAAACACAAAAAACGTAAACTGCTACTTGGTGTATTACCAAAAATTTTTGCCATGTCACTTCCACGACGGAATGGGATCCAATGCGGCTAACACGTTGAAATCCATCAAGCCATTGCAGAAAATGCCATTGAAATGGGCATACAGATACACAGTATACTCTTGAAAACATTACCTTTCTAGCGCAATCCGGAAAAAATAGCAGTAATTGAAACGACAGTGTTCATGTTATGCATAACTTGAAGCCATGGTTCGTTACAGGAGACATACCTACATCTACATGTATTAATTAACCGTGGCTATAAAGTCACTCCTGAACAAACTGGGGCGGTCCTTAGGGTACGTTTGTGGGTCAAAACGTGAGCGAGTCACGAATATATTTCACAGTGTACTTTTCATTATGGCAACGACGATGGCGTGTAGGTTGTTAAGGTTATGAACATTAATAATTTGAAGACCTAAGCTTGTAAAAACAGCTGTAATTTCAACTTTTAAATTATTCGTGTATAAGTATCATAAGTGCGTAGTTTGAGTAGAACAGAACCGAATAATGTTCAAAATGAATATAATATAAATGGCTACATATTATGTGGCTACAATGTTTTAATGTAGTGTCAAAAATCTAATTAAAATTCAACCAAGTCCAAAAGTGAAATAAAAAAAAAATGTGGCAACGAATTCTGAAATCCTGTTTTTAAATATTTCATTCTCTCTGTCAGCAGATTAAATAGCATAATATTTTTTTTTGTGGAAATGTCAATACTTTAAAATTCCAGCAAACTACTTCGATATAAAGAATACAGATCGAACCAGTTATCCCAAAGCGACCAATATTTCCACACGACACATTTAACTTGAAACTGGAAATGGTAAAATTTCACATCTCGGTCGAGATAGCATCCGTGCCAACGTCCGACAGCTTTATTTGTTTTCAGCAAAGACCGAGGAGTATTACAAAAGTTGCGGATGTGAAATCAGCACAATCCTCTCCGTGAAAATGAGTGAGGAAGAAGGAAAGGAAATGTATGAACAAAAACATCCTCTCATTTAAACTTCCTTATTGAAAATAACAAAGGTACCGAGGATGCAATTGTTAAAGAAAGTTCTCGGCGTATCTCGAACGGTTTTTGTCGTAGTAAGAAACCTTTTGTTGTAGGATACTCAATCACAGACAAAAAGTTAGGTAGTCGATCGCTCGTAACGATGTTTCGTTGTTAATAAGAAACAGATGGCAAGTTAATTGATGATGAAAACGTTTGCAACAGATGGGGTCAAATAGGTTGAGCTAATTTTAATGCCATTTACGTACCCTATTATACGAAGGCGTTGAAACATGATTGTATTAGGATTGGTCTGTGAAACCGGACAAACTAAGAAAACTCTTTAAACAACGACATTGAACAATCAGCGAGTCTAAGCCAAGATTGAGAAACAGTAGAAAGTGAGAATTATTTGAATCCATGTGATTAGTATTTAGTCCATGGTTAACTTTTAAAGTAGTTCTAAGTTATTTCCTTCTCCAAGGTACTTTAGATGGAAAAAACGAGGAATTTAAAAACTTAAGTAACACGGGTCAATAATACAGCAAATGAAACGTCACCCGGCGAGCCAAGCGGACGACGGAGAGGCAAGTCGAGATGCCAATTACCATTACAGCCACCCTCATTAGGTACTCAAGTGGCAAGTGAGAAATAAACGGAGTAAGTGCCGTGTTATTATTGAGTCGCAGTGTGGGGCTGGCTTCATTCCCTCTTGGGAACGTCTATAAACCACATGAAGTTTTCCTCGTCTTTTTTGTAAAAACAACCTCTCTCCAACATCACATACTTTTTCATTCTGAACCTGTCAAAATTCTGGGAATTAAGTTTTGCGAGGGAAACTTTTTAAAATATAATTTCCGTTCACTACACTCGCTTCAGAATGCAGTTCATCAGATGAACTAGAGTCGGTAAGTAAGACTAAGTTGCTTTATACTAGAGTATGAAGTACCGATAGATCACAGATAAGTCAAAGTAGTGAATATCACCATATTAAAGACAGTTAAAAATTTCACTATAGTCACTACTTATTTACAAATTGTTGAAAGTAAATAAAGTAATAAAACCTTAGTAGCCGTAACCACGGCACAAGTAAGTTTCCAACCGTTCCCTTTTATCCTTTTATCCCTTCCGGAAACCAAGTAACATTTGACATTCATGAAACTGAGATAGAAATGCAAATCTTCTTACGACAGAAACCGAATTTAAAGCTGATGCAGTAATCCGTACTAATCGTCTAATTATCAAGGAAATTGTAAACAAGAATACAGTATATTAACAATAATTAACCAGCAACGCTCATTAAATTGTAGACAGAGTTAAAAATTAAGGCTTTAGTATTACGTAGTCGAGTTTTCTTACAAGCGCAATATAGTTCAGTGCTTCCGTGTAATTGCCATAATTTTTCAACGCAGGGTTTTCATATTTTCCATTTTCCAGGAGCCACAAAATTAATATTCTTTTTATCCTCTAAAGTTCCGTAATACGATCTTTGATGAAAATTCTTTTGCAATGAGTCCCAGGGTAATGAGTAATATTGCTACTAACTACTTCGCCGAGGCATTTTCAATCCAACATTTCCGGAGATGCGGGCTGATGTTAAATTATATTTTCGACGCAACTCGAGTACTTTATTTTGAGTAACTGAAGACGTTTTATTGGCTTGCAATACTATACATATTGAACCATCGCTACATCGATTTCTATAAATTACTATGAATATTAATATAAAGCGTCAATGAAACACTATTATTGGACTAGGAAAGATTTAAAAAATAGATTGTTAGGAATGTATGACCCTTTAGACGAGGTCAGTTGAAGTGCAGCACCAAGCTATATGACTTATGGTATAGACACATTGGATAACGTAACCTAGAAAATACCAAAGAAAGCAACTAAGCATAAGAGGCATCTAACCGTATACAAGCTAATAGACAATACAATAGTTACTACAAGACAATACATAGAAATCATTGCAACGTCCAACATTGATTGGTAGATAGTTTACGTAAATAATTTGCAATAGTACGACACGGTTGATATACAAATCTATAATATTAGCAGACAATGAGAAATAACACTTACAGACATGATTGTGACGCAAGATATAAGATACACAAGAGGAAGAATGTGCTAAATTCAGTCAAAAATCTACATGTTGCAAAATATTTCGCTTTAGATACAGTTACATGTTTCGTATATCGTATGATTACGTTACGTTCTCACGAATGCACTTCTGATGTATTCCCACAGTCTGCCGTCTTTCGTATTTATCATAACAATCATTAATAACCACGAAGTTCTTCCAGACAAGGCTCAAATATTTCATAAATTTGCCACGAATTGGGAAATGTTATTTAAACATAATACAATTTTCCATATAAAAGTATATAAGGTCGTTAGGTGGAAGCCTTCGCCTCGAAGGCGGTTATAAGGTCATACAAATGAAAGACAGGGTCTGTTCTATTCAGAATTATCATAGTAGTGGATGCGATACAAATCTAAAACTTAACTTTGCCGTTATCTTGCTAATTATGATAAACTGCGTCTTGTGTGTCTCTAATTACGACCATTGTATTAAAGATTTTTAGTATTATATCTTTTTAGCCCTGTTTAACAGAAATAAATAGTTTAATAGACTTCAAGTTTGTACTGTACATATTTCATTTAAGTATAAGCAATTAGCATGGCTAAATATTATAAATTTGTTAAAATCATAGATATTCTAATGACAGTAGCCATATTTCAGATATAGCCAATGTAAATGACGTCCAAGTAATTAAAAGTTAAAAAGATAAGCATTAAAATAAAATCACGTCCAAATAGAATCGACACAAATCTCCAAGCAACGACCCAAATTTACAAGCATACAATGTAATTCCATCAGATCATCATTGCGTCCGTACTCCGTAGCAACCTCGCAATCAAAGGAAGAGCTTTGAAAAGAAACGAAGTTTACTCCAGCGCGTATTTTAAATGCAGTTCCGGTTTGCATCTCATTCAGTTAACGAAGCAGCCTGGTCGTAAACAGGTCATTCGAAGATGGGAGGGATAGTGACGTAGACAGCGAAAGAAGCCAGGAATTAGGGCAGAATAGTAATTATACGTGAGCTCTGGGGGATGTAACCGGTAGAGCTGAAAAACCTTTGTGCTGTTAATATCCGGCTTATGGTTTGTTGAGCAATGACTGCGCATCTGCTTTTAGGGATGTGGGTCACTGGGGAAATGAAACTACCTTGAAGTAGCGAAGGCTTTTAGGCTTTGAAGAACGTTGAAGTGTCCTAGATTTTTATGAAAATATATTTTTTCTATTAGGTAAGGGTTTTGTATGAAGTCCCATTTAGAGTAAGTGAGGTGGAATATAATAGAGATAGATTTCAATTAAGAATGATATTTTTGTTTTGTCATCTAGTATGTTCAAATTCATAACATAACAGCTTAATTAAACCCTGTAATAAAATGTATCAACAACTTCTCATACATCTAAACTTGTACATTCTTTTTTAGAATTACCTACAATAACGAATAATAAGCCTGGTAAAATACTGTTTGAAGACAAAGTAAAGAAAACCACAAATAGCGATATAAAATTTACCAATAGAATTGCAAATGCCAGCGACGTATTTGCTTAAGTTCCGATTTTGTATGCAGAACACGCTCAACGTTTCCAAATCAATTTTTTCGCTTTGTAGGCGCAAATGGAATCGAAGACGGAATAGTTAATAGAAGGTAATAAACAACGCTTTGCGTGACGTCAATCAATGTGTAAATGTTGTATCATTTGAAACGTACATTAAAATGGTAACATAATTAACTACCTCAATGATAACAGTCAGCAACTTTTAGAAATGTACATAATAGGGCAAAATCCTTATATTATAAAAACCTAGCGGACTCGTTTGTCACTGAACTTCTATCCAATATGTGGTGCTATTGTCGAGATATTACAAGAGACTAGCCGTTTTGTTAAATTTGTTTTAATTAACAGTTATTGAATTGCCATCATAGAAATGGATGTTCGATATGCGTTAATTAAGAATACTTGAAAATTGAAGCTGGTGAGTGAGTATCTTACGTGGAAATCTAACAGATCAACCAAACTGTAAGAGACAAAATAAGTTGCAGAACGTCTATCCGATACTCTAGTAGCTGCATAAATGAATAATTACCATTTAAATACTAGTTAAATCACGACGCATACATCTTTACAATGGAATGCGTGGTTCATCGATATCATTTTACGATTACCATGCGATAATGGAGTGTGAATAGTGTGATATTTGGCTTACAAATATCATTAGTAATAACTACTCTATTGTTCGACTTGCTAAATAGAATAGATTTATTTTCTTCAAATGTCTAGGTATAAGTATCCTTATGATGGACATGACATGGGGAGCACTAACAGGACTTACCAACGAACTAACGGTCCCTCCTATTGTCCTACTCGAGGTTTGTCAAATATGTATGTGGGTGTTAGCGAATTGCATCGTATCCTAATGTGCTATTCTCATTACATAAAGAAACCTCAAACGATTTTTATTTTTAAGCACTGCATTATCCTAGATTTAAAGCGCAGTATTCCATCCCACATTACGTAAACAACTAATGGTTATCAGACAAGTTTACAAGTCTAAAGAGGTTCCAAACGACCTAGATCGGATTTTAAAGACATTGTTTTAAATTGAGTTTGAAATTCTCATCCCACGAATCAACATCGCATCGCGTGCATTAAACGAACCCGCTTCGTGGAAAATCAGATTCTTATCAAAATAAACTTTTAACACTCACTCGGGCAATTTCTCAGTAACGAAATTGTGTTATAATTTAATTCCTTCCTAGTCGCCATTCGTAACTTCATCCACGGCTTATTTAATATAATGCGGGATATAAAATATTTCTACTCCTCGACACAAATTAAGATTTACACTACGTTAAGGGC
This sequence comes from Lerema accius, assembly GCA_001278395.1. Classification (NCBI taxonomy): domain Eukaryota; kingdom Metazoa; phylum Arthropoda; class Insecta; order Lepidoptera; family Hesperiidae; genus Lerema; species Lerema accius. The sequence continues at coordinate 127,951 of LGAG01000596.1, forward strand.
AAGCAAATGCAAGTACGGAGAAAAGTGTAAGTGTAAGATGACTTAGTACATATTATGTTATTCATAATTATTATCATGTAGTAGTTCTCACTTTTCTGCCCTTTTTCTGTAAATAGCACATTGTTGATTACATACTCCAATTAAATTTCCCCATATTTTCCTACCGTATTGGAAATTACAATACAATAATCACTTAAATAATAATACAATAATAAAAAGATATGACGTAAACCGTACATATTATTCCTGATACTCAGTGAAATGAAAATTCAATTACTAGTGCATTGTTACTCTGGTCGGGTAAATTCAACTTTAATTATTATCCGCATAATTATTCGTGTTCCAATTCCAAAATCAAACATTTTAGAACTATTTTAACGTTCATTGGGCATTAAATACGATAGAATTTAGGTTCCATTTGTTTTACGGTCTCTGAGACCATTAGCATTGGACAGGCTTAAGTTGGTTTAGTACTGTCATCTCCTTTTTAATGACTATTTCATTAAAGGCATAAAAGACTCGCTTCGATCAGTGATAATAATAAAGATTGTGCTGATAGTTAACACTGATTCAAAACGTAATGTCTTAAAAGACATAATATAAATATTTAACTTTATTCCCATTATTATTTCTAAACTTCATTGTCCGTCTTAAGGTGGTATTAAATTGGCTTAGGTTCAAAACTTTACATTATGGGTAAAAGTCATACTAATTTAGTAATTTTATAGTCATATACCAAATGTTTAACAACTGCACCCACAATTTCGATGTCAATAACGCGCAATTCCAATACGAGTCTCCCAAAATAGTAGGCTTTATCAACAGGCTCATACGAACCATGAATTATCAGAAGAGGGATCGGGTAGAAATTACTTTCAAGTAGGAATACTACCAACTATCAGAAGTGGGATTTACTAGCAATTAATTTCAAGAGTAAGGCCCTAGAACATTCCGGCGTGTTCCACTTCGACAGCGAGGGGAGAACAAGGTTATGTGGCGAGCACGTGCGGTGGGAACGCGAACTCGTAAATAGAACGATTCGCTCAACTAACGTCCCGCCAGAATGTTTGAATACTAGATTCGGACACGGACTTGCTGAGGTTTTCAATTGTTTCTAAGGAACACATTGAGAGGAACAGAATACTAAAGTACTTGGCGGTACAGAGTACGAAACTATAGACGTATTGGCCTCATTTCCCTGTCACTACTAGATGATTTCATCATTAAAATATGGGTCACAATGACAAATCACATGTTGGAATTCGTCAAGCCGATCGAGTTTTAAGCATGCTAAAGAAATGGACATACATACTAATAAAGTCGAGTAATAAATCCAACATCAAACCATTCAAGTTTCAAAACGCACAAATGTTTGAAATTACGCACTGAACTGAAGTTCAAATGCCATTACTCAATAAAGTTCAAAGATGCCATTAGTCAATAAAGTTCAAAGTTGTCATTAGTCAATCAACCGAGTACATCTATAAACGTCGCTAGTAATTAGTCAGCTGTAACTTGTTTCCACTAATTAGTAGTCTCGTGACGTCGATCCAATTCAACAGAATTCGGGAATTTGATTTATAATCTAGTTTAAACAGACATTATGTAATAAAGACAGTAATTAAAAATTTACTCTTCTTGAATCACTTAAAAATTACCAATGTCAGTCTCTCTAGAATACCGAATATATTAGAACCGAATTATAAACAATAATTCATACAAATTTTGCTTTGAAAGTGCACGAATATAGTCACATATACACAGTACACACACCGCTGATTGTCTGTGGTTTAACATAAAGATAGGTAAGAGATTTGTTTTCTTTTTACTGTTGACAGAGACTCACAAACAGTTGGATAATATTTACCTACTAAAATATTGTTTACTTAAACTATAAAGCCCCCAAATCAATAAAACTAGGCATGATGGCAATCAAAATTATTAAAGGGCCATCTCGAAGAACAGCCCAGCGCCACGTGCAACAATCAGAAGCGTCCGTTACAATCAGAAGTGGGACGAAGCGTCCATAGTACTCCATAGCTAGTACCCGCACGACTTAATTGTTTAATCGGATCAAAGCCACGGATATAGAGATATTACGAAACTGGTGAATGTTTGAGAATCGTGGGTGCAATCGGATACGTAACACTTGATAATAATGTATTAGTCAACTCAGTTATATAATATAACGGCCTATTGTAGTGTCAATCCTAATCTCGATTCCAACGACATTATATCGACAATGAGTCGTCGTATTTAATAATATTGACATCTGGTACGACGAATATTCAATTAGGTAGTTTAGGTGTAATTTGTAATGCAATCGATAAGAAATATCGGACATTAAAGATTTATCTCACAACTACAAAATAATTTCAATACATTTAAGAAATATGTAGTGGAGTAAGTTATGGATACTAATATAAAATAAAGTATGTAACTTTGGACTTAAACAAGGTAGTAAGTATATTATTAAGCACAATAAAATAACTCTTAAGAGAGAAATTAAGCAATCCACTAAGTATAAGCAAACTACTTTAAAATACGAATACACGAACATAAGTTATTAGTTTTCATTTGTTTCCGCATAAATAATTATTAATTACGACAACTATACTTGACGTCACACATATCAGTGACATAAATTACATACTCGTACACTTCGAGCCTACTATCTATTTTCGGAGCGGAAACAACAACACAATGACGTCATACTTTTTCAAACACCTTATTGTCCACGTTGGACGCTATCCAGATGTATCCTAAATCCTGGCGCAGTGAAATTATCCACCGGCTGTGATTAATTGGCCATTAGGGATGCATTTGTCAGCGGAATTTAAGCCGTATCACGTTACACTAAGACTCTCGGCTTTACACCGCTCGATCGGGCAGCTTACGCTAATGCAATCGGCCTTTGTAAAGGTTTTGTTAAATAGAACAGACATGCAAGTTGCTGGCTTAGCCAACTCGAGTTTCACTTGTTTTTGGTGTTTGAAACACTCGTTTGTTTTAGGGGTTATCTGGATCTAGTGGAGTAAAACAAATGACAATACCACATAGGATTATCAGGATTTAAGTATTCTACTATTATCAAACTTTTCGTAATGTATTTAAGAAGGTCCAAGTAAGGTAAATAAAGACCACAATTGGATCCGGTTAGGGGTGCTATTATCGAGATACCTCAAGGAGCTAAGATTGTTGAAACGCCATCATTAAAATAATGTTACATACCTAGTTCTTTTCTCACACGTCAATTTATTTATCTATCAAAATGAAAATAGGTTCACGACGATGATACCAAAAAGAATTACATAAAATAACTTTATTGAGTTATCAGCTTTATATGGTAATTAAGTAAACGAAATCTCAATAAAGACTTATTCATTATTAATTATCAAGATTCATTAATTAAATCCCAACACAATAGCAAAGTCCAGTCAATAAATAGTTTCGTACAGACTTCCCAGTCTGGCTTGACAAGAATTTCTATTGAGCCCATTTTTACATTCTGTCTGTAGTTATTCAAAAAACGCTGAGTGGATGGTTTTATTGCCGAGAACACTCCATTGAGGGCCTTAATACGAACACAAAGCGGTTTCCGCTGGCTGTTAATAAAAGCAGTCTGATCGCCAACTCAAGAGCAGTGATTCGGACCCGTTTGAGATCCGTACGAACAAATATAGGTGTATTATTGCAGATTCTATAGAGGCTATTTATTTTATGTGGAACTAGTTGACGTGCGGATAATCCTTTCGTTTTAAGTACCTAAGTAGGTATAACCTGTATTACCATAAATTCTTGAAGCCTGCATTGGACCCGATTCTGCTAGCTTTACTAATAATTTGTTACTGCTAGTTTTAGATATACATTTTCTTGCAATTGGGCCAAACAAATCTACCGAAACCCAATTGGAACTCGATTTACTTATCCCAAATTAGCAGACATAAGATCCAGGCTGTATGCTTAGCTACGTCCCACCCTTTTGTTCAATTCAAGCAAAGTTCTAAATGACTCATCATGTTCCTGCTAAAATATTGTTGTGGTAGTACATAGATAGCTATAATGTATGTAGATACAATAGATTTAAATAAAAAAGCCTTCATTCAGTCTAACTTATCACTATGAAAAGTCATCTTACTTTCAGACCTTTTTGCCTTTCCAATGAATGTTAAGTGACTCGGAACAGTCATTCAAAATAAAAATAAAATCCTCTACTAGATATTCTAATGGTAAAATTACATTTTTTATATGGGCACCGTACAAGAAGAACCTATTGTTCATTTCGAAACTGTATCTAATACAATACAACCGAGGTCGTACGAACGAATAGAAAATGACAAATTCCTTCGATTTATCATTTCATCATCGCATTTACGCCCGTATTTTCCATCGACTTTGTAACAATAACAATCACTATTATCACGACCCTAATCAATTCCGACCAATTAAAACCATCCGTCACGTAAACAGGATATTATATTTATTACAGGGCTTAATTTGGAGAATATAATAATTATTCTCACCGCCCAGTTTGTCGAGTAACCTATTAAGAGAGTCGTTGTCTATTATACCGAAACTTTCCTCACGTACCTTTACTAACCAACTTTCTCGGTGTTTAGATTTTATGTTCCATGTTTGTAAGTACGTCTTTCTAAAAGTGGTCGGTGACACTTATATTTAAAATACATTTAAAAATATAAAGGCGGGCCCAGTGACCTTTGCCAATTGCCATCTATTCTAATCCCGAAATCTACACAGGGGTCCGATTCGATTCTGCTAATTTGCCTAGGAACTATTGGGATTCTAGAGAGATTAGTTTGTGACTAAATTTTCATAGTGACAAATTATTTGTTCTGCCGTAACTTACACATTTAATTTTGTCTTAAATAAATTGACAAGATCGCAAATCAGTCAAACTATTCCGACGAGACCCAGTTGAGGCTCAGTTAGAGTATTTATAAATTAGTAGGGAACAACATAGCAATGTTTCTTAACTTCTGCACAACTCTTCTCAAATCGGCTGTGAATTATTATAAAGGAATGCATATACATACGTTGCAGTTTTATAGAGCAAAAAGTATGGGTATGCCCGTTTATTTTGACTGCTACAAGACCTTTGTTGTCAATCACTTGGCTTGTCTTTATGTTTGTTGGATATTAACAAACAAAAAATATCCTTGGTTTGAGGATAGTTGAGATTAAGCTTCACATGTTTTGATAGTTATGTTAGCTAATCAACTTGTTATATAATTATGTGATGTTATGATTGTATGAGATAAATAAGAGTGGGTTGAGTGAAATAAGAGTGAGCGGTTGCCTTTTTGTGTCAAATTTACACAATTATAATAGTGTTACAACTTTAATAACTTCAAAACAACCATTCTATTAATATTACATATTATAGACTAATTTTACTATAACAAACAATTATATTTTCCTTAAATATTACAATTGGGAAAACATGAATTGAAAGATGCCAATTACCTTATAGGCTTATATTAATATTTCCACTACAAATATCATGGGTTTTATGATGAGATAATATAATTTGATTGTTTTGAGTTAACACAAATATACTAAAACACAAATTGTTTCTGTGATTTTTAAGGTATGAGTCCCTCTCAATCTTAATTTTAAATATTCTGTACTTGTCCTGTCCTATTGATCATAAAAAGTGTAAAAACATCAGAAAACAAATACTATAAGCACTAATCTTTACTTATCTAAGAAAGATTAGATTAGAACAATACATAACAGATTATAATAGATTAGATATCTATATGAGTAACTATATGCACAAATAATTCAAGTTTTGTAGTTAAATTGCTATATAAAAATATATAAATTACAACCAATACCTTGTTATTACACAAAATTACATTATATTTTGTTATGAATCTAGAATCGAGTATAATTGTGGAAGAAAAGAACTTGTATACCATGACCAATGAAAACTAACATCTGGTATACCATACTGGACCGCCATTCAACATCTAGATTAAATGATGAATTTTAGTTTCTATTCTTAGTCTTATATTTCTTTTGTTTCTATGTTGTCCTTGGCATCGACAATAACGGGCATTGTACAGTCAAAAACCATGTTAATTGTAGTTGTATCGGACAGTTTATTTCCACAAGAGTATTTAGTTCAGATGAGGCTTTTTCTATATGCAGCAATTAGCTGGCCTTAATTTTAGTGAGTGATTTTATACAAGAACAGTAAAAACATTTTGATATACCTGAATGGTACATCAAAATTAGTGGTACAATTTGTGGACTCCATGTTAAATAGCTTTGTTTAATCGTTAATCCTTAAGAATTGCTAAGGTAGGAAAATTTACACAAAATTCATAACAGGTTAGGGTGCTAGTAACATAAAATTTTATGATAATAGTCTCAATATTGTATTGTCATGAATCAACACAATTTTTTGGTTTTCATGTATCGTTTTTAATGAAGTAGTGAACAAACGTAATAAATAGGTTTGATCCTACTCAATATTGATAACATTAGCTTACAATCCTTGTTACAACTTAACCATTAGTCACTTGACGGATGTACAGGTGATGACAATACTATAGAACAAAGTAAAAAAGCGTATAATCAATTATAAAAACGTGAGTAATCTTAAGATAAACTAAACAAGAACTATAAGAAGTGTATACGGCGGGTGATCATAGAAATGACGTCAGATTTCATCATATCTCACGCGTGATAGCGTGGACTTAGTTGTAATGAATTGTAATGGAAATAAACAGTTCAACTCACCCATCGCCCACAACGACACACTTGATAGCTTGCATCTCTGCGGTTTCTCAGCCGTTCTCACTAATAAAACACGATTATCACAATGAAGATTTCAACTAAATTCGATAAGTGACGAACAGTCGAACACTGCACTGGAAAGTTGTAATCACGGCTAAATGCAATAAAGACACAGCGGCATTACGTTCAATTCAAACTTACGACACGGTTTGCAGATGCAAATAGTATAGCTGTACTTCTAAATTCTATGGCGCCGAGATTGTACTGCTACAACAAACCGACGGACAAGACAACACAAAGAAGTAAACTACTCAACAGAGAGACAAGATGTTCGCCGATGGCGAATGGCGATTACGTTATGAAAATCTACGGTTACCACAGACTATAGTGTGTTTTGTTTATGTTCGCTTCTGCTTCTGCTTCGGCAGTTAACTGTGTTGCTACTTTGTTCAGTTCAAAAATATTGTAGTCCTTGACATTAAATACAGCTGAAAACGGAAAAAATGTTTATGTTACTCTTATGAGCATTTAATTAAAAACGAATAGTAATAAAATAAAAAATCTTGTTGAAGCTATCCATCTAAATGCTATGTTTGTCTATATCTGCTATAGTCTATGGTAAGGAAAATGTTTCTTTATTTAAAAAATGATTATCTTCTATGTTTATTTAGATACTTATTTGAATAAATTTTTGGTTATGTAGGATGTAATGTTGTAATTTTTTAGTTTTTTTTCCATACTCCAAACTTTTAAGTTGCTTTTGAGATCATAAATATTCTTTACCAGATTTTTTTAAATCGATAAACCGATAATCTAGTATGACAAAATGTGACAACACTAGTTCAACGCACGTTTTTGCGCGTTTTGGTATCTATTATCTAAGCTTTTATAATAGCATGGCTTTTGAGGAAGCTTGTGTTGCGCGATATTGCGTGATTCAGTTGTTGATTTTCAATTTATAATGGCAAAAGGTGATAAAGACTTAGAAAAGCCAATTGTGAACAATGAATTACCAAATCCAGATTGTCGAAGTACCGATAACGAAGACTCGGAACCTACACAGGATCAACCTTTGGAGATCGGCGAGCATTATTTGGTGCGGCGTTCGGATGACTCATGGCACTCTGCTGAGATAATCCAATCGCGGTATAACGCAGCGGAATCCTCCTATGAATACTACGTACATTATGTGGGCAACGACCGAAGGCTCGATGAATGGGTTTCCCGCCACCGTATTATGTCCGATAGGTTTGACGTATGTGAACAATCAAGTAATAACTCCGATCACCTACTCACCGACAAGTCGGGGCGTAAAATAACACGCAACCAAAAACGTAAACATGACGAAATTAATCATGTTCAGAAGTCGTACGCTGAAATGGACCCGACTACAGCGGCCCTCGAGAAAGAACACGAGGCCATAACCAAAGTGAAATACATTGATAGGATTCAGTTTGGCAAATACGAAATTGACACATGGTACTTCAGCCCTTATCCTGATGAATATGGTAAACAATCTAAATTGTGGATATGCGAATACTGCCTGAAATATATGAGAATGGAAAAAACGTACAGGTATCATTTGGGACAGTGTACATCGCGACAACCGCTCGGTAGTGAAATCTACAGAAAAGGGACAATCGCAATATTCGAGGCAGATGGGAAGGAGCATAAAATATATTGCCAGAACCTGTGTTTACTAGCAAAGTTATTTTTAGACCATAAAACATTATATTTTGATATAGAGCAATTCTTATTCTACATCCTTTGTGAAGTCGACAAGCAAGGAGCTCATCTTGTTGGTTACTTTTCTAAAGAAAAAGATTCTCCAGAAGGAAATAATGTTGCATGTATACTCACTCTGCCTCCTTATCAGAGACAAGGCTATGGGAAGCTGCTAATAGCATTTAGTTACGAGTTATCCAGGCTGGAGCAGGTGGTAGGAAGTCCTGAGAAGCCATTGTCAGATCTCGGTAAGCTCAGTTACAGGTCTTACTGGTCTTATGTACTGTTAGAAGTGTTAAGTGCGAGCAGAGGCACATTAAGTATCAAGGATTTGAGTCAGATGACAGGTATATCACAAACGGACATTATATCCACCTTGCAGTCTATGAACATGGTGAAGTATTGGAAAGGACAGCATGTGATTTGTGTAACACCAAAGATTGTAGCAGAACAGCTGGCAAGCTCGCATTTTAAGAAGCCACGACTCTGCGTTGACCCATCAGCTTTAAGATGGACACCTCCAAACAAGCAGGGCCATTCGGCCAAAGCTAAAAAGTAGTATAGGTCAACAGGCAGGGCTTAGCTTATTACACACCAAAGGACTCTAAGTCCAAGCCTGTTTGCTTACAATTAAAAGTAATTTCCTGATTTCAGAATGCAGTGATGACTTGAGTATTACTTGCGTTAAAAATTAGATTCTAAGTATGCATTCTTTAGACTTAAATTTCACTGCATTTGGATTGTCTATAGGTGATAATGTTAATTGTAAGGAAAAGAATCCCAGTGAAGGAACAATATGACAATGTTAGAGTTTAATAAATAGATGTTTTAAAACTGGGATGTTGAAAAAACAAAAAAAAAAAAATATTTTAATAAGAACCCAATAGATCTTTAACAGGTTGAAATTAGCATGAACATTCTTTTTGAATAGCTCTATTGTTAATGTTAAATTCTCTAAAAGTTTTTAGATTTCTCAAGAAGTTCTTCATAACCAATATGGTTTATTTTCGAGATATTCTCTAAATGGGGATTATAAAATACAGTTAATATTTCCAATCGTAAATTCATGTATCTCAACTATTTTTGTATCTCCAATATCTGTAAATGTTGATTGTTGCAGATTGTGTTTATGAATATGTATATCTTAATAATATATGTATAGCACATTTTTGATGTTAGATGACTAGCATATTGTAAGGGATAATAACTAAATATTAGCCACTTTTGGTGGCCCTTGAGTTAATCCTTGCATGCTGTTACATGTGGCAAAAAAATATTGCCATTATATGTTTTGGCCACAACATAGCTGTAAAAATTCCAGAAAAAATTGTTGTGTTCGTGGCCAATAGTTTCATATTCTTTAATTGTTAAATGTAATTCAAAGTAGCTATTACTAATTGTATTTGTGTCAATGTTGCTTCAAGTAGATGGGAAGGTTCCTTGTACAGATACTTGGATAAGCAAACATTTGTCACTAATTCAATGCATACTATATTGCAAATACTTCACTTCAGTTGAGCATTCAATTAAAAAAATTGTTACTGCTTTTGAAGGTATGCAACTAAAATTAGTCTAGCATCTTACGAAATGTACTATTCAGGGCCAAATAAGCCTAAATTCTCTATAATACCTGTCTTATAATGTTTTGTATAATTAATGAGCCTTTATCGGCCCAGGTTTTCGAATTAGTAGCTCTTTCGTTCTTATAAAATAAACTTTTTGATAGTGTTAAGTAATTGAAGTTTAATCCATAGTTGCATTTTAAAATATATATCAGGGTGTCGAGTAATCGAATTTTCCTCGAACAAGGCAAATATCAACATCTAATAACTCATTTAGTCAGTTCCTTACTTTAACTGGAAATAGTGATATTAATTTTAAGTTTAAATTAAGTTGTTATGTTAAGTTCATCTGTGACTTTTTTATTTTTGTCGAACACTCGTATGGGTACGTTATGTACATTGTATAATAGAATTATTCGTAACTTGTTTGTTTATAATTGGCAGTCATTTTGTAGTCTTAAATTTATTTTGGGAAGTATTTCGAATTCTTCGATTCTATATCGGTATTTACGAAAGGTTAACGACCCTTTTAAACTAATAAGTCTTATTTTTAAACTGACTTTTGCGACATTTTTAAATTGCCGTTGCGCAATACGCGTCGCTGTATTTGAACATAGTGTAATTAAACAAGGTATTGTGAAATAGTTATTTCTAAATTTAATGCTGATTGGTAGTCGATAAAATATATAGATTTAATTAGTAAAAGCTTTTTTTATCGCTGAAAATGTACTAAGTCCGATCACTGTTTTGAAATCCGACGAGAAAAGGCTAATTAACTGTCAATATCAATTCACTAGAAAATGTTATTATGTAATTAGGATATCTCTTATTAATTTTTTAAATTTGGTTTTCTTTTTTCTTTGTTAATATGATTCGACATTGCTACTACCGCGGACCTACCCTCTCGGTATTCAATGCCTCAATATATAGTTTTAGCTAATGTGTCGTTAATCTTTCGTTAATGCTAGATTACAATTTGACACTGTCGTGACAAGTTGCAGGGAATGCCAAGATCTATTTGATGTTAAATTAGATTCTGTGAATCATCTGTTTTCACTGTTTATTTGTGATAATTTATTAATTATAAGGAAAAATGTGAAAGTTCGAGGAAATTAAATGGAGATAGAACTATTGTTGTTTCATTGAAAAACTATAGATGTCTCTTTTTTAAGGTTGTTGTAGTTGGAAAATAAAACAATGTTTGCACAGTATCTATTTTTCCAATTTATTTTTATTCATCAATACCTCATTTGCACAAACAAATAATCCTATTACCTATTTAAGAGGCCCTTGCCATTGAGGTATCTTATTGTTCTATCTCATTGAATATGATTGTTTTGAAGATAGTAAGAATTTTGTGCACATTTTGTATGCGATTATGATTGTATCAAATTAGTACACTCATTACAATATTTTTTGTAGGTGCCTGCATCTTTCTTATTGAAACTGATTTATCGTAAATACGGTTCTTATTTTGAATAGTAACATTTTAAAAATAAGTGGAGATTCTCGTCGTATATAAACCACCCAAAATTAATCTCACATTCAATGAGATAACAACCAAAAAACGGATATTAAAATAATTTAAATGTATCTTCTGTTTGACAAATTCAATTGTTTTCCAAACGCCTGAAATTTTATTTTTTTATTTTCATCTTTGGTTTATAAGATACCGACGGCAGATTACATTCTCGCAATGTTACAAGTTATCGACAGGTTAGGCTTGCAAAACAATTAAATTACGTCATATGATACCAAAACAATCCTAAATAAATAAATCTTTGGTAGGATGACACATCATAAGTACAATTACAGCGAATAACACTTTTCTTTTACAAGTTATGATATAACATTAAGTATTCACAAACACTGAACGACTTTAGCATAATATTCATTATTAATTAACCCTATCAACACTGGCAGGCATTTATCAAATATTAGGGTTAAGTATTTTGTCAACAAATATAATTTATTTGAAGAAGAATTTTTATATCTTCATTCATAAAAACTTTTGATAAAGTTATGCTTATGAATAGATAGATTTACCATAATTACCTTCCAGTGTGCGCAGAGCTTTATTACAACATTTTTTTTGTGTAATTTTTTAGTTTTGTAAGTTACATTATTATCATCAGAACAGACTTCTAACCAACGTACGAGTTACATATCTACATCTAAACATAGTTGTAATATAATGTACCTAATTATTCTACGTTCATAGTTTAAAGAATTGTTTACAAACAATCATTGTTGCAATCGAGTTGTGAAGGGCATTTTATGAACAACAACCATAAAAATTAACTCAATAAAGGTTAGTCTTTTAAATAAAGGCATGTAAAAATATTTAAATTCGCAATAAATTTAAGAATAAATCTACTTTAATTTACAGGTAAATAAGTACTTAGTTTTAATAAGTGGAGCAAAAAATATTTTCGAACATCTCAATGGTATTATGTAATGGATAATGCCCTAACACGACTGATATACCCTGACTATTATAAGCTTCTGAGAAATGAATTGTAATTTATAAACATAATAAAACAAATCTCATATTATTCTTACTACAGAATCGAAGCAACAAAAGTGTTTATAGTTAGTCATATAACATTACGACTAATGTAGTCAGGGGACTAGGTTAATAACATTATAAGCATAGGTTTTATTTTTAAAGCCTTTGCATACTGCTATCGTAGATCGATGACACTAGATTAAAACTGCGTTTACTGAGGGTATATCTTTCACAAAATCTCTGGTACATTTCCTACTCTATGTCAACATAACACTTCTCATCTCAACTATTAACACTTTTGTTACTGTCAAAATACCAAATTAACTGGCCTTCAGATGATTTTTAGTTACTTACAATAAACAAATTCAACATTAACGCTAACAATAATTCTTTACAAGTAACGTGCAAGCTATGGAAGTGAAATTTCTACTATCGTACAGATATACCAATATTCCGTGTTCATCGTGCGGATTTTCATATGCAAATAGCCTTATTGTTTAAGGTCAAAAGGTTAAATTAACCTTAGTATTGACATCAAAAAAGAAAAAAAAACCATAGACACCATTACTTCACTTAATTATATTCTTTTTTTTTCGCAGGTTAATTTTAAATCATAAATAACATGTTACCAACTGTCAAGAAATTTAGTAACACTGCTATTTGTAAAATCCTCATATATTATGTTAATCTGTAATTTTTTATTTAAAAACAATATCATGTGAAATTCAAATAAAGTTAAGAATATTGGTATTTCTGCAAGTCACTGGTTTTAACCAGTCTTATTGAGGCGTGTGGCATTTATTACTTACATAAATATTATGTAATGTATTATTATATCATTCGTATTTTGTACTTACTTTAGACCTTATTACAATACGTTATTGCGTAATTTCCTTTGAGATAATAAATAAATGACTCATTTTTAAACTAAAATAGCCACGATATTAATTTAAATAAACCGAAAAAAAAATCCTTACTTAAAAAAATTACACACAAAAAAAATTTTGGAATGTTTTACACTTTTACAACTTGATTTGTAAATTCCCACCTTAAAATAAATCAGTTAATATTAAATAGCACACGCCCCACAATACATTACAATTAATAAGGAGATAGCATTAATTCTAAAAATATCATCTTTAAAAAAATACTATGATCTTGAATAAAGCGTTAAATCATACATATTATTATGTACGAATAGGTATAATACTGAACATGTCAGAGTTAATAATGGTAACAACATTATTATAGTGAAAATCGAGAACGATTGATTCTTATTATTATATATTTCGAGATCAATTTTAATGATTTCCTTACTTTCCTTATGTCAGAAATGTAATGACAATATGTAAAAGTATCATGCCTCTTTAATTATCATTATTACTTTTCATTCATTCATTTACTCATTCATTTAAAATCAACCTTTATTCAACAGTTAAATAATTACTTAGCAGTTTTCAAATGCGAGGGAAATTAGAAAACAAATGCAACAAAAAAGAAATAGACCTTAAATACTTAATTTTTTCAGAATTCAAAACATCAGCATACGATTTATAAATAACATAATTAATACTCCATTTTATATCCGACGTTGTGAAAGAATGAAACAATGAATGAACTGTTTATTCTCTAAAATATTCCTTTCCACAAAGCATAGACAATCACCACAGAGAACTGTATCGTTGAACGAATGAACGAAATGAATGAACCAACAGACCACACGACATTCAATACTAACCAATACGAATTAGATATGCATGCATACACATTTCGTAACTACATATTGCCACAAATAAGCATGTACTATGCATACACGAAGTGTTTTAACCATATTTCTTAACTTCCCACTAAAATGACACAAGCTAAAGCCCCAACAGCTATACAACAATAACCATTGCATAATATGTTATTATTATTCTACTCGGTAACACTAACAATACCATTAATTATTAACAAAATGTGAATATAAAGATATGCAGTTTTACTTTCGTCTAAGAATAATTCACCTAATTTTATATTCAGCTTTATAGTTATCAAGCGAGATAGATAATACAGATTTTATACAGTATGATTTGAGAACCGACAAGATAATATACTTTTATATTCTCAACCATACTGTATCAAAGAGTGTTAATTATTTCCTATATATTTTTCTTTATCTTACACACGAAATATTATGTCAGGTACAGTGCCCGGAAGAAAATGTGCTCATCGGGTTATAGAAAGAGATAGTCGGATAATTTCGGCTTCGTATACTGTCGTCTCTTTCATATTTATTTTATTTTCATAAATTTTTTATGTGATTTAAATTCCATAAAAACTTTAAAATGAAAAGTAATTTTAATAAAATATTATTTTAGGAGCTCGTAATAGAACCACTAATGCATGGTGCGACAGAGACAACGCTCTACAAAACCGAAAACAACCGATGGTTTCATTCTAAAGCCCGATTTATTTACTTCCAAGTACTAAACGATGATTACAAGTTAAATCATAACACTCCTTCAGAATACAATGGCACAATGATATATGATTAAACATGAAAACTATGAAGAAAAAAATATCACATTTTCAAAAATCACAAGCATGAAAATATATGTTGATATATGATAAATGTATTTACATGTAGTGGATACTGTAATATACAACATACTGAGAGATATTGTCGTTAATATGTATAATATATACCTACATATACATAGCAGGTACTGAGAAGCGATATATTCGAAACATTTTCAATTATATTATTATAAATCTGAAACTCTTTTAAGAAACAAAAAATAAGATTCAATGAATTCTAAAACAATAATGTCAATAATAAAACTAATGTTAAAAAAATACTTTTAAAGTCATCATTTAAAATGGACCTTAACCTAAAATTCTAAAAGCAAAATTAGGTAACAACATAATTTTAATAATAGGTATGTCAACATAATTAAATTAATACTTTAGTAATACACAGGTATTATTATTGAATAAGTATGATCTTAACATCAATGACTCGTAATGGGATTAATGTTAAACACATGTGACTTTCTCTTAATATTATAGTAGAATATTATCAGGTTCTAACTTACCACACCGATAAGCAGAAAATTCGCAATTATTCTTAATTATTTTAGCTGGTTACGTTAGAAATACTTTAAATTCAAGATCGATCGTCAGTCGATCACAGGGTACCATCATAGCAGTTGAACTTAGTCGATCTCCAAATGTTGATCGAACAAAATCAAGCGATCGTCGAACATTGAACGAAGGATGTCTATTAATCGCCAAAACTTGATCGAACGACGTCCATTGATCGCCAAAACCTGATCGAACAACGTCAATCGAACGTCAAAACATCGATCGTAAAATGACGACCGTTTAACGTCAAACTATTGATAAAACCACCCTAATTTTGAAAACGTTGAGTTTACATTATATATTCCAAACAATTGCGAAATCAAATGCATTCGGAATGGCAAATTAAAATACAATTTTCATAATATCAGCTGTCATCTCAGAGTTTAGTCATCAAAGGATCCATTACTGTGTCAGTCATAATGTATGTGTGTGTGTTCAACTGTGATTACATAAACAATCTCGTCAGCCATTAGTAGGTTGGGGCAGTGTAGTCCACGTTTCCTGGAAAATTATAATAGAATATTGTTTACATTACACTTTATCCGAGTAACATTTGGAAGGTCAAGTCTATACCTATCTATACTCCGTTTCAACGATCTTGTTAGAAAAAGTAAACAATCTTACAGTGTCTTTTTATTCTAATTATTGGTTTAAAAATGAGACAGATACAAATAAAAAAATAAATAAGAATAAACATGAATTTCATGTTAAAACAAATTTCAGTTTACTTCTAAAATTTTTTTTAATTATTAAAATGGATAAAACTAGCGCCAGTTTTTACTTTTTCTATTACGATCATTGAAACGGGGTATAGTCATAATGCTGACCAATAAATAACGCAATCGTGTATGGTTTCTCTTCTTAGAAGTTTTTGCCAATCCCATGTCAAGTTCAATCCTGACAATATATAATCCATGTATAAGACTGACTGAGTACATGCTTTATAAGCAATCAAATAAGCAAATAATAAGCAACTATTCTGTTTTTTACTTCGGCTGTAAATCAGCAGAACTATCTGTATGTTACAGTTGATAAAATTTAAGGTAAAGTTATTCAAGTGTGTTGTGATAACACTAATGTTAAAACGAACTTAGGTCTACATTAATTAGTTAATCGTAGCCTAAGAGCGCCATCTCAAGAGCCGATTTTGACGAGCCGAAAATTTGCCGCCTAAGACCGCTACAATAAGTTTTTTACAATCTTGAGACCGCGCTCTTAGCCTGAGACCGGTCTTGAGATCACTTACCATCGTGTTGCTGGGAGAATGGTGGCTCACTGTAGGCCGGCTGTGACTCGGGAGCGCCGGGGTGTCCGGGGTAGGACGGGAACGACGTGGGACTAGTGGCGCCCTCTACCTCGTACGCCGGCGCAAACGCCGCGTCCGCGCCCATACGGAACCGTTGGAACGCGAAGAAAGCGCACGCCACCTGGAGATTGTGACGTCAATATTGTTTAATAAGTAGCTATTTTTAAATGTACATTTTTAACGGTCGATTGTCTTTCCATTTTGTATTCCTGCAGCGTACATTATTCGACTGTTATATCTGATTACAGTTCGAAATATTGCTATAGTTTATACAACAAATGGTACAAAATCCATCCGATATATTGTTTAAAGTTACACCGGCATTTCAAGTTACGACAAACTCGTGTTTACAAGTTAACTATAATGTTAAACGGTTAGGGGTTCGGAATAAAATTATTGTTGATTACGACATGCTTAATAATGTAGAGGCCACCGTGTCAACTCACCCAAGCGAAGATAGAGAAGAAACAAAAGGCGATCGCGCCCTGCATATTGTTGGCGGTGCCCGTTGGTGGGCTCTCGGTCTTACCCCAAGCGTTGGACAGATAACAGAAGCCCACGAAATAGAGGAACGCCCAGAATGCTGTAATGAACAAAACAGGGTTGATGAAAATCATGTAATTTTTGTTTACGACAAATTTTTTTTATTTAAAAAAACATGTTTTTTTTTCTTATAGCTTTACAAATAGAAATCTCACAATAGTTAATACGCGGATGGTTTTAACTTCCTCTTGAATTAGTTATTATTGAACTAGAAGAAAGCAAGTTTAATAATATTGATTTAAACCAATGAACCACGACAAGCATAACAAATAGTGAAGAATACCAACCATCATTATCAAAGTTTTATGAATCAAATAAGAATCAAGCACGTAGCTCTATTATGTATTATTACCTTTGATTCTGGATAAGAAAAATCAACGGTGTAGATTGCCCGTAAGAATCAATATTAGCCTAAGATCGTATTGTCCAAGATTTACTGTTAAAATAAAACCTAGCTACCGAAGTCAATATTAATTTTAAAAAGCGCCACAATGGCGGAACTTTTAAAGCTTGGAGTGACTACTTGAAATGAGGACATCTCCACGAGAAAGCACTTTAACAAGTTTATGAAGGAAGTTACGACTAAACGAAGGAAGTTGTTGACGCGGCAAGGTCAGTAGGGCGCGGGGATTGCAATCGATTTAAGATTATGGACACGTAGAAACTACGTGCTTTATGGACACTACTGTTCTATACTATACTACAGTACTGTAGTATACTAGAAGATTATTATTTAATTTAGAATTATTGGGACTCTGTCCATTCTATAGTTCTTGAAATATCTCGTTTTCATGAAGTCCGTAGAGGAATTTAAACTATTTAGTTACACCATGTTAGTTTGTAGTTCAGAGATCCTTAGGCCTACTAAGCTGTAATTTAATCATACTGAAAAAATTGTAAGACGATTATTTTTTGCTCATTCATTTTGGATTAGATATCAGGGTTCGCTGAACTAAGGCAGATTTCACGTAACCATATACGACGGTTTTGAATATTGTCACGTGCTCATTGACAATGAAATGACGTACTTAAGCGGCATATTCATGTCTCCATATATAAAATGCTAAGTACTTTTTTGCGATGTTTAGGCAAACTTTACGTCTATCGCTAAAACTTTACTTGATGCATTATTGATAATACCATTGCATTGCACGCGAATTTATGCTGATTTTCTTTGGATGTAGCTTTAGACTAAACATACATAGACATGGTATTAATACTATTAATAAACACTGAGTATCTATAAAATATGTACTTCGAAATTCCCTAACTAAATAACTTCTGGTTGGTGATACTCTGATAGTGCACAAGATTCTGAAATAATTTGCAACTCACGCATTATCGACGCAGATAGTAACAACGAACATTCATGCTGTACTTATTAAACAACAAACATGACCTCTTCAAACAAAGGTAGCCAATTTATCTTTGTGATTATCTATTCAGTTTGTCATTTTCGAGTATGTGTATACCCATTATAAAACACACAGGATATCCTGCCTGGGCGTGAGTACCTAAGCATTATTACCAAATTATAATACCTATTGCTAATTTTGCATTCTTTATGACATCGCACGACATAAATTACTGGCCCGATAATAAACGACATAAGTGTGAGCTGCATTATATTAGGTCACCCCTGTTTTGTAGGAGTCAAATAACCTTAAATTGGGTTATTGGCTTGGCATGCTCATATTGATTCTTTTGTAGAATCAAGAGCCACGATAGGTCAGGACCTTGAAAACTCGCTCCCGCCTACGAGTATAGTTAATTGGCCTCAAAAATATTTTGGAGTGAAATAGGATGTAATAAACAATACATTTCAGGTTTCAGGAAAGAATGAGTGTAACGTCTGCCAACTCCATTATTTAATAGTGCATGAAGCATTTTGCATTTTATGCTTTATGAGATTTTTTACCATAGCTTATCAAGTTACGTCACTTTGGGTTGGGAATCTTTTATAAAAAGTTTAGGTCCTTGGTCTTAAAACCTACAGGTAGGTACTCATATGTACGGTTGCTTACAAATAATATTTTGTAGATTGAACTTAATAGGATAATTATCTTTTTTATATTGGCATCATTGTCAACAGGTATAATGAGAATTATGAACATTTTATTTTTGCCAGAATCTATATTTATCGACCTCGTTTCACACCCGATCGGGTAAATTTAAAGGGTAAGACTTATGTAGAATATATCGACCTAACCATGTATAGAACGAACTTTCTTTACCAACATACACTATGTAACCGAACAAAATTTTCCTCGACATTATGAATATTTCAAACAGTTAACATTTCAAGACTTCCCAATTAAGGCAGAAGCAATTATACGGCGATATTTTACCTACTTCACGCTGCTTCAGTGACAATAAAACTAGATTGCAGTAGTATCTTCAAGTAAATAGCTCCCTATTACACAATGCTACTTACATTTGCCATCGTGTATTGTTTACGCATCGGAGTTATGTTACATCATTATTGCCTTTGATGGTCTCAGTCAAAGGTTAATATAGAAGGCTACTGAAGTACGAATCTGCAAGATAAATCTGTGGATGCCTCAAATCGAGGTCACTGATATCGTTACCTTAATTACTTCGGCGCTTCGCCTAAACAGGCCATTAAATGGGAGGGGTTATATGAACATTACACGAGACCTGACCTGACATATCTTACACTATTAGATTCTTGCCGATTAGTGGGACATTTTGAAATTTATTAGACCATAAATTTAGACCTCATTTATCTTGAATATAAAAAGAACTCCCGAAATTAAAGAGGCGACTTATTACTCAAGTTATTGACCATCTTTTGCAGCAAAGAAAAAGTAATGAATTTTAAAGATATAACATAGATTAATAAAACTTAATATATTACACTTGGACGCACCGGATGATCATATTTTAGCATGAACTAGAGCAAATTTTAAGACATGGGAGTAACGACTTGATTGACCTAGACTTTAGTCTATAATAAATTAAATATTATTGGACATTTAAAAGTTGTGAAGACGATTGCAATTCTTATTAAAAGATTACTTAGAACGAGAACATAGTTTCAACACTATATAAATAGACCTTCACAAACAGTCAACACAAAGATCGATACAAATTGAAGATAATAAAAATATCGTGTACCATTACGATAACATGTCACGTTCAGAATATTTAGGGATATAGCAAGTACTTACATGAAGTTAAAAAGGTTTTCCCTGTAATTTTAACTTTTAAATAGACACGTCACAGATCTGCCATCACCTAAATTGCGCTACCCTCAAAAAACTTCCGCGAAGCCCGTAATTCAGAAAAAAATGTGAAAACCAATAAATGTCTCAAAAAATTGTCGGTCTCCGCTACAATCTGAATTATCAATTTCCGATTAGTTAGGAACGTAACGGATTCGACTCTGATTTCTTTTAAAGTTGCTGATATTTAAATGATACATTTTTTGTGTCAGGTCTTAGTACGAAGGAGATTTCAGGTTGAAGATTTGATGCAGTGCTTCACAAGTTACCGCTACAATTTTAATTAAAATAACGTTTAAAAAGTTACATTAAACAGCCGATAATTTAGGAGAATGTTTAATTATACCAGTTTAATTATATCATACGTAATTGCTTTAACGTAATTTTATACATTTTAAAACAGTACCTACATAATTAAATTCGACTAATTTTCCTGTAAAAAACAAGTGAGTCAATGTTACTCACTTATCAGTTACCAAAACAGTCACCAAATGCAAACAAAAATATTGTATACTTTTATTAAAATAACACCTATTATTCATGCACCCATGGAACAAATAGGTACTATTTTCTTTTTATCGAAACAAAAGTGTATTCATAAAAATACTTTAATCTATATAAAACACGTTTATTTAAAACAATTGACGTGCTTATATACCGGCGCGGGTTGCGTCGATCTTAAATCCTATTTGATTGACGAAGTTAAACCATTGCGGGCGTGATTGGAAATTGGATAGGCGATAGCTACTGGTAAAAATCTTGAGCGCTACTCAGTTTTGAATGGCATATTAGGCTCTCATATGAGGGTATTATCATTAGAGGACAGAGGAGGTTATTAGGAGTCATTAAGCCATGCCCGAGGTTTATGAGTGGCATTTCTTTCTTTCAAGCTTTCAAACAGTGCTGTCAAATAACCAATCTGCCAATCTATTTAAGAATTGGAGCAGTATAAAAAGTTTTTACTTATGCTGTAGTTCTCTGCCTTGACAGACAGTAATAGGCTAGTAAATAATATAAATAATCAAAATACTTACCAGAAAAGCCCATGTCACCCAAGACATAGTGTTTCCTGGTCTTCACGGAGGACATCTGCTCAAAGAGGTATTCTCCAGCGATGAAGCCAACAGATGCTATGAAAGCTATCACCGAGATGCCCACACCGTAGTTGCAAGCGTTAGTATCATTGTTATACACACAGTACTCATTGCCGTCAGTTTTGTTCACATACCAGCCCTTAGCTGATATGCATCCCATTACGATTACACTGAAGAGCTATAAATAATGATTATAGAATCAGAAGCCTGCTCATAATATAATCTTGCTAAAATTATAAATGTAAACTTTCTAAGTAAGTAACAATAGTTACTTTTTACATTACAATTTCAATAAAACTTTACAGTAATATTGATTATAAAGTATACATTAGAATTACTAAAGGCCAATATACATTTATTTGTTTATCAGTTTGTTCAGGCACAACCTGAAAACCACTTGACCAATTAGGATAAATTGGTGTATCTCATTTGTGTATCTTGGGTGTAGTTCAAGGAAACTTTTGTTCCTGGGAATTTTTTTTTTAGTGGAATAATAAGCAAAGGTAGGCCTAGACAGTTTGTCACCTTAAGGTGGTTTAATGTTATTGGCTTTCCAGGGAGATATTAACAAAGAAAGAATAAACTTTAATTTTGCTATTAAGTATTTGGTACATTACTCATGAGAGCAAGTTTTTGTTGGTGTAAAAGATCTGAATGTTGCCCTAGCCCTAGGTTGCCTGGAAGAGATCGCTGCTGAGCGATAAGGCCGCCTTTTGTATCTCTTTTTTATTGTCTATTCATAAATGTATAATTTTCTTTGGTGTACAATAAAGGATATTATTATTATTATTAATGTTCAACTTCTTTTTTAATGGAACATTTATTTCACTAATGAGGCAAAGGCATCAACTGTGCAGTGTTAATATTCTGTTTGCAAAAAAAGGATTTTTTTTGATAATATAGCAAGACAAGATGTTGTATACTTGTTTTTTATACTAGTCAAATTTAAAATAAGAATTCTGTGCCTTTAAAATTATACGATTATTTGAGTATGTCTGTACTACTCCTATCAGACATAGACTATGATGCATAACTTGAGTTTAAGTATGGAATTAAAATTGTTCCACTATTGATTATGTTCAAGTGTGACTAAGGCTAATTTCTGTTTAAATAGGTAATAAACTGTACTTTTTATCTGGTATTCGGTTTAATCGTCATGTTTTGTCGTATGCAATTGTTTTACAAGGTCACTCATTATATTGTACGGTATTGTATCGTAAGTGGGATATGTGGAACAATAACTATAGCACAGAATTTGTACGCTAAACTAATCAATGTAATTTTAAATTAAAGTGCGCTTATGCAGTGTATGTTTTATGTAAGTGCAGTTTCACTCAAGGATTTTATCGCTCGTATAAAATTGTAATGTCCACCGAGATAAAATATGGTTTAATTTATTTTTTAGCACTAAGTTATCGTAACGTTTGGTGTTAAACAATGAATAAAAGGTATTCTTACCCAACAAACCGCCCTAACTATTACGGGAGGCCTTTGGATGAAGGCTTGGGGATCGAATGCGCCCCCGGCTTTTCCTCCGCCATACGCACCAGTAGCATCCATTTTTCACACTGAAAAAACACTTTAAAGCCTACACTGCAATAGCCCACAGTCCATCAATGCAATGAATCCGTCCGACCTCGACAAACTTGGAATCAACCAATATTTAAAATATCGATCGCGCAGAATAGGGATGCCGAGTGCCGACAAAAATTCGTGAACAAGCCGAAGAATGACAGTTGTAGAGATGTGACCATTTTCTTAGTAGTCTTTGGTGCTTACTGCCAAAGAGAATAAACCATGCAGTCTATGATATTCCATAGACTATGGTGAATATAGTCCATTTATTCTCCCTAATGTTCCAGTGAAAACATTTGAATAAAAATTATCCATTGTCTCAATAATTACTCTTAAGCTAATAGAGCCAGGCTTTCTCCTACTTTAATTACCTTAGTTTTGGACTAAATACCCTATTATCTGTTTCAAAAATCTTACACAAACTTCAAGTAGGTACAGTGCAAGGCATGATGTGGCAAATATTTAATTATGGGTTCAGTATGCATTTTTAATGTTCTAATTGGAATCGTAAACGTGTTTACAGATGCAATGTCATCTTCCAATGCCGCCAATAGATATTGGATATCTGTCTACCAGCTGAGATTAGGGATGTATTTTCTACCGTACCGTCTCTTTACAAAAATTCATAGTATGGCTTAGCTGCGGTATCGTTTGACGGGAATATGAAGTTTATAGTAGTAGAAATTACCTCAACGTAGTGAAGGTGACCTTATTTATTACGTTAAGGAAGGACAGACGAACGGACGGATATAGATTCCGATTTTCGTACGGAACCCAAAATAGGAAGGCAGTGCAGTGGATAGGTAATAAGAAAAACAGACGAGTTTGATATTACAAATATTTATTCAAATAAGAAATGAACTAAATAAGAAATGTTAAGCTGCTTCCAGTAATATTTTTGTCTTAATTAAACTATAGTAAAACATTACATTTTCGCTTGCCGCCACTCAAAATAATTTTGACTAGTTCAGAGAACAAGAAAATTATAAACTAAAGACCTCACAACAATATGAAATACTTTTTGTATGTATTTGCTCCACGATTTAGTCTAGCACCTTCCTAACCTAGCTTTCCTAGCATAAACAAAACAAAACGGCGGCCTTGCTAGTATTAGATAAGTTTTAAGTAGGTATACAAAATTCTAATTTATTTGTTAGGTATCAAAGAAGACTGTATACAAACACTGATCTCTATTACAGATATTTACATTACAATGCTTAAAGTAGTTCATAGTGCACTAATCTAATTATTTATTATAATGTAGTTTTAGTGAAGGTCGATTCTGCTCTGATCAAGTATGAAAATATGTTTTGATACCGAAAAAAAATAAAATGACAAGAAAAGAAAGAATTATTGTTATAGGGTTTGTACAATGTGTAATAAATATTTCGATATCGTAAAAAAAAAGTTTTTTTTTAATCATTAGAAAAGAAAAGCAATAAAAATGTCTATGGCCACTGGTTATCACTTACTAAGTGGACATGCGTACTGGTGCGGAATGGTTAGAGATCGTGATTTTTGGTTATATTTACATCAACTTTTTATATCGAAGGAGAGCTAAAAAATTATATAATACATTCATAATATTACAAGGTATGGGAAGAGCATTTTCGCTAAAGCCGTGGTCTTAAAATATTGTAGGCTATATATGTGTGGGTGTACTCTATAGTTGGATAGTTGTATGAGTGGGCAATGGCATGTCCTTACTGCAATACAAGTTTCGACTTACTCCAAGGTCTATCACTATGTGTACGATGGCTATGATACATTAATAATAATCCCTATTTTTTCACACTATCACTAAGGCTACATTTGTATAAATTCTAACTAGTTCATCTACGTCAAGTACTCTACAATTTTATTGTACATGGAAAACTAACTACTGCATAGTATATTTTATCTATGACATAATTTATGTAAAACGTTATTTACAAAAATAGCCTTTTTCATCTGTGTTTTTGGATCCGTCTATATCTAACGTTTAATTATTTTGTGGTTAAATAAAACTGAGAATGATAAAATATAACATAATTATTGTATAAATAAGGAACTAATTAAAAAGTTTTACACAATAATTATTTATCCCTAATTAGTGATGAAACTTAGTGGTTTCATTAAATACCACTAGAATGGTATTGGAATTCTTTTGTTACATGATGTTAATCTTAATAAGATTTTTAATATTAAGCAAGTATAAAGGTATAAATATTTCATGTTTAATTACAATTAGTTAAAAAGACAACCATCTTGCTTTACAAATTCACATTGCTTATTATTTTCTTCTAAAGTTTCTAAACCATTACAAAAAAATGTACAAAAGTTTTCGAAATATTGCATTGTATTGCTATGAAGTAGCAGATATTTGATTCTATACTCGGATTTCATACCTAGAAGGTAATTTTAAACATTTAAACTAAGGATTTGTTTAACATTAACGGCTGACATACACGTTAGGTTATGGCTATAATGTTTTACTTGTAAGGTTATTACCAGTCTGTATAACCTAGCGTGTATGTCCACCATTAATAATAGTCATGACTGCAAGTACACACTGTCAAGTACACATTACAGTGAAACTGTAATGAATGCTATCTTATGCCCTTTATCCAGATATTCCGATACATAGCAACGATAAATACATTAATTTCACAACTACTGCCGTTATTACATTAAAAAAATCTTGCCGATTCGACAGTAAACTTCTTTGGAATTTATTGTTTATGGTACCTAAATTTACTTTTGATTCGAGTATGTATATGACGTCACTTCCGTCGGTTAAGAATCGGCGAGTCCTTGTCGTTTTTCTTCTTCCAACATGGCGTCCAATTCGTCCGTTAGGTTGGCTAGCATGTTTCCTATGTCGTTGAGAACGTCAACTGGCTCGGTGCTCTTACCTTCGTCTTTTTCTGGTAATGGATGTGTGGCTGTCTGTTTGTCAGGGTTTCTTGGTGGCAGGCCAGCTAGTCCGATGCCGGCTCGACCGTAGTCCACAGTGTGAGGTCGGCCGCCAATTTGACCGCGATTCTGCTTTATCGTACCCGCGTTTTCATTCGCGAATGGAATGCTGTCCGATTCTGTACTGGAACTTGACTGGAAGAAAAAGAATGGTGTACTCATTATTGTTTTGGTTTTGGATTGAAGCACATTTTTGTAATACTATGTCAGTGGAGTTTTACATGTATTTCAGCATTTTCTATAGACGATAACTGAATAACACCTGCTTCTTTTTTAATTTCTGAGATTTCTTTAAACATTAAGTTGGTGTGTTTTACCTCTTAGACCGCGTCGTCACCTACCATCAGGTGAATTAGTGGTTAAGTATTCATTTGTAAAAAGTATGAAATAGTATTTACCTACCTAAACTACCATTAAATTGTGGTTTACATATTCATAACTGATCATTGATCGCTTTACCCATATTCATGAATCCTGAGGCCCAAAGTTGCAAAAACTATGGCTTCCTTACAATAGTAACAACATGAGTAAAATTTAAGCACTCACCTTAAAACTAGCATCGGATCCAGTCCTCATCTTATCGTCGTCATATCTCCGCGGCGGCGAGGACGGCGCGGGCGGCGGCGGCAACAGCCCCGTGCTGTCCAACGACACACTCAGAGAGTCCGAACTAGGATACGCCGGCAAACTTAACGGAAGACTCTTCTCAGGATGAATCTCCACTGTTGTCTGCCCGAACCTTGTGAACGGCGCGTACTGAGAACTCTGTCTCTTTGGCGGTTCAGGAGGCGGTTTTCTAGCTACATGAGGACTAGCCCCGTATGCAACCCGTTGCAACCGCGCTGAGTACGCGATCTCATCGTACGTGTAGTCCGGCGACTTGTCTCTATACGCCGGCGTCGCCTGTATCTTTGCTACTGGTCGAGGTCTGACCAGTCCTCTGGGTCTGGGCAACGTTCCACCACCCTCGTAACTGTCGTTGGTCGGCGTTATGTCACCGTCGTCGTACGAGCGACGCCATTGACCTCCGCCATAGTAGAATCCCGCTTCGGGAGAAAATGTTGTATGCGACGACCGTTCTGAAGGATCTTCTAGCGATTCGAGTGACTTACCACGTGGATGACGAATCTGTTAAAGTTATGTCTCGATTAAGACTTGTATAAAAATCAGTTAAAAAATTCCGTCGTAAAAGAATGTATAATACAGAAAAAATTGTAAACTGTTAATACGATCGTAGCGTCAAAACTGCTGTTTTAATTTGTTACTTTTGCACTGTTTCAATACCATGCCATATATTATGTATATACCTACTTAAAATATTAGATATTCATTCATTTTAATTTCAAAACACCTTATTAAAGATATACGTTAATCATATTTTTATTGAAACATGCCTGAAATCGGTTAATGTCAATTTCATACTTAAACTTAATAATAATTATTTAAATCTACCGTGCAAGCGAAGTTAGGGCATTTCATTACTAACTATAGATTCACCTAAAAACGAGCTAATCACAACTAATCAAAAAAACATCGATTGCTGCATTTACAAAAGTGGTGTGCACATAAAAGCTGGGTGTTTGGTGCGTCGAGAAACTGTGAAGGGTGCACTAGGAGATTGTTTCATACCTGTATAGGGACCAGGTCAGTGCCACATAGGGGCGTTTGTAGGGCGTCAAACTTTAGGTCGGGGGGTTTATGGTAACTCCTCGCCTGTCTCTCCATGGGCTGGTAATGTAGTTCCCTCGGATATAAATCCTTTAGCCGATAATGTCCAATGTGCGGTTTGTGTTTGGAAAAAGAAAAGAAAACAAAACATTCACATGCTGCTCGGGCTGTGACATGATGGATGCAGCGGATGGAGTGGTGGAGCTTCGGACCACAACTCTGCGACTGTGCGACTTGTAGTCGCATCGAACAAACTCAGACATTGCGGATTAATGTCGCAGAGTTGTCGACATCCCTCAGCGACGAAATGGTGATGGACGGTAGACTTCTAAAAGTCTAAGCGACATGTATCAGGGGTTTCAACGCAACGGGAAAATTGAAATTTAGTACAATTTTCCGACATCGGAATTAATGTGAACCAATTTGTTTATTTTCCCACAACGTATACCTAAAAATCTATTGGCTCTGCAACGAAAATTCTAGCAGTTTAAACCTTTACATAGAGCTAACGATGAAAGCCTCGGGTTGGGCGAATATTTTCACTGCTAATTCAAGATTCGAAAATTATTGAAGCATTACTAAAACGCTCGTTAAGTTGGAAGCGTAGTTAGTTTCAGAAAATGTTAGATATTAAATTATAAAGTCATAGTTCGGTTATTATGTTAGAAAATATAGATGTAAAACGACTAAGTCATGAATTAATTTCGTAACAGATAATAAATAATACAAAACTATGGTGAATGATGAGTGAATGAGATGAGATGAAAACAAAACATTAAAATAATTTGTTAATTTAAATGAAAATATCTCTTGTATTTATTAAAATAAAATCATAGTTAAGAAGTGATGCTTTAAAAGAACCTACATTATTGTAAAGAGATCTAACTCAGTAGAAATTCCTATTTTGCACTCTATTTCACGAAGTCATAAGTATTTTATGAAAACGGACAGTGTGTTCAAAATAAAATAAAAGATTTGTTTCAAATTGAAAGATTTGTAAAAAATAAAATTTTCATCTATTCCTAGAAGTAATTT
Organism: Lerema accius; assembly: GCA_001278395.1. Taxonomy (NCBI): domain Eukaryota; kingdom Metazoa; phylum Arthropoda; class Insecta; order Lepidoptera; family Hesperiidae; genus Lerema; species Lerema accius. The sequence goes on from LGAG01000596.1 coordinate 157,059, forward strand.
TTAAAATTCATTATACTGATTCGGATAAGCTTTTTCTAATTTCGAATCCTTAATTGCGAACTTATAAATAAAAAAATCTTTGTTATAAATAAAAAAAAACTATAGATAGGTACTTAGGACATATCAAAATAACTTCAATAAAAAATTATTGTCAGTTCAAACTTTAAACCTAATTCGCGACAAACTTCCGTAAGTTTAAAACCTATACGCGTTCTTATTAAATAGTCGGGTAAAAATTATACACGTCCGTTATCATAAAAGGCAAAGGAACTATCGTAGGCTGGGTCTAGAACATCACTACTGACATTAAAAAAAATAACATAAGGGTGGGTGTACATTGTTAGTACTGACCTGTCCCGGTATCCTAGTGAAGTCGAGCGATCCCTGGCTACTAATACTTCTTTTTCCGGCTCTAATGTCTTTGACTCTCTTGATGGCCAGGAGTATTTTCTTTTGATGCCCCAGCCGCACTATGCCCATATCTTCTAAATCCTGAAATTGGAGAAAAACAAAACTTTATTATAAAACACTAATTTTAAGTTATTCTGCTTAAGTATGTACTTTACGAAATTTTAGTTCGGTCACGTTAGGACCTTATTTAAAACACATTACATTTACAAAGTTAGTTGGCTAGTTACTATGATCGTTTCATAAAGTGATCATTTATCGGCGATTCCTTTGCCTATTTGTCAACTTTTATAAAAAAACATACTGTAGTGGGGTAGCTAAAACTATTTAAAAACGCTTTAAAATATTGAAAAGTGTTAGACTAAATTATTAGGTGTATGTTTAGACTAAATTATTAATAGATTATCCCCACTTTTTTTACGATTTGACGTACCTATGTCACAGAGCACGGCCTGTCGATCTATGTACAGGAAAAAGGTTATTATTTGATAAGTTTTTTTCTACTACGCCCATTTGTTCTGAAGTGTCAGTCTCATATATTTTTTCTTAGAATAAATGTGTGTTTGTATGTTTAAATCATTTACCTCCCAAGCTAACTGCGTGACGTCATGGACTGTCCGGTATCCTTGCGCTACGAGAGCCGGTCCGTACTCCTCTAATCGAAGTAGTCGAAGCCATTCTTCTAGTGAACCCTGCGAAATATACAAAATACATCATGATCATCATCAAAATACATTACACTTTTAATCATTAGAAAGTGACAACTCTCTATAGACATCTGAGTTTTATTCAGTCTATGGAAGTAATACTTCAGTTTCCATTTTTACTATTATTATTGTTGTAATTCATTATACGTAATGATATGAACTGGATGTGATATCAGATGTAATAATCAGAACATCATAAATTGGTACGTCTTCATAAAAATATCCACTCTTAAATATCACTCGAAATAATTCAGGGCCACGGAAATAATGAATTGGTATGTACTCAGACGTGTCGGGAAAGCAATACCAATGTATTGTAATAAAAATATGAGTTATTAATATAAATCATAATAAACTAGAAGACCGGGCAGACCTTGTCTTGGAACATACTCGTAAAACGTTTGTTAGATTAAGTTTCGTAGGTTAAGAGAACTAACAAAGGTTTAGCATAAGTGTTCGAAACCATACTCGGTTCCTCGAAAATACCTAACAATTTTTTATTGAAGTTGGTTCAGTTGTTTCGGAGAAGTCGTACCTTGTCTTATTAAATATTTTATTTTATTTTTTATTTTTATTTTATTTTTAATTTCATTGTATGTGATTGTACGTTTGCGCGTTTCCTTTACGAGACAATGTGGTCGCTCGACGACTAAGTCCTGCAATAAATAAAAAATTATATATATTAAGATATATACAAACCGGAATATAATCAGGCAAGTTATCCGGCACGTTGAGATTGGCCAGTTCAGCTTTTAACCTCTTGCGATGGTTCGGTTTCTTGATGCCGACAGCCGTGAGGTCTTCCGGCGTCATTCTCGTGACGGTCGGCAAGTCGTACCCTGCCTCTATGAACAGTCTCGCGTACTCTTCCATTTGAAGGTCTGCTAACCACGAGTGGATTATGTCTGAATCCTGAAATCAGTGAAAGAAAATGATAAGAGTTTTAATTATGTAACATTGGTGTCGTAACTATAATTTGAAATTTTTATTATCAGAATACAAAACATTTTAAGTACTTACAAAAAACATTCATGATTTATTATCCTGTACCAAAAAAATTTACTTATATTATGTAAATAGTGAGTAGGTACTTGTTATAGTTATGAACACAAAAAATTATATTTGGTAAGTAGGACTTCAAAATTTAGATTTTAATATAAATCAATTTAAAAACGTAAAAAATAAAAAGTGGGCTTTCAAAAGCTATATGCTTTGTTTTTCAACGTCAGCTTGTATTTTGATTATTCTCATTTAATAATTTAATTTTATTAATAAATCTAAATTAGTTTGCTTGTCACATTAAGCAACATAAATTATGGATGATGGTCTGAAATATATAAGCTTATTATTTTATCATTATCATAACATTATTATAAGATAGTCATATACTTAAATTACTTACAGGCAGGCCCTGAGCGATCATAGCCCTCACTCTGTCCACGGTGTCACCACAGTGGCAAGCGGCATGATGATGATGCGGCATACGACCAGACGCCCGCCCACTGTCCAGGGATGCTGACGAATGCCGCGACCCTGATCCTGCTGACCCGGATGATGAGCCTGGACTGTCGCGGCCGGGGCTCTGTCAATGGTGAAATTGGATTTGGTTTACTTTGTTTAGAAGACAGGTATTGGTGATGATGACGGTCTGGTAATGATGACTATGTCCGGTAATGATTTATGACTGGCTGTTAATCATGATGATCATGGGTTTCTGTTGAAATGTTGAAGCAAGTTATACTAACAAATTGTATTGCCTTACTTACTTAAGAACAGGTAAGAATTTGTATCTGGCGTCAGCATTCTGTTTGAAATTGGTTACAATAATTATATTACCCAGTTGTATCATTATAAATTATTTTAATAATCAGACCCCCTAGAAACGGATGCGTCAAGTAATCAATTGCTTTCCTATACGGGTTCGGGATTACTAGAAGTCAATTGAATAAGTGGCACGGACCGATTTAGACAAAACGGGAAGTGGGTTCAAAATTATTTATTTCTTTGACAATATTGTATTTATGCTAAACTATAAAACGGATATCTTTAAAGCAACTGTCTGGCTGCCTTAGCCGTTACAAGTTTATAGACCCATTCTTAAGTTTCGTTTGAGATGGAAATCTGATAAATCCAGATCAGATAGCTGCATAAGGAAGACAATAAAATAGCGATTGGACGAACGTACGCCATTTAGGTAAGGAGTAAGGGCCATGAAACAGAAAAGTTAGATTCAATTGTAGTTATACTGTTATGAAAGAGTCTTTCCATTCAAATGTCAAATTATTTTAAAGAAAGATTTATACCGAGTCGTGCTCCTTTTTGAGTTTTGGCAAATGATTTTAACATTTTAACGTCTTTATTTGATGACGCAAGAGAAATAAACTAACCTACTTAGGCTTAAGTATGATGATGATTTATTTGTCTTTCATAAAGCCCATGAAATAATTGGTACTGTCTATCGAGACCTTAGGAATACTATAAGATCAGAATTATGTGATTGGTTTTTTTTAATTAAATTTTTTTATGTAATTTATATCATTAAATTTACCGTTCGTTAAGTGAGCTATTATTTCCTAAGACGACATAAATAATTGAATTTAGAGTGTATGAATCATCGTCATCAATACTGACCTGCGTCATATCAATTCCCTGATCATCGCTGAGTGCGAGCTGATGATGGTAGTACACCGCGGCTTTGTGGGTCAGCGGCTGCGAGGGAGGGGGGAAGGTGAAGGTTCCACCACCAGCCGGGCTCTTGCCGAGGCTGCCGCTCGCACCGCTGACTCCTGACACCCCTGACACTGTGCTGCCATAGTCTGAATGGTCATCTGGAAGGAGAGTATGGGCAAATTAGAGATTTGTTTCTTTATGGATATAGCCAAATACGCCCGTCAACAATAATCAATAACTCGTCGTTCTGACCAGAATTATTCTGGTCGTTAAAGATAAGAAAGAATTAGCTATTAGGTGGCAAGTTTTACATTATCAAATAATTTATTGCGGTATCATTTTCAATACAACCACCTCGCTGCCTTAACGTTCATTATCAAAAAAAAACCTAAAAATTTAGGAGGATGTTGAGCCTCGTTTAATCGACACAAAACTTAAGACTTACAACATCACTAACTTTATCATTCTGTAAATTTGAGGTCTTCGAATTATATCACAGTTACCAAAATAATATTCACAATCGAACTTGTAACCAACAAATACCAACCTCTAGTATGCGACGGGGTATCCGGCGGTTGGGGGTACGGTTGCTCCTCGCAGGACGCGTACCCCTGCGACCCGAAGCTGGAGCCCGAGTGCCTGTGCTGGGGAGTACCGAAGGCATCTCCGGGTACTGCGGGCGGAGGCACGCGCTTCGCCGTCGCCGTCTTACCGGCGCCTCCGCCGCGAGACATTCCGCCCACTGAAAACCAATTAATAAACCAATCACTACTTGATTATAAGTAACTACTAATAGTAAACTACCTTTATAATCAGTCACGACTTGCGCTAATAATAAACCTGCAGTGTTAATCTAAATATTTTAATGTGGGCTGAGAGATAAGTCATATTATTTGTTACGATAATAACATTTAACCGACCGGAGCGTTAAAATCAAAATCAATTTGATGGTATACATAAGGTCGTTTTCAGTCGCGTTCTCAAATCAACTCAAAGCAATGTTAATCATGAAATTACACTTGCGTATACGTCGCAGCCGCATTCCTTTAATGTAGTTACTACGCACTACTTAGAGGGGTATGAGTAAACTTGCAAAAACGCTATTAGAACATTACTGCGTTATCTGGTGTCCGCAGCGCGTCTGGCATTATCTTAATGAGTACAAGCCATCCCCTTTTCGCTCGCCGGAGTTGATAAAGGCAAGGAGGGGCGGGAATTTGGTAATATCCTAAAAACACCATCAATCATGTTCGGCCGCTCAGAGACCGCGATTGGATCGGACAACTAATTGCTTGTGCCGCTTTGATAACTAAGTAATGGTCGAGAAATATTGATATTTAATTTTAAATAATAGCTCGCGAAACCGCGTCGCAGATTAAAATTGGTCGTATTTTAACGTTCATTATGGGTATCCGAAATCGAAATCGATGTCGAAAACATTGGGGTGACGACAACTTAACGTTGTAAATTATCGATACTAAAATTACTTTAAAATATTATTAATCTTATTTTCAATTACTTGCACGCAATCATCTGAGTAAACGGCCATTAAGATACTATGTAATTTAAAAGAAATATGAGATTTTAATTGCATATAATTCTCTTAATGAATGTCTTTTAAAGGCAGTTATTAAACCTTATTTACAGTAAACTAAAATTACCAGGACGACCTCCTGTGAAATAAGAATCTGGAGGTAAAGATAAAAATAAAAAAAAACAGCAACTTCTTTTGCAAATGCTGTCAATATTTAGAGACACGGAAATAAATAAATCAAGAATGACTTTCCAAATTAAAAAAATGTAATACGATCTAATTATGTATATCAATCAGAAATAGAAATATCTCTCTACCTGACCATTATTGGATCATGAACATTCAAATTTTCTCCGTCTCGTAGTTTCGAAAAAACCAGGTATTTGTGACACGCCAGTAATCCTATAAAAGTTCTATTAAGATATTGTCGGAAATATGATCTTAAAAGCTGAAAGGAACCACACACGTCACAGATGAACCACACACATTTACCACACATGCTTTTAGGTACAGCAAGATTAGAAACGTTATCTCGAGAATGTGACGAGTAAAACCTATCCCTAATGCTTAGTAATCCTTGAACTGCTTTTATCACTGGATTGTAACTTTCACACCTACCATTATCTACCAGTACTGACACCTACTTTCTTTTATCGTCGCCTTAAAGATTCATTACTCCAGCGGATTATTTGACCACATCGCTACGTTTGATGGATTTCCTGACATTAGCAGACCCTTTACGAGGGTGAAAGGAGTAATAAAGGCGCTGTTTTACGAAGATTATTGTCGGTGTTATGTCAGTAATTTGTTAGGGACGTGTCAAAATTCCGCTTTTTTCGGACTGAGTACAACGAACTGTTTTATGTGCCCTCGATCGAAAGATTTATAGTGTCGGGAAACAAGAGCTTTTCACATTAATGTTGAATGTTTATTATGAAGAAAGAGAATGTAGGAGTGTGACATTTCCTTTCGTATCTAATAAAATAAGTTTATGAGAGATGAAAGTTTTAAATAATGAGCCGAGTAAACACTTTGTCCCTTGATTGATTGTTTAACTCTGTCAATAAAATAATTAATTACAAACTTATCTACTTCCTGAACAGCTTTAAATTCTCAGTCAGTTTTCAGATGTGAGATAAATGCCACCAGCAATACTTAATAATGTATATAACAATTTATGCCTGGACTTATAACGGAGATTTTCACTAAATTAACAAAGAAAATAACGGCTTTTAGGTCGGTAGTAATACTGTGTACCTACTCGTACAACCCGAGTAATGAAATGTAAGTAATCACTTACACCAGATGAATATATCATAAGGAGGTATCATACAAAATATAGCTGCATCGTAAAAGGCTTCACATGTTCAATTTTATGGCTTCGTAATGGATACCCTCAGTTAGACACGAATTCTCTATAAAACTTCTTATCTTCATAGATCCGCATTGAATTGAACAGTAAGTGCATCTTATCTGCAAGTGAACGGAGCGTGCGAACTGCTAAAACAATAAACATAGAGTATTTACCTAGTAACATCTAACTAAACACTAATAATGATATTAAAACTTGTTTAAGACCATGACACTTGACTGGTCCTACCTATCATAATGCTGTGTAATGAAGACTTGGAACAAAACGGTAGGCTGTCTCTCTTGTAATAAATATGCGCGTATCTGCTAATTGTCGGTGATTAGGGCTCCATTACTGGCCTTATAACAATCATATCTTTGCCATCGTTTAGCAATTTTCAGGCGAATCTCGACTCTATGTACTTCCATTAGGATACACCTGTCGATTAAACAACTAAGGAGAATATTCACGGTATAGCTAAAGCGCCATCTAGAGGCGTCAGTTGAATCAATTAGGAATAAATCGCCCTGATCGAGCGTAGGCTTGATCCTAACGACATTCTTAACGTCGGCAGACTTTATTAATTTACAAATATGCGGCGCCAACATTATTGCGCGTGTCGGGTGAATGATATGAACTTACAAGGAGGTAAGTAGGTAGCATTAGCATTAGATAATATATGATTGTATTCTAAAGTGAACAGGCTATACAAACAAATCTACATTCTCTATTTAAGTATGGATTGTTGTCTAACACATTACAGGGTATTCATTTTAAAAGGGAAGATTTTCTTGTCCTTTTTTGTTCTCATGACGTCATCAATGTCGCCGTCCATGACATCTGAATGATCAGTAAAATTGAATAATGCAAATAATATTGACACATTGCTTTGTTAGTATAGGACAGACAGAAGAAAATGAACTTCCAACCAAATTGATTCATGAGTAGAAGCATTAAGTTTAAGATAATATGAGTTTATGCTGCAATTGTGATGATGATAGTAGGTATAGATAGTAATGATGTGCAAAGTAATAGTGGTGTTGATAAAAATACCTTATGGAGTTAGGTTAGGTTAGAGCGTCGATATAAAGATGAAGACGACGATAATGTAAGAGATACTGATATTAATTATGACGATGTAATTTAAAAAAGTAAATGTCTTTACATCCGTAAATGGTATCCACCACTAGTCGTAATTTAGGTGAAAGCGGTCTCATTAGTAGGTATCTAAATAATTTACAATGTGGTTCAGCTAGCCATAAAGATATACCAAGAACTGTCTTAGAGTACGCATAAAATCCAAATGTTTTATGCTTTATAACAGGCACCGTGGAGAAATTGCGACTAAACTAAATTACTATTACGATTTCCAAGGTTAACGTTAACATATAACGATCAAATATGGCTACGGTTTCAGTGAAAGTAAATGTAGCAGGTACTAACGAGGTAAAATCAAATATGATTGATCTGTGCAATCAAGTAATAGAATAGATAGGTACGCTTATTACATTATGCGTATAATGATAGTCGAATAGAAAGACTGTTGAGAGAGGCAAAATAATAAAGTAACAGTACATATAATAGTTAAGTATATTATACATTCTGGTACGTACTCAGTAATGTAACATTTAGAATTAGTAATAACATAAATTATTTCTTTCCTATAAATATGGAGCGTCCTGATCTTATTATGAGCATGAACATCAGTAGATAGAGAGAAAATTGTATTTATTAGAAAACTGTCTATTTTCAAAACATAGCTATTAAACGAACATAAGTACAATGATTTATTGAATTTGCTACATTTCAATGTGATCCTTTACATTTTACCAATTTTACAAAATAATTGGCTCAATCATAAATTCTACTTATACCCATAAATAACATTACAAAATACCACATTCCATTCAACAAACCCTTTAAGATTGGATCAGTTTATTACGAAATTCGTGATTCACAAGCGCCACCCAAACGATTCAAATATAATTATTCCATTTGAAATGTTATTCCAATTGTTTCAATTTTCAATAGTACTCAATAACGTGAGCTAACATGATCAGCCGGTCACGGATCAATAATTCTTCATATTTTATTACTAGATCTGATTAAAGTGTCGGCGAATATAAGTCCCTGAGTATTTAGCGTTTGTGGTCTACAGATAATAAAGTAGATTTATGAAGTCCGCAAGCTACCCATTGCGATATTCTATTTACGGCACCACATCAATATTCATGAAGACAAATGTAGAATGAATAAATAAATAATTCTTAATGGAAGAAATTGGATGTTTCCAGTTCGGCTCGAATTGAGATATTCACGGGCCATACGATAACGTTAAAATATGAACTTCGTAGTGAGGTTACTAAATCTACGATATTTCGCTCGGAGCAACGAGTTAAAGGTATTTTCCGACAAAGTGACATTATTAACTATTAAATCAAAGTGAGTCAGTTTGCAGTAAATTAAGGTGAAATGTTAAGCGATAATAGGAAATTCAGAATACCCTGAAGGAACTAATAATCCGCTTTAAAGGTTGTAAAAGTACACATGATTCATAGCGCAATAAGAATAGCTGTAATAACGAAATCTTTAAGACCTAAAGTTACTTAAATTTAAATCCCGCTTATAATTTAACGTGAAGCACAGTGCGTGTGAAAGCTAATGATAACATAGACATTCCTTAGTGACTAATTGTTGAAATAGAGCTAAACCGACTTAGCGACAAACATTTTCACATTCCCAGAACCGAAGGCCGTATAACTTGGCCTTGTTGTAGAAAATTCTGAGTACTGCAGAGTACTGCCTTATCCAGCGTCCGCTAAATGTAAAGTCTGAGTAATTGTCGACAGGACAATAGACGCCATTTTAAACTTTCACTTTACACATGCTGATATTTAAATAAATGAATAGAGAGTCGTTTAAAACAAAGAGAATAAGAATTTGGACGTGTGAGAGAGATTAGATGACGAAGAGCTTAAATGAATGATGCGTATTGACTATAACGCTGATCAATTTTAATTGTTAACGAAGCATCTTCTTTAAATCTTGTGGACGTTAGTCATTCAATGAACAGCAATGTAAGGTTCATAAGTTAAAAAGTTCATCTTTAATTAGAGAAACGAACTAAGTTATGTAATAACGAAAATCCCTTTGGGGTTTTGGAGATTACAATAATGCTTACAACTGCCTAGAACCTAAATCACAGTCTTACGAAAACATAAAATACATCTGGAGGGTAACAAACTTCTGTGATTTAACATTCTTGGTACATAATGTCATGTTTCCATGTTCGTTCTGCGTAGGTTAGCAGAATTAATCGGCAATATATTGCATAAAACATTTTGTGCTGGTTTCAGCAATACCATTAGCAAATGAAAACGGGGTAAACAGTAAGTATTTAATAGCCAGGTAAACAAAGAAAATTTGGTGAAATTGGTCATGAATTTATAGTTATTTAGCTGAAAGAAAATAAAAAAGAAGTTTAAGACTTCTAAGACCTATTACGAGTACCTACGTATAGAGGAGACATAAGAACTAAGTATAGTTTAAGTACTTTTATAAATCAAATATTTTATCAGAGCATATATATTGACATAGTGATTAGTTTTTCTATTTCTTAGCAGAATTTATATGTCAACAACATCAATTATAAATACCTATATCGAAAAAAAAGCAAGTTTTGAAAATTATTTGCCGAAAAATATAAACCACATAAATTTCGATGCTGATCACCATATTTATTCCTAAATACAGCAACCCAGCCCACTTATGGTAACAAGGACAGCTGTGGCCTATGCTCTATGCGAGAGTAATGACGACGTTTACCATTCCTTAACAATATGGTAATTGGACGTCACTAATCCGATTTATGTATTGTTTACTAATTCTATATCATGTGGGTTTGGATTATTTCACAGATCTGCTGTCTTAGGAATATTATTACACACTGAGAGACCTGTTACGATTTCTATGAAAATATATATACATATGTACTCGTATATATTTAGACGCATACGTATGTGGTGAACCGTAGTGCAACAAAATAATGAGGCAAGTCTATGTAGATTATATAGTAGGTAAACTAAGACATGGCTACTTACCTCAAGTTTATTCAGAATAAATTTAAATGTAATACAATGTAACAAACTTAATGTAGATTATACAAGATGGCGCCGTCGACTGAGATAAAAATACAGTAGAATAAAGTTATGGTAATGACAAATACGTCGATGCATGTATATAAAGCTTAATTACAGTAATTAATGGACATTAACCGAATGCATTACAAGAGTACTCAATCAACATAAAAATTACTCTATTAAAACTTTTTTAGAGCACGATTCATTGTGATTCATTAGCGGATGACTAAATAAATCATGCGGGCGCTATTGAAAAGACATGTTACATTCTACTTAGTGAATGTGCTTTCACTTTTAGGGTCCAATTATATAAATCTTTCATGGTTTACGCCTTAAGATAACGGAAGCAGAGTCTTATAGTTTGGTAATTGAGATTATTTTCGAATGAAAATTTACGAGTAAGTAAGTAGTGTGTATTTGACTCTGTATGTACATTATACGTGATAATGTAATTAATGTTTATCTTGATATCAGAGTTTACGAAAGCGCAACGCGTACCGATATGGCTGACAATCAATCTGGGAGATAAGATTTTATGGAACTTGTTTAACTTGCTGCCGACAAATTATGAACGTGAGATGGTAATGACGGAAATAAAAACTGATTTAGTGCTGATCTTTAAGTGGTAGCAGATTTATGTCTGCACAATAATGTGCCTGATTCAATGAGAACCTGTCATAATGTTGGTCTCACGCATTTTCATGATGTTTATTTTTTAATAAAAACTTAACATTAATGTCAAATAAAAGTCTCAATCGTGGATTTTGAAGCAACTTTTACCCATTCGTAAGAACAGCATGCTCTAAGATAAAAAGCCCACGTAGGTATCGCGAGTTTTTATTACCGATCCTATAAGGACTAATTTCCAACGTCATCAACAACCAATGGCGTAATAACGAATCCTTAGAAGTACAGAAGCTATTAAGTTATTGTACCGAAAACCATCACCCATTTAACTACCTAGCTTAATCTTAACTGGGTCGATCACCGATAGAATAAAAGCCTGGTAATTATTATATCTTGAATAATCTATCACAATATATTAATTATTGTTTCCATTCTTTGTCCATAATAAATGTTCCCAATCGTTATTACGCTTATAAGCTTGTAGTAATCGTAGCGCCGCTTGTTACAAGATAATCCATAATCTCAATTGTCTTGCGTTGTCTAATCAACTATTGAGACTGGGTTCAAAGCTCAGACTTTAGCAACAGCAACTTAATATATTTGAATGTCGACCAATACCATATTTACCACGCTCTTGAGTTAAACCAGTCAATAGATTGACTACACAATGATCAAAATTGATATCTGTGAAATATTATTGAGATTAGTCATTTTCTCACTAGAATTCGAAGGTGCAATATTGTTTCTAAGAAATATTAATCTGGATCATTCTATTGTTACTGTACCTATATAACGCACTCTCGGGACAGGTTATATGCTTATTAATTGTAATTCGAACCTGACACAAAATCTTGCCTATGAAATTGTCATTCCTGTAACTACGAACTATACCTAAACGAAGATATTTTTTTGCAACAAATAAGGATCAAAATATTATTTTTTAACGAAGCCTAATAACAGAACTTTACTTTTATCTTCAATTGCTATGACAAGCTTACGACTTAAATTAGCAGTTTCGCAGTCATGCTCTACACAAATGTGTAGTTAAAAAAACCCTCTTGTCGAAGAAAATATAAAATTACAAATACAGCATTTACCTACTGACCTACACCATTAAACCAATAACCGAAATTACCGTGAACTATCAGCAATTTATCAAGAAAGCAGTGCGTAAGTGAGTGAAAACAATGCTCCATTATCAGTCATTACCTCAACAATTACCGAGGGCGTTGCACCGGTAATGACTCGGGTTGGAGTTGCGCAACACCGTACGCACGCTACTGCATGAGTAAGGATTGGAGCTTTTTGGAAATGAGGACGTCATTACCATGTACAGGTATATACAATTATACAAGTCAAAAACAAAGTGCTCTGTTAGTGACAAAATCTTGATTTTATCAATTGACTTCATAATCATACTATTTATTAAATACTTGAATTATTTAGCATTAAGCCGCCTTTGTATCTATACAAGTGTATAGTGCAATAAGTTCTAAATAAATAAATAAATTATTTGTATTATTGGTGGGGTTGACACGTACGGAATAGGTATAATTATACTATATAGATTTATATAGTATAAGTTTAAGTGCTCATTAAATCAAAATATACTTACAGAAGCTTTAACATCGTCAAGATAGCGTAGCGCTATTAAAAACCAACAATTTCTTAACATTTAATTATAGTTCTGAGTTTCAGTCAAAATGAAGTCATTATGTGTACGCGCAAATTTTGCAATACAATAGCCTCAAGGTATTTCGACCGATTATGTGATGAGTAAGATCGTTATTATACAGTTTTACCATCATTTACGTCACGCTACACATGACATTTTAAAAGTGTATATCGATTTTTAATACAATATTAAATCATAATGGTTTTCTGATTAAGGGTTGAAAGTCAGTCTTCTCTTTTGGTTTTTATTCCTCCTTGGCCGATAACGTATCGAAGATGCTTTTGGTGAAGTGGTCTATGGATCAAAATGAGATGTTTTTTATAGTCTATGGATGAAAAGGAAATAGTCTATGGGTGAAAATGGCTCATCTCTTCGTTAGTCGGCAATGTTGTATCCTACGATACCCTTTAAGTGTTAACATAACGATAAAAATTTAAGAAACGTCTTCTTAAAATTTCTCAAAGTTGTCTGGCGAACTCACTGAACTTTTAGTGAAGCTTTAATTGAATAACGTCCGTTAAGAACACTCCAGACGCGGCTGTGAGCTTAATTTACTAACGACTTATAATGCCCCGTCCATTCCATTAGTGCCTCGTCAAGTTTAAGAACATTACAAATATTATTTGCCTCCACAAAAATAATATATACCTAATTAATCTTAATTATTTGTTAATTATGTATTTAAAAAAAAAAGGAAAATGTGAAAAAATTCAAATAACCTACAGGGTTACTAGACGAAATAATGTTTACTTTTTTAATTTATGTTCGTTGTATGTCATAAAAAAGTGGCAGTATTATAATTAGGTGCCTCTTGACCTATAAAAAAGATACATGTACACCGTATGTATAAAAAATCAGTACCTAATATTTTTTCATATCATATACCTACTACTTCTATATACTAGATATATATTGTTAAATTGAATTAATATTATTATTGTTATTAAATTTGTTGTAAAAATTTGTACGAGGCTTAACAGAAGCAGGTATCACGTAGGACATTAACCCACTTGTTGCTACACCGGTCACTCTATCCCATCATGCAAGGCGTCACGAACATGTCATCGACACCAGAATATAATGGGAATATCTAATTTGTAAGCTAATTTAAAATAAATCTCGGTATTACTATGAATTGTGAATATAAGACAGGATTTGAACCTGCGATCTTCGGCGCAAGCGCAGCGACGCAAGTCGCTACACCACGCTGTCCTTATCATTGAAAGCTAAATTTAATATCTGTTTCACTTGATGAACATGTAACGCCATCTGTTGGCGGAGCGAGAAATCACGGCGACAAGATAAAATTGCTTCACGCTGGGTCATGAGGACGTTTTGTTGTCAAATACAACTGGTATAGTATGAGATAAATTGAATAGGGAAATCTAATATTACATAATTTATTTACACAAGTTATTGAAGTTGCATTACTAATCAGACCTACTGACAGATTATATCCAAAGTTCAGCGAACTTATTTACCGTGCGACATCTAATTTCAAATCAAACCAAGTTTACATGCCAACCGCAAGCTACCTACATGCCTATCCGACCTGGCAACTTAGATCAATTTCTCTATCCCCGACAAAAGATTCCTATTTCTATTTGTAAGCAGTTTCGGTGTATCGGCGATCGAAAGTTGGCTTCCGATACGATAACGTCACATACAGTCTCGTATCTCGGACCGATCGGTACCGTGAGACATTTTTGGAGGAAGTTGCGCAGAAATTCAATTCGCTAGAGGACAGCCGTGGTCGTGTGACACCCACTTTCCCCAGCTTGACCACGACGGTGATGTCAGATGGCCGATTATGTCAGGTTAAATATTATTTATTATATGGTTGGTCAGGCATTTAATTTAGATGAGTTGTGAATGTTATATGTTTATCAACAGTAGCTGTTTGTAGGTAGCTTATAAGTCTTATATCCGCTGTGAATCAATACCAAGTTGTAAACTATGGGGTTCTCGATATAATTATTATGATTGTAAAAAGATTAAATTTCAATTATAAGTTTATAGTGCAACTGTGACAATAAAAAGTACTGCAGTTTTACTACCTAATAGTATTCTGTGTTCCCTCGTTTTATAAAAATCTTACATAGTACAAAATAAATACAAACGAATAAGCATTCGTTTCTTGACGAAAATCAAGAAGTAACAGAATCGTAAAAAACAACATGAACCAAAATAATAATCGTAAATTTCCGGTACTTTGTTACTTGGCCGTAGTAAAACCACTTCCTAAACAGCTAGTACTTAGAAAGGGCACGTATAAGGCGAAGTGTTTGAGTGGCCAAGATTAACTCAGTACCAGATGGTAAACAAAGAGTAATTCTGGTTAATGAAATATACACATTCTAATTCGATGTACCTACTTACAGTAAGATGTCGACGGTAGTATACTTTCAAATTAACTTTAACCGTATGGGGCCTTCTATTTACGGTAAGACATCGTTGGTACCTAATATAATGTAAAATTAACCTTTATAGGTCCTACCATAGTTAATTTGAGATGGGATCTAGCTTCGACAATGTTTATTTTTACGATCGTCTATTATTTTCAACGGTATGTGTCTAGAATGGTAATTTATTCCCTTTTAAATTTTTACCTCAATTTAGATATTGTTGGTAGTGTCTACGCATACATTGATTCACTGGTTATAGACTATAGACGTCACATTAAATAGAATATGGCACCTTGCCCACAAGTCTTGTACTAAAAATAATACTCAATTATGCCATTTTAGGCATCAGATGAAAGGAATTAATTATCATTTTCTCATTGTTTCATGGAAATAGTAAAGCATCATCTATGGCATTCAAGGATACTATTGAAATAAAATCCGTTGGAAAATTATCCTTCTCTCCTTGATGTTAACTAGTAAATCTTCTTCAAAGGCCAAAGAGTCACTATAAAGTTCCGTCAGCTGGTTACGTACAAACATATGTTTTTAAATTAATTCACTAGACTCCGCTGAAACAGGAAAGTTATTTTAAAAAGCGTCGCCTGCAGTCGCTAAACAAGCTTGGATGTACATATTCGGTCAAAGCTAAAAACGGAGCTTCTTCCGCGGAAGGAATGTCAACGCATCCTGTATACAGCCAGATCTTTTATCTGTATAATTTAAACTGAGCACTGGATCCTCGTAATAGAGTTAATATTCTAGGAAAGCATGTAAGTTCCTCGCATTAGTGATGAGAAGTAGTATTTAGCATGTAAGTGTTATGTTGTCGGACTACATACAGTAGTTAATCTATATTACAGGTATTGCATGTTGCGTTGGTAAATGTGTAAGTATCTTCAATCTTCAGACACAATTTTTTACAACCAAAATAAAAAAAAGTATAAGGGTTAAATTAGGTGTGACATATACTATCTATTTTTTTAATACGCCAACCCCTACCTAAAAATATTAACCAATTGGATGTTTTGTTTTTAAATTGATTATTACTTCTCACTCAATCAATTTGCTGTAAAAAGAGCATATGGAACTATTGCATATAAATAAAGTCATCATAATTGACGAAATATTTCCTAGACCAATACTAGTCTATACAGCCATAAATGCTTCGTGAAGGCAAGACGTTAGAGACTGGTTAATAACAATTTAATTACAAAGAAGGAACAGACACTGAACTCTCTCGTTTCATCTCTGATTATTTCTGGGGGAGGAAACAAATGGTGTAGACGTATATTAAAAAGGATTTCGTTATTGATCCAAAGGCTGAAGCGTCGGACATTGAATCATACTCAATGTGGCGTTAACTAAAATAATCGAATTTAAATTCGGGCCATTCAAGCAGGTTTACTGTAAGCTGTATTTTAGTAATTATAAAAACCTTCTCCCTTCCCCAGTCAGCAAAAAAATAAGCAAAAATTTTAAATTCAATAATAAGCATGGGAAGATCTTAGATCAATTTCCAAAGACATTTCATATTTAATTTACCTATATTTTTTTAGCTAGGCAGCTAGGCTAATAAGTCAAAAAGTTAAATGGATTGAGGATTATTATTTGTACTATGATACCTACTGGATGAGGTAATACTTGGTCAACTCTTGACAGGATGACAGGTGACATTTTGACACTTGTTTAGTTGTTTGCATGTTCAGTTTGTTTTTGCGTTCCTCCAAATTCAAAATTTATATGACCGCGGTTTTATGTAGGTACTTAATTTTATGGTTTTGACTACGAAGACCACCACGCCAGTCATTTGTTATCTTCAAATCATTAAAAACATCGTTATATCTTATACCCTTAAGTCTATACAGTAATTTATATTGCGAAGAGCTCGTTCTCGCAACAACTTGTAAACGTCAATAAAATTTAAATAAAAAACGCGGAAGGTGGAACGTCGAAATATTTTTAACGGTATCCTGAACTTTGCAGTCTTCTCGAACAATGAAATAAGCGAGGTACATTATCGGCAAGTTACGGTTTTGTTTACAGCGCCTCGTCCGCCTCTGGGGGATATAATGGTATGGAAAAATGTTTGGAAATTTGGGGTTCTGTAAAGATATTACAGGACTGATGTAAATAAAATAGCTGGAATATGTTGAATTCATTAAAGTCAGTGCTATTTTAAAAGGCGTAAATTAAGTCCGTCTACCTAATATAATAACCTCTTCATTTAACCCCGGATGGGTTAAAAACTATCTTTGAATCAATCATAATGAATTAATCAATATTTCAATACAATAGATATAATAAGTGTCACAAAAAATGTAGCAAAAATTTATGAATGACCTAGTAAACTTAAGCTAAAAATTATCAAAATTTTAAAACAGATGGCGCTTCATTTTATCACTGAAGTCACAGACTGCACGGAACCTTCGTACTTAGTTACACCGTTACTATACATACAATTCATGCTACCAATGTTATTATTGTTTTTCTGATCCAACACGCATTTGGGTTAGTCCGACAACCCCCGTGCGTAATAAGAATGCGTGTAGACATGTCACGGCATAAATTAATTTAGTCAAAACTATTCATCAAAACAGCCTGCTAGTGACAACGACTTTTGTGTTCGTCATGTATTTTTTGACACGCATCATTAATTAACAAAATGTTTTGTGTTTTGTTTTGAGACTACTTACATCGATGTACTTTGTACATGACTTTGTATTAGGTATTTATAAACTTTATCCTGTCACATTAAGGTTAAAATTGAAATGATAGTTTCTATTTTAAGCGTCGCTTTTGGACTATGATTTTATTTAAGTGTCCAATGTTCCGTTAAGCTATATTGAAAAAGGACACTTGATTCTACTATACCTTTACCAGCTAGTTAGGCTTTCTTCCAAAACTGATCAAGTAAGACTTTTATGACAAAGCATTTTACAAAAACATATTAAAAATGTATATAAAGGAGGTGACCACTTAAATAAAAAAAGTATTAACTCCAAATCTATCAAGTTATGCCGATAAGTGTGTTAATAAATTTCATTTCGATTTACAGGTTCGATCAGCACGCACAGGTTCTGAAATCTAATCAATTTCAAATTGACAGTTACAACGGAATCGATATTTTTATCGCTTTCTACAACCACTTGTTCCACCGTCAACGAATATTCAGTGTTTAAGCTCTTCTCATCTAGATATTAGTCTTCCTGCTCGAAGAGCATTCTGGTTCCCTTTCTGCAAGACGAAATCTCTATCTCTCTTAAATAAATGTCGCATTGTTATCGATATACACACCAACACTTTTTTCGGCATAATTTCCCGGTATGTCTGTTCGAGTAACATCTAAAAAACACTTTATCCATTTAGTGCAAACTTGGCATGTTTATAGCTTAGATGAACGAGCTTGATTTATAATATTTTTTATCCCAGAATACAGTTCCGTTCCCACGGTATACTAGATAAAAGATCTACCGATCCGAAGTGAAGACAACCCACTAGAACCTAATAATCATGTTCAATATTTCAATAACATACATTGAATGACATTTATTGCATTTTCACTAAAGTGAAATTCGTGTCTAGTCTTATTTA
>LGAG01000596.1:176321-198181 GCA_001278395.1 Lerema accius
TTACTGTTTTATTATAGTATAGATAGATAACGGTCAAACGAAAGTGCCTTCCGATATACTTATTAATTTTTAATTTTACGTTATCGGCTTGTGTAATGTCATGTCTTGTTGTATTTACCGATATCTTGTTATAGATTTACTTACAATGTATTTATGTGGCGGGATCGAAAAGTAAATGTAGAAAGTAATAGAAAAGTTTGAATAGATTAGTTCAACTTCGAAATTGGTGATTGCCTACAAAATGCTACATTCGAGTAGAGGTCTAAGAAAAGTTGTCGGTAAACGATCAATAATCTGAATGTCAGCCATACTTTCAAGTAGGTACTTACACCTTTATATACGTATATAAAGATATGAATAAAGCGTAGATATAGATTTATCTTAGTTTACTAGGATATATTTTAAGAGTAGGACTCAAAGTTTGTGCATAAATCAATTGGATAATTATAAACTAGTTTGGTATAGCTAAAAAAATAGCTAGTAATACGCATCTTAAATCCGAATGTGTCAGACCACTCGTACTCGTAGTAATCATGAAGGGCCGCATTGTACTGTACGAGTATGTAATAGGGCTGTCATCATTTCCACTGCCTTCCCCGGACAAATTGTGCAAATCCCGGACATTTTCGCACAATCATAGCCTTGTCTCAAACCTTAAAAACAAAATGACGCAATGGGAAACCGATTTTAGGACTCTAAAGTAAATTATGAACCTTTATAGTTTTACCTTGCTTATCATACGTCCGTCTGTCCATCTTTTGTTTAGGTCAGATTCTTCTTGAGACATTTAACAAGACACAGACAGGGAGACAGGTTGAATTCAGATTTGTATTAATTTGTTGCTTATCTTTCGAAAGGCCAGCATTATTTCCGCACGCTTTCAAACCTCCCCAACTCCCATGAACTAAGATAAATCTAGGGAAACTTGCAAGGCAACCCTACATGTAACCTACTTCACAGTTGCAACATTACAAATTAACGCTAACAAGTGTTTTACAGGCAACACGCTTTTGTTCTGCTACTTTTAATTTGCCCTCCGAATTAATGAATACCATTTACAAAATTGCTAATTACACCTGACCGTTAAATGAGGTCGCTTCTACGGCCCGGAGGCACCGTTAATTACAATTTTAATTTTGTCGTGAAATAGAAAAAGAATATTCCTGCTCTTTTAATTTTAATTTGCTTTTTGAACCGATTCTTGCGATTCTCTTTATAAAACAGGATCAAAAGCTAGGTATTAATAAGATAGTGGTTATAGCGTTGTTTTTACTTTTATCAAAAAATATTCTAATCCAATGAATCAGATTCGAATCCTACACTCAATTCTTTATTATAAACCGCATACCTGAGTTTCTCAAATATTTATTAAAAGTAATTTATATAACGTTCTTCATCCGGCCGACAAACTTACCTGAAACAAAAGACGACAATAAATTAATATAAATTTAGTAGTACCTACCTATTAAAAAAAAATTACAGCTAAAAGTTTAATTTATTAGATGCTCATATCATAAAAATAAATATATAGTCTACGTCACTTCCGCAATTAAGATCAATCCAATGACAACTCTCACGTTGAAATTCGTCAAGCGTTTGTTCTGTAGAGCGTACTAAAGAAAAGGACATGCAATCGTAAACATTACCCTCCTGGCAAAAGCGGTAAATATCGCTTTCAATTATTTAATGCCACCTATATTTCTACAGATTATCGCATGTGACGTTTTGTGAATGATGAAAATCCATAAAAATGTGACGTAAAATATGAATGATCAGCATTACCGGCGCGTAAATTAATTTGGCCAGCTGTTTAAAATAAATTTGAGTATACGTCGCCATCGTAAACATTAATAAGTTATTTATAGACTTTATTTATTTACAAACAACTTATTTATTTAGTTTTAAAAGTTAAATTTAAAGTCCGTCACACTATTTTAACTTAACTTTAAAAACGTAATAAAAGAAATAATTTTGTTTTTGATTTAGCTAGAGATATAGTATTTTAACACAAGTATTGCAAGTATCAATTTTGTTTTTATACAATTTAAAATATAATGATATAGGTAGTTTTTAATAGATCTTTGTATTTTGTATATTTACTTTTAAAAAACTACGCGTTGCACAAAGCTATAATATGTAAGTTCCACCTGTAGGATATTGATAACGAATTGAATCGGACACGACGCTAATGTTCCTTCCTAATAGTTTAAATCTTATATCTGATACATACAAGCAGTTATATTATAATCGTGACTCGTTTCTAGACATAATACAATCGATCTACAGTAGGTCAAATCATTAAACTAAATTATATTGACTCACCAATGGTTTAACATTCGGAAAAATATTTGACGCCATAACATTTCACAGATCACTAAAAATCATACGAAAACAAGAACGAAATGTGACAACGATTTTAACTTTTATTGACATTAATCCGACGTCTGGGAGTGTTGACTCTTTGGCACGTTTGCAATGATGAAAGTGATTACGTAAACATTTTATAAATATTTACTGACGGTCCTATCAATGATAAAATATTGTGTCATATTAATTACAATAAATAAAATCATAATACCTACAATCCTATTCAAAAAATCATTAAAAGATGAACTACACTAAATTCAAATAAACAAGACAATGACCGACAACTTGTAAACAAAAAACACTATTTTCAATCAAAATCATAACTAACCTTAACTTCCCTTTTAAAATAGAGGTATATGCATTAATTATTTCCTAATTACTTATTATAATAGACAGGAGTCAAGATAAGATACGTACGACGCACGACGCGACCTGACGGAGACGAATGTCAAATCATTCATAGGTTAGGAATTTTGGCGCCAAATAACATTAATGAGCATAGAGAAAGCGTGCCGTCTCACACCCGCCGGCTTTAAACATTGGTGTCAATGCGTCAAAAGTTGAATACGAATACTAAAACTAATAAAAATGTTCCGCTTAACAAGAGAATTAGTCGTCAAATCAATGGTGTTGTTAAAAGATTTTATTTTGCTGAACCTTTTTGTTGTCTATGGTCGAAAACTTTATTTTACTTTTATGATGGATAACGCAGAACACCGTATTCTATTATGGATTTTTATAATACCGTTGAATCTTTTTATTCGGTACCGTTGTTATACTGTTTGTGCCAATGAATTTGGGGAAAGAAAAAATCTTTTGTGTACTGAATGATAAACTTTAAGAAGCATGAAGTGACAAAAGATAAAAGGACGAAAGAAATGAGATGTTTTTTAAACAAAAAGTTACCTAAAAGACTAGGTTAAACATTCAGGTTTACTTTGGAGAAAAATATCTTAATATTCATTATAATTTTTCTATTTGATTTACTTACATATTGGTTAGTATTGTAAACTACATATTACCTATTTTGTTCTAGACTTGCGAAAGCGAATAAAGCAACAAGTAATCGCCCGCTGCTCCGGCCGCGTAATTTTTTACCGTTTTCGTAATATGTTTTATTGCTCCTATTCATCTTAGCGTGATGTTATATAGCCTTCTTCAATAAACGGACTATCTTACACTAAAATAATTTTTCAAATCGGTCCAGTAGTTCTTGAGATTCGCGCGTTCAATCAAACAAACTCTTCAGCTTTATATTATTAGTATAGATTCAAATAGGTTTTCAAGCAAACCTAGAATGGATCATAAACATTGCTATACAAACAGGGCTTCAATCATTCCCCACAAAGTATCTCCTGATGATTTACAGCCTGCAGTGGCAAATAATTTATTTATGCTTCCAATAAACGGCATATGCCGTCATGTGGCTATTAAGTGGATTCTGGAGTAAGGGTGTTCTAAAACAATGACTAAATCGGGAACGATTTATTATTTAATTATTTAATGAACATAAGTATAAGTTATTAATTAATATCCACTACTAGGTACTAGAAACTAATAATTTCTATTCATTTCGAATTAAAACGGTAAGTACCTATATTAAGTAAGTGAAATATTTATTTTAAAGGAAGATACCCCTGAAGAAAAAAGTAACATAGACGTCATATGGAAGAAATTAAAACATAACATTATCTATTTTTCTTTGCAGTTATAACTATAGTACTAATTCATATTACCAAGCAATGATTAAATTAATTAGTAACGGACACTTATGTACAAAACCTTAAACGAATTATCCCAAGAAACATAAGACGTTTGGTGACCGTAACAAAGTGATCCCTGTGAATAATCGATTTCCATCTTGCCAAGCGATTATGGCCTTTACGTCCTCGACGGGATATTGAGGGCTGCGGTGGTCAAGTTAAATACGATTAGGCAAAGTTACTTTACTTTCAAGTTTAGGCGTCTAGTACATTGTTGATACAGACCCAAAAATGTATTGACGCAGTCTTCGGAACAAAGAAGCGTAGTAGGGAAAAACATATCTTTAATAACAAATACATAATAACGTTTTCCCGTACATTGCTCGGCAGACCGCGCTAGGTGACATACGTAAAAAGGAAAGAAAAAAAATTACCTCACTTTTTTGTTCTGAACACTGAGTCTATTATAATTTTTGGACTGTGGTTTTAGTTTTCAATAACATTTAGATCTTCGAAGTCTTTTAGATTTCAAAAGTTCGAGATCAAAGACGCATAACGGGGTTTAAGCCATTGACAATACTGGCGCGTAAAGCCGCAATAAATGACATGCATCTGTGCGATTGGCGTCCCCTTTTGTAGATCTCATAATGCCGCGTTGGGGATAAAAGGAACCGGGAAACATCGCTTTTGTTTCGGAGAATGATTGCAGTAAACAAAACTGTACTACAACTATATTAATATAATGATTTCTTGTGTCAAGAACTATGACTTGTAGTCTAAATAAATAAGTTTCTGTTTCTGCAACTCATGTATTTAATAAATGTATCAGTATCAATATTATTTACACGAGTCATTAATTTAACGTATTATACCTCCAACCAATTACATTCAATTGCTGATCTGTGATAATTTTAATACCTCTCATTAGTTCTTCAAACATGTCATTTGTCGCTTGTCAAATTACGAGTTAAACCCCGATACAATACTGTTTGATATTGTTTGCGATTTCTTGTTCGGTGAAATATCGTTCCGAGACGCGATCCATTGTCTTGGTTGCTTGTAGTATCGTTTGATGTTAACAAATGTTATCGGCTCGCTTCGAGTTGACATACTGGTTATTAATGATATTAGTTTAAACTAGAAACTCTAGCCTGTGTCCGCTCAAAGCGTCAGTGAAGTGGTTGTATTTACTTGGCGATACTACGATGATATATTGTTTGGAGGAGCGTGCAGAAATTGTTCGGGTGGGCTTAACAAGTTTGCGTTATGTCCGCTATGTCTTCTTTGTCAAGCATATTTGCTCGTATCGATAGATTAACAGTAACTGTTTCTATGTTTAACTTACTAACATCTTTTGTTGTTAATTTCTAAACATATGTCAATTAATATTTTGCATCTATTTTAAATTTAAATCTCAGTATATCTTATCTAAACTTTTCGTATTTAAAGCTTGTAAACAAATAGCAAGCTTGCACTTGTTCTTTTGTTCTCTTCTTTCAGAATTTATGCTGTCATCTTCCCCATTTTTCCCAAAAAGCGACGAACTTTTTGAATTATAACGAGATTCATAATAAATTCAACCTTTTGTATTCTTTAAAATTTCTCCAATATCTTTTTTCACTTTAAAGATATTTCGTTTAGCAACAATATCCATAGTATCTTTGCATACTAATCCTAATTTAGCAGGTTTATGTAGGAACCTGTCTTCGGTGTCTATGACAGGCCGCTAATCCAGGTTAAATTACACCGAACAGGTTCCACTAGTACGTGGGAGTCCCGGTTCAAAGTCGGGATTTATGTAATCTGGACGTGAAACGCAATCTTATCTGGCGGAGTCTAGAATGTATCCGTTTTGAAATGCGTCGATCTGTCGCCGCGGTCAACCGCATTCATTCGGATAATTATATAAATCAGATATAAACAGGCAATATTTCCTTCATGCTATGCTAGCTTTGGACCTGTTTCTAGACTATTGTCACTATTTTTGAATACAAACTTTGTTTGCAAGTAACAATGAATTTAAGACGAACTTTAACTAGAGCAGAAGCAATATCACTATTATTACGTTTTGTTTCGTCATGTTTTGTTAGTTTAAGTATACCATTATTATATCGTATTACGTTTTCAGATTTCGTTAAGAGTTAATTAAACACAGGTCTTAAGTATGATTTTCGCTACTATCGTTAGAAACGCAGATTCTTAGTCAACAACGCATTATAATCATGTAATTAAATTTAATATTCCCTCGGTAACGTTGCTAATCTCGACAGTCGAGGATTGTTAACTTAATGAACATGTTTTAACCTTTTAGTAAAATAGTTAACCAGAAGTACGATTAAGATGTCGAATCGAACAGAGTCAATTCATTGCACCTACTTAATTTCTTCCCATTCCTTATTTTACTGCTCCATGACCAATTACTGTCACAACTACACAGAATAAAGCCTTATTCACACCTTGATTTAATGCGGTTGTTGTAACTTAAGAACGAGTTTCAGATACGTCGATGGAAAGAAATAACTGTTGCGTTCAACGTAGCATACTGAATTACTTTGATAAATCACAGTTCGGGTCAATATTTCAAAATGGCCATAGAGTCTGTGTAGCTTGTTAGTGGTTTCGAAGCGTGCGCATTATTTTTCACCAACATGGCGACCGTATGTTACCTTCTGGCGCCAGCCCACTCAATAACCGATATATGCCCGAAGTCTCGGCCTCCATTTCATTGATTGCAACTGATGGCCGGGCACGTTTAATGGTCCACTAAACAAACTACAGGTCCCGCCTTTCACTCTTCAATATATTTACGGCACTGCGATATCGGAATCTGTTGTCTAACGGTCATTTTTCATGTTAAAGCAGATAATGTTTATTGCTGTGCGCTTATTCATATCAATCTAGGGCTCGGTAATTCTGTTTGATTTATTATTTTCTCGTGGCTGTTTAATGCTTTACGTATTCCTCTACAGAAATTACGTATGGACACGATTTAAAATGAAAGTAAAGTGTTTAATTCACGCACTTCTCGTTTTGCTTTGCACGAGCGTCGATCGGAGTGCATTAAGTTATGCTCTTTACTCTATTGGCAGGCTGACAGAGTGTGGGCGTTGTGTCGTCATAGATAAAATAAAATAGACTTCGTGAGCACCGAGTCTCTTGCAGTTCCAAGTTAAATTGCAAGTAATTTAGCTATTCTGTATTCAACGGTTTTCGTCGCCACTTATTTCACACGCCGTGTGTGCCAGGAATTTTAAAGTAAATATTGAACAAATCGAAGCGATTGGAATATTTTACTTTAACTTCAATAAGATAAGTAAGGTTTTAAGATTTAATGTAGATTTAGATAGATTAAATATATTGGATTTAAATAAATTTGATAAAATCTTGCATTGACTGACATTAATAATGATATTTAGAAGAAAGAAAAATTACAAATAATTTAGATTAGGGTAATTAAAATGTTTGTTAATACAAATCTTCAGATTATACTTGTTGCATACAAACCTTAAAATAGTTATTCTAATCTGTGTTAATAAATTCAATTATCATCGGTCAAGTTCTATAATTAAATTGATTTGATTATCCGGGATAGTTCCGCAGTAAACCCAGTTTCGAAATTCAATTATTTCAGGTCAGTCGTCTTCTAGATAAAGGCATAGGTCAAGTAAGGTGAAGTTATCCAATATCTGCTAAACTAAATTGGCGTCTGACGTAAATCTACAAATTAATTGGATTGAAGTATTGACCGATACTTATATTGATTTGTAAATTGAATACTTAAAGACGGTTGTATCTATTGCCAAATTGAAATTGGTTTAGGCAATAAAAATTCCCGTAAGATTTTATAAAATTATTATCGTTATCAACACTAATATTATTATCACTATCAGGCTTATCATC
This sequence comes from Lerema accius, assembly GCA_001278395.1. NCBI lineage: Eukaryota > Metazoa > Arthropoda > Insecta > Lepidoptera > Hesperiidae > Lerema > Lerema accius. The sequence continues at coordinate 184,292 of LGAG01000596.1, forward strand.
ATCATTATCATTATCCTCAATACTATCACCAACATGATCACCAACGCTACGTTCATGGACATCAAAAATACTAGTTTAACTTGCATTACATCATTTACATATGGATATTACTCACCTTGAATTACTTTTTTCCTCTATATAAGAACCTTAGTCGCCATATGTAAACGCATTGGTGCGAACATGATCTACTTTCGGTAAGGCGCGGAGCATGCTTCGCCATATTTGCGTAAGTAGCGGCGCCTAATTACAATCCCTTTGAATACCAACTGTCTCGACCGTCGATATATCACTCAGTAAATCGTCAATAATTTCTGTTTATAATTAAGTAATATTGAACTGTTCCATTTCGGTTTTCAATTTCGATTAATGAATCCAATATTTTGTATTGATGATGTTTTTAATGAAGTAAATTGATATTTTAGTTTTATTATTGTCTTATTTGTATTGTTCGTGACTTGAACCGATTAAACAAATCTTGAAATAAAATTATGAAATAACGAGTGGTGAGTGATTAGTTATTAGCAAAATTATTTTGTTCGAATCAGGTCTCAACCTACATCATGTAGAACGCAAGGCTCTTCACAATTAAATGACTTCTTTTAACCTAACTATATGTCTACTGACTGTTGACGACTGACCGACTGATTGACGACTACTGTGTTTGTTATAACTTTACAACTTTATGATGGCATGTGCCTTATAATTCTACAGAGGACCTACGATCCGATTATTCGATATAGTCCAGTTAACAGTTCGCGTGACATCGGTTATTGAGTTATCGATGGCCAATCATAAACGAGGGTACAATCATAAAATTTAATTACACTCGCAGCGTTAAGGGCTGGCCGATGTCTATAGCATTGACAATATCCAGTGACATTTGTTTGGTATTCGCCTTTATTGCTGCAAATTACTTTAAACTACTCAGTTACCAATCGCGTGACAATGGTCATAATTATAGGTCTTTAAAAATAATTATGCCTAATGTGGTATTCTATGTACTTTGTGGGGATTCGTGACTATCAACTGTCAACATATTGAATTCAGAATTAGGGGCAGCACATGAGTTGACCTGTGAATTGTAATACGTTGACCATTTATTTTATTAGTCGCTTTCGAATTTCAAAGAGATTCATAAATTGCTGGGTATTTTTTTTTAACTACATATATCTTAGATTTCTGGGATAATTTGCGGTTTTCTTTTTCACGATCACGGCTATGAGTTTTGTAAATATTATTTTCAAAAGAAGAGAAAAACAATTACCTACGTCAATAACAACCATGGAGCTCCAAAAACGATGTTTTAAATTCAAAACCTTATCTTCGTTTAGTTTATGATTTCCTTGATACGGCCAGTGCCTGGCTGCTCTGTCTCCAACTGTACTTAAACTAACGTAGATCGGTCGTATACCGCAATTTTCATGCAAAATAACTTTAACGACTTCTTGGCTTTTGTGTTTTCTCCAAGTGAACACAACAATTTTAAGTTTGTAAAACGAAGTATTAATGCACATAGTCTTTTCATTTCGCCTATTGTTAGCAATTCTAATGTATTAAGAACTTTTAAAATTAATTGAAAATACATAATAATCTGCATTTTGTTTCATAAAGTTGATTTTGAATAAACTGTGAATTTAACACAACAGAAAAGAATAAACAAGCCCCAAAACCAATTGTTCTGTCACATAAATCGTAAAATCAGTACCGGAAAGGAAGCTTATAGGTGAAGAGGCAAAGGTGAATGTCATGGTACTGTACTATTTGTCTGCAACAAACAGGAATATTTAGTACCATTATATATGTAGAAAGTATTAAATAGAAGTATATTAGGTAAACAATTATTGAACATTTCAGTGTCAGTATTAAAATAGGGATCTAAACTCAAACAATGGCAGGACTAAAGAGAAACAAGACAAGGCAAGGTTCAGAAGGGATATTGCCGGACGACATTAATTCTGAGCGCAGATGTTTGTCTAACGTACAAATTCTGCGGGCTCAGTTAGAACAGTTAATCGAAGCATGAGTTGGTTGCATGGATCATGTGAGATTTGTTGCTTGTATAGTTTGTATAATGTACTCCGCAACAGCTCTGCATTAACAAAGTTGCATGTGGCCTTTAGTTTTGTTTGTAGGGCTATGGGATATATTATTCTCGAAAGGATATATCCTTAGGTAGGATTTCATATTTGACTACCCACACGCTCTTTACAATCACCAACCAAAAAAGTTTTAACGTGAAAAACAGACCTCTTGCTTCGATTCCTTCTTCCTCGTTAGACAAATCAATAATGTCTTCATAGCTGCGGAGACTACTTCAGTATAACTGCGAAAACTACTTATATACTACAGATTCTTCCCATTAATCGATTATTCCATTTACATAAAGCATTTAGTGATTACATTAATGAACATGTCCCAACCCAAATTCTAATGTTGATCACGGTTCAGTTGGCGACAGCATCGAAGCGTAAATTTTTGTCCCGTCGTGCGTCGTCCGGTCCATAGGCTCGCGTGTTTTAATTGATCGTACCGCGGCCATTGCACACGGTTGACTTTCGTAGGGCTGCACGTCATTATAATGCTCCGATTTTGATTATTAGTAATCGTTATGATTCGAATAGTGTTAAACCATTGGTTAGATCTATTGTCACCAGAAAAAGAGAGGAGATTGAGGAAAAAGAATCAATTCCGCCCAAATCATAACCATGAACCGGATACAAGTCCGGATAAATGTCAATACAGGAATTAAAGTTCATAACAGAACTGTTGTTGGATAATCAAGACTGGACAAACACAATTGGTTTTTTGTGTTTTTTTACCAACACAATAATGTTATAGAATGGTATTACTGATTGATTTACGACTTGTTCAAAGAAGAATAAAACCGCTAGCTATAACAATAACAACAAAACGTTTTATTGTACAGCTAAAATATTATAGTCAAAAAAATATAACGGTAGAACAGACGACAGACGACCTTAAAGAACTTTTTGTGTGAAACTAAATTAGGCGTGTACGAGCATTTTATAAATGTATACAGCATAAAGATAAACAGTATCATAAAAACCTAACCTTCCAACGTAAACATTACGCATGTTAAAGTTTAAATTAAAAGTCAGAAGTCTAAAGTTTCCAGTGTACGATTCGCTCTAATGGTAAGCTTGGAACGTTAAACCAACAGTTTACGCAAACGGCTAATAGGTGAAATTCTAACCAGGTATCTGGTAGAACTAACCAGATCGTTGTAGATACGATGTCAGCTAGCATTTGTAGCCGCGATGTTTATGTCTTATTGTTCTAATTGGAGTGCGAGTTAGAGTCTGTTCAGACGTATCTCGACCATACGACATCGCAGCGACAAAATGTCGGTAAGCTACTTACAAATGTACTATTTCTTTCTATTTCTTTTCTTTCTTCTAGGCCGATAAGTAATCTTTGTTTGATTTGTTGTTGCTTATGTCCATGGGTGACGAAGACTACTTACTAACCCATAGTTTCGGTTCGTTTGTAGGTTTAGTAGATATTTTACAATTAGCTTTACTGCAGTTTCGATGTTATCTATACTGTCCACACTGTTGATTTGGACGGCAAAAATTGGTCGGTGCTACGAAGCGATTTCAAACAAAGCGTTCGCCCCATTTTGTATGGTGTCATTCTGCTTTTGTAGTGTTACGTGTGAATAGACGTTAATTGTTTTAACTGGAGTGCGAGGGGGTAACACGAAACCGATAACGGAATAAGAATGACATTCAACGAACGCAGTCGTTTATGCATTGGGTTGTGGCTGATCAATGTTTCGATTGCCAATCCCAGTGCGATTGTTTCACATACCTAAGTTTAACAAATGTCTTGCTATTGTTTAAAATAACCTTTGTTTAATTAATTGTAAAATGTATAAATCTTCAACGACGCCGTTTCATTATGTACGTACTCGTATATACGTTGCTATTTTATCATCTCAGTCTAGCTGTGTCTTTGTACCTAATGGTATCAGAGGAATCGTTTGTGTCAAGTTGATGCTAGTGATAATGATGTCCAGAAATAATCCTTTTTAAACAGGGAAGTCCTAGTCTCTTCAAACGTAGATTTCGTAAATCTTAAGACCCGAGTAATAAATTTATATACATTGTAACATTTATCTTTGTTCGAAACGTGATGGGAGTTTTTACTGAGCTATAAAGTTTTAATAGTCTATCCTAGATAATAGACAAGAATTTCTAAGCTCTTACCTTAAAATTTATCTTTATAGTTTAATTTAATGTTTTTAAATACTAGATATACATATATTGCTATGCGAGAAATGTTACAAAAATTAAGGTAATGTTGATCGACATCTAGATCTGTCTGAATAAAGTTTTGTGACGTAATTCAAGAATCAATTCACGTATCTTTCATCTTATTCACGTTTCTTAATTTCGAAAGTTATGAAATCTGCCCTTTTATCTATTTTTGTTTAGACATCAAGTTTTAAGATACTGCTTTTATGTATAAACTTGCAAAGGTAGCAAGAGTGTTTTTATTCATATCAACATACCCTGCAATAAATCAACAGCTAACAGGTAACTGAACGTAACAAATCATTGGTTCGATCAAATCAAGCTGTCAAATATACTCGTAGCCCGGGGGCTTTAGGTTGCAATTTTTTCCACTCAATAATGACTCCAGAAAAGGGGTAATTTGCAGTCGTTTGTCATCTTACGTGATTTTATTATTAATGGTTATTTTTTTATTGCTACAAGAGTTTCAGTCGGTGATGTTCTCCATTTCAGCTTGAAGACTTAATAGTGAACATTGACGTAAAGATTAAAGTTAGAGATGTTGGATAAATTAGCTTTTCCCCAATATTTCAACTTCTTCAAACTGCTGATTGACTTTTCGTAAGTAACGACAGGCGCGGTGGGTAGCTGGTAAGCGCTTTTGGCAACATTTCTTAAGCGTATACGTACTTTGGACTCTACTAGAAATATTAATATTGTCAGATAGAAAACTTGGACCCATCAGATCTTCAGGCCCTTAAAAATTTTCTAACACTTGGTTTGACCATTACCTCTCCCATTAATTCATCAATATGGACAGCAGGAATATCTATCCCCTAAGCCTCATAAAATCTCAGCCTTAGAAGGGTTGATGACAAGTATGAAGCACACAGAGTACTCTATACGCCCTGAAAATAAGCTGACTACACGTACAGCGTATTTCACCGTCACAGAAACTGGGTAAGCAGCCACGAATCGGCGCAACTCAAAAGGCTCACGCCTCTCAAATGCATTATGTTGCATCGCGCGTGGCATGCGAAATGAGTCAGTGGATGAGTTGCAAATAGCAGACGAGATCGTTCGCGGGGCCGATGCGTGTCGCGATATTATTGCTGTGGTTCTGCTGCATACAAAATACGAGGTTTTAGTGTTAGCCTCGCTTGGATATCTTAATTGCATTGGAGTTGCAAGTGTTCTAGTGTATGTCTGGATGGATGGATAACTTTTGGCGACTAGAATTTAAAAAGTTTCCTTTTGCTTGTAGCTATGCAGCCTTTCGAATATTTAGTGACCTGATACATACAGTGGATCTTAAATGTACTGATTAATTATTATTCGTAAGAACTGGGTATAAATCTCCAACCATGTTCTATTTTAATTCACGGCTAAGCTACGCCATTAGCATTAACATAGAATACCTAAACATCAGGATTAGTTAAACTGGCTTACCCGTACAGTACCAGTATGTGCTAGACTCAAAGCTCCCTATAAACATACCCTTGAGTATCATTTACTCAGTAATGGCTGCGCGCCAACCCTAGCTGCCATGTGGGCTCGTTCAATTTATGGTGGTCCAAAATTTCATCGTGCGCTTGTAGCATTCGCGAACAGACATGATTGCATAATACGGAGATATTTAGTGAAATTTTATCTCCTGAAGCAGGCAAACGATCAGGTCATCTGAGGCTTAAATCTGCTAATTTACAAATACTTTTATTTCGTCTCAATTGTGCCCTGGCAGAATAATCGGACTTATTTGGCATACTATTAATTTTATTTAAGACCGTTAGTGATGTATCATCGTATTGTCACTCTAACGTCATGGGAAGTTTGTCTGTTGTACCTATACATTAATTTAAATCGTGGTACAATTTGTGCTTTTGAACTGAAGTCTATATAGATAGTCTACTAATGTAAGGTTTACAAAATAAAGAACCTGTTGTTATGATAAATAAATACACAATCGTGCCTATAATTTTGTCACTTATAATGATCACCGATACTCATGGACATAAGCAACAAAAGTGCTTAAATACTGAACGTTTTGGGACAGCATTTCATTGGCTTCGTTCATCGGTCTTCGTTTTATTAGATTGGTTTAATATTGATGGACTAGTTTACATGTCATTTGCTTCTTTATTTTGGCCAATCCTAGAATAGTCATCACTATTATTTCTCCAGAAATTATTACATTGTTCAATGGCAACGAGACGGTAATATACCACCAAGTGAACCATGTGGTCATTTGTCTATTTATGTAGACAAGTAATAGTTTACAAGGTTTTAACTAGTTAGATAACATCCTTTTTGTAATAAATCAGTCGTATCATGTTTAGCAACTTTAAGGTGGTGTGCCTGTGACAAGAACGAAAGAAAATGTTATTTGATTTATTAATTATTTTATATGCAAGACTTACGGTTAACAAGTAAAACCTGGTTGTCAACAGCAATGGTAACTTACCTGAAAAAGAAAAGAATAAATAAAATAACTAAACGCAAAAAATAATAAAGAAAAATTCATAAACTTTTCAAAAAATTGCCTTAAAAATGCCCTGCACATTGATGCTTTCGTAAAGTGTTGAGTTACAACTTGCTTCCATATTGTGTTTAGAAGTATACAGTTTCGCAAGGGAACACCAAAATTACGATGGTACTTTAAATCCCCTTCAGAAACTGATACATTGTTCACGATGTAAAGAACATCAATGAATATTTTAAAAACATATTTGATAAAAACAAGAATAAATCAACATCATCAAATATGGAGGTTACCGAATAATACATTAGTTTATTGATTACCGAACGCTTCCGTGTTTTGAATGCTAAGCTAATAGTGATACTAGCCCGGTTATCGTTAGATAGTAACATTGATATTGTTAGAATAGTAATTAGTAACTCTAGACTCTCAAAGGTGCAAATAATCATCTCGAATCTCCTTTGGAGAAGTGTGGTTGAAGCTCTAGTCTTGCTAAACACAAAATCACTCCCTTATAATATACTTATTCTACTAAACTTTAGACTCATAACTAACGTACTTTCAACAGACTTAATTTTTACGAAACATTAAATATCTCTGAAACTAGAAACCGCTATAAGATAGCTTTATCCGTGGAATTTCACATATATCGGTAATGGTTGAAATGAAGGTACATTGCGATAATGATGTTTTTCTGAAACGTTCATTTTTATGAACCGGTTTTTCGACGAGCACTGCTTTTGTAATTTTATGTTAATATTTAAGCTCACACGGTATCCCCACGACCTCACACGTAGCAATTGATTTTGATTAAACTGTTATAAGTGTTTGAGCTCTTAATAAAATGCGTTCTTTAACATGAATTGTCGAATGCCTTTCACAATATACTTTGGGATTTGTAAGATGATACCTTCCTTTTAAGTTTCTACCAAAATTGCCAATAACTGTGCCTTATATTAAACCTACAAATGACTTTGTGATACTTTTGACTTTAGTATTTCCTTATGTATGCAAACATTTAGATATGTTGGTAAAGTTATTAACTGTTTATTATGACTTTCCATGAATATAAATGTAACTGCTATTCTTAGAATAATTTGCAAATTAAAAGTACTATGATTATGTATGTTTTTATTGCACCTATCATTATACGTTTCAAAATTCACAATATAGCTATGTAATCGTATATTGTTTACTACTAACTTTACTAAAGTAACGTCATTTTACACTCGCGTACAATCGCTAATTCATAAAAAAACTTCGTCGCATTAACATACAAAAGGCATTCGAATCTCTTCCACTTAGTCGTGAGTTTTATTCTTAAACCGAAGACACGACCGTTGGCTCCTTCGAATATTAATGAGCCTAAAAATTATCATAGCGTCACATTTATTTAAACTTATAATAAAAATAAAAATATTAATAACCGAAGACCGTATACAGCCGCGCCGTAGGATTTAAATAACGGTGCCGTTAACTGCCGTCCATAACTTTTTAGAAGGCCGTACGATTAATTCGGTAACGCAAAAAGTGTCATCTTTGAAGTAAATTGGTTTTAAACTTTTTTCGTTACGGAAATAGAATATCCATCTTAAAGTAACCAAACCGTGAAAATGTGTAAGGAAGTTACGAAACCTTGGAATACTATAGAAAAAGTTATAGATATAGTGTCGAAAAGTGGTTAGCCGAAGCATTGATATTTAATAAGTAGTACTGAAAATGGAAAAGTAGTTGTAGTTGAAAATATGTACATTTAAACTAATAGCTGAAAATTCTTATATCGTTGCAAATAAATACGTTTGTTAAAGTATAAAGGAAGAATTATTATTAAATGATGCAAACACTGCTAGAATCGTAAAATAAATCGACGTCAATTAAAGTCAATAAGTACATGACCAAACAGACAAAAAAACTAGTTGTCATATCGGAACGAAAAAAGATATTATAAAAGTTGTCACGCCCGTAAATACGCTTCCTTTTAACGTTGGGAGTGTTGTGGACGCCCCATTAACGCTCTTAATAGCTAGCACTCGTTGGCTACTAATTATTAAAAAAGAAACAAATTATTTCGTTTATTAAACCAGAAATAAAACGGCTGCTGAGATTTTTATCACAACTCTTTAATGAATTATAAAATGGTACTCCAGTTGTGACAGACGAAGTTTGGAACAGCTGTTGTTTATTTGTAGATATAACGGTTGAAAAAGGTTGCGTAATGTTAATCACTACTATAATTAATGTTTGTCATATAAAGCTTTATGAAATATTTTTATCTAACATAAAAGAAACTACGGTTCAAAAGTACTTCAATGATACACGTTGAGTTAATAATATGATTCTTAATCGTTTCAAGTCCGAAGTAAATTTATGAATTTCGTTTTACATTTTGTAAACCAAACACCTAATAAAAATTTGTTAATCTGCAATATATGGGCTGATATATCATATATTTAAGTAGTCACATAACAGCACTACTGAAGAGGTTATGGATATAACCAATGTTTTAACCTACCGTGTAATTGCTTCAGTAAAACAACGCCACTCAATATGGACTACGGAGTTCATTTAGACGGAATATCACAGTTAAAATGTTATTAGAACATTCACAAGCGCTCCTGAGCAATATCACTCGAATTGCGAGCGGGGATGAGAATTCCATAAGAATTATCTTTGCCGGGAAACTTTGTTCTTTTTGTATTTCATGAACTTTTTTAAACTGTGATATGTGAAATTAAAAAACTTGAAAATATAAGAAGAAAAATGTAGCGTTTATAAGCCACGACCATTTCCATTAAATTGGACTAGAAATTATATTTTTAATTTTGAAAAAGCATAATAATAGAATTTGAAATTTAAGTGCGAATAAATTAATGTGAGGACATAATAACAAAATCAATACTAATAGAGCAAAAAATCAAGAAAAAGCAATGGCGGTAAATTCGATAATATTTTCATTGACAAAAACCAAAAGAAATCTTTAAAGCTATATACTAAGGCAAAATGTATCAAAGTATCAACATTATTTGATCCATTGTTTAACTTCATTTTTCACAATTGGTCCTACGGAGCCATAATTTATCGTGGCCAATTAATCATTATTTTAAATTGAAAGTTGGTGAATAATTTTTCGACAACAATTCTAATTTACAACAGAAAATTGGCTCGCCAACGCTGAGAAGTTCTTTAATTAAATTTGAACCTGAAAGTTACACGTGCGTGCAAGGGTTAGGTTATAAGAATACGAAATGTCTGTCGTAATAGTCAGTGGATTCTTCGCAGTAACTCCGGTCCAAGGCGCCCGAAAGTTAATTTAGTTGGAATGAGCGTCTCGATTGTCGGAGCGGCAGAATGTTTTCTTTCATCAGACGTCAAAAAATCTTCTCTCCTTGACGAATCGTGTTTTTGTTCAGCACTAGCTACCTCTCTTAGAGTCGTATTTGATTAGGAAGCCATCTTGTAGAGATTCTATTCCTCGGTAGGACATACATTAGAGTCAAAGATAAATGTGTGTTCTAGTTGTCTAACCGATTGTAAACTGCCTCGCCACCCAAGCACATTTTAAAGAGGATTCTCTCCGCAATTATTGCATCATAAGGTTTAATAGCGTTTCATATTTTTTTCAACAATATTTATTACAATAAAACCACTCAGTACATATGAAATGTATTACTCACTAATCATTTCTTACACTATTGTCATTGACTTAAACGGGACACCTAAAATCTTAGCTATACTTATATTATCCGACATAAGGACTATTTTACATTGTAAGGCAAAAATGTGCTTCTTCCAAAATTCTTTTACAAGATATAAAGCAAATACCAACGAAATATCACTAATGAGCCATGTCTTAAGTAGCTATCACTCTGAAGTTTTGACTCGGCTTTATCAAATTTTAAGCCTATTGATTCCAAATATCCGGCATGTTTCAAGATAGAATGGACTCAATAAATCGAATTTCAACTATTTATCTGAGAGCAATTCCTCATGCTACTACTATCTGTGTTATTCGCTCCGACGGCCGAACTAACGGATTATTTTGGTTCACGTGCCTATATCAAACAAGCACGACGTTTGTTAAGACAAGAGAAACCTGTGTTTGCATACAATTTGGACGGAAACGAGGTCTGGCTCCACATCTGGACATCTGTCGTGATCGGGCAGGCTACTATCGTGTATTGTTCAAGGGGTCTCAAGTGTTATGCTTAATTAATTGGGAATTAGTTAAAGGCGAATTTTGAATAATTTATGACTGTTTTATGGTTAATGCTGACTTTGTTCATGACATCAGGATAATTTAATTTATCATGAGATCCTCAAATATCCTTAAATATTACGGTTTGTATTCATACTCTAGTTTGGACTGTGTCGCTGAAGTTCTAATTGACTCATATATTCTCTATACGAATAATTTTCAAAAGCATAATTTTTACCTAGATTTAAAGCTCGACCTCTTTAACTTCTGTTTCGTGTCGACACCCACTTGCTGGAATCCAGTTTTCAGGCACTTTACCTATTTTTCCTTTCTTTAGATTTTCAACCTAAGTTAAAAGATTTATTCCTCTATCAGATTTTATATTTAAAGGCTGAAGTTTAGAATTCGCTAAAGCTTGCATAAATAAAAAGGAAAATTATTTGAACTGAATTCTATAAATCTCAGTCATTCACGAATTTAAAAGCGGTCAATTTTATTAATTTCATAATATTCGTCCATTTCATCTGACATTCAAATTCATGAATTTTAGTGATCCACTGAAACTTGGAATATTATTATATGAATTCAAGGTCTATGTAAGTTTACCACAAATATGATCTGTTACATAACCCATCGAGCGTCTAATGACCACATCTATATCGGCCATGGCTTGTATTAAACCGCAGAGCTATTAATTGGCCGGGGACAATTCAGAATTGCTTTAATTACGTCTCAACTGTTGGACATAGTTTGATTTCCCTCGAGAAGGACTTTATGTTGTAGCGATATACGACTCTGGTATAAACTCTAGGTATTAGCCGATTAACTAACTAAACTAAAGAAATAACTTAACATGATCCTTTTCAATTTCAAAACTGTCAAGATTTATAATTGAGATTAGTATATTCAGTAATGTACTAGAGAGTTGTTTAAATTGGTCCATCCACTCAAGAAAACTATGGTATTTGAAGATATCTTCAGAATATACTGTAGACTGATAGAAACTGAATTACGGGTTAAGATGATGGCACACATAACGACCAATATCTTCAATATTTTTTAATAGCACAAGGCAGTTGTGGCTTTGACACGGATATCGGAACTTTTAACTGTGTCAGTAAGACTTGTGCGTCATAACAATGTAACAGCGATTAAAGATAAGACAAAGCTATAAGATAACATTGGATTCTTGATGACTAATTTATTTCTGTTAAAGATAACATTCAATCGTAAATCGATTCATTTATATCTTACTTCCTGTAAAACTGATTGAATGTAATTGGTTGTATTTAAAAAGTTTGGTGTATCATTTCTAACAAAATTCGATTTTCGAATATTGATGTTGAGGAAAAAAAAGAACTAAGAGGAGTTTTTTACACATATTTAAAATTAACCAAAATTATAATCTTTTCACTTGACTCGTTGATAGTAGAGCTAAAATAAAAACGCCGCATTCCAAACATCATAAAATGTAAATGAAGGTTAATGTGTAAACATCGATATTAATGATCTTTTTTGGCATATCGGTCGGATGTAATTCTCGGTTAGTAGGTGAAATGTGGGAATTGTTTGACCACGGAGTTCCGCTGAACTGATATTGACAAGGTTAGTTTACTGACTTGTTTATATAATCAGCATAATAATGTTATGGATTATCAACGTTACCTACATTTTGATGTAGATAGAAATAACTTTACTATTGTTACTTGGAGGAATTAAGATGAAACTTGGCACGTTGATAATCCATACCTTAAATTAGGGCATACGATATAATTAATTCCAATTGTATATTTCTCACGAATTTTTTTAGCAGGATAAAATTTTTAATCCAACGAACAGTTTGATATGAAAAGATATTTAATTTTGTTTGGCTTTATTGTATGGATCATTTAGCTTTGTGGAAAAGGTACGATACTTACTATTTCCATATGGCATCATAGTTTATTCTTGTATTTTGAATTTACAGAGACACTGCCAATTGGCCCATTGAATATTTTTACAAGAAACAGATGCCTTGTTTCGTAACATTTGGTTGGTGCTCATAAATCTTTTGTAGCATTAAACCCGCTACGTACCCTACATATTTTATATCACCACTTAAAGCTTAAAAGGAAGCTAGTATAAATCAAGCGTAAAATTTATCACATCAACATTAGCATACGCGGTCACGTGGTCTTGTTTTCAATTTATACATCTGTTCAATCAATTTGATATCGATTTAAGTGTAAAATATAAATTAATTTGTTATTTATGGCGTTGTAAAACTCAACACGTTTTGGGCGATGATTGACCGAATGCTACTTGGGAAGTCGTGTGAATATTAAAATATCTTTTATTTCTCTCTTGAATATTTAAGAAAAGAGTAATTCACCCACAACATATGCGTCTCTAGGTTGAGTCGGCAATGCTTCACTGCTCTTTAAGAAGACTTCATTTGATATAATTTTAAAGAATTCTTCTTTAATACATACTTCGAGAATAAATCAGAAGAACATTAAAGGAGTCTTTAACTTTCCTTTACTCGTTTCTTTTATAAATTCAATGAAATATTGCATTTCATTAACATGTTTCGGCTGTAAAGTCGGAAGTTGCTACTAAGTTGACCAAATAGTTTCTTTGCTAAGAAGCTCGATAGCTTGTCAGTAATTTATTAAAGACTGGAGTCTTGTCATTGTGCTTATCTTTAAATAAATCTGCTTAAAACTAAGCAGCGTTATAGAGAAGAGATTCCTTATTCATTTCTACGGAAACAGATTCTTTAATCAATCCCAGAAGCATCTCGACTCCTAATTTTCTGATGTCCATGTTTTCTATATCTGTCGAGTAGGCGAGGATGTGATTTACTATCAGATCGACTATTTGGGTGTTTGCGCGTTCACATTTATGGGAGAACTACTCTGGATATTTACGGTTAAATTTCAGCTGGCTTTTAAAATAAACCAACGATATTTGAGCAATAAATC
>LGAG01000596.1:198190-266498 GCA_001278395.1 Lerema accius
TAAGATACGCATATTATCTATTTACGAGGCTTCAAAAGAAAAAATGAAAGTCTGTCAGCGCAGTAATTATCATTGTCTCAGTCGCAAACCTCTGTCGTTTGTTGCATTCTGCAAAATCGCACCTTAACTCGTGATATCTGACGCGCACGTAAAATATAGTGGAGTGAACGATAAAACTGCGAACGATATCAAATACAGTTTCGATATCGGATAGATTGCAACATAGGTGAATGACCTGTAGTTCAGTTAAAAATCTGATATGTAAATATACCGTTGAACCGTTGCGTAAGGTAAACAACGGCTGGTATTTTTTTCGCACGAATTACAGTATTCGCTGATATTGATAGTATTGGAGTACAATATAGTTTGATAGTAATAGCTAATGAATTATCAACTTAGTTTTCTTTCGTAACTTTAGTTTTATTTTGAACACTAGATTATTGCAAGGAGCTTGAATTAAAAAAAATAATGAGTTCATGTAAATTAAAACAGAAGTACAAAGATGATTTGTGCTAGAAATTAAACAGAAATTCTCTCGGGTTATCTATAAGGTTTAAGTAGCGAAATCAATATTTTACTAGCGAATTTTCTTAATTTTCAGTAATAGAATACTGGCGTGGTTATCTATTATTTTACGTAAGTTCCCATTTCTTTAATTCATTAAGATAGCACGGAAATCTACTGAAATTGTCTAGTGATTTTATTGTAAGTTAATCCGAAAACCTACTACTAAATCACATTTAGATAAATAGGCCAAGCAGACTAATTTAATAAAAACATACTTACACTTAATTCCGTGGTGAATACATAACTTAACCTAAAATATTACACAAATATGCGACGTCTATCCTGAAAAATTTAAGCTAATTTATCTGAGCGAATAAATGCGGAGCTTGCGAGAAAAATCTGCCTCTAAACAAGTGGTTGGGAAATCTGCATAATTTATTTATACTCTCAAAAAGAAATACCGCAGCCTGTTTGTACTGTCGTTTGGAGGACCGGGCTTTTGTTGAAATAAACTCTGTCCTTTTGTAACAGGGTAGGTTAGAGCGGGATGGGTGCGAGCGTTACGTATGGAGGTTAGATTGGGAGGGAGTCAATTTTCGATGAACGTAAACCCGCTGAAATATCGTTGAAGAGCGTTTACCTTTGTGCCGCAACAGACCTTCCGTGTCGTTTGTTGTCGGTGACGCGTGCTACAACAATAGGGTTGTGTACCTACTCTTAAATTATTTAATGTCCCACAGTTATTTTTGTTGCTAGATTCTAGCAGAAGACGAAACATTACAGTGATACCATCCCATGAAGAGGACACATTGAAAACTACATAGATACTATTATAAACTTAAATTCAAATTCGAATCATTTATTTCGTCTTAGGAAATAATAGCTCGCTTAACGGACGCTTACAATTACTTAATATAAATGATTATTACTACTAAGTGCCTATTATCACAGGCTTTGGGGGTTAGGTCTCCTTCGCTCCCCATTACGACGCTCATAGTTATAGGCAAGCATATTAATGATGGTTTTAAAGATATTCTCCGGATATTGTTATGTTACGGCTGTTTAGTTTTTGCTACGACTTATAGCATAAGACGTGTACGGCATGAAATTTTAAAATAGGAACCGACGAGCGACTATTCCTCCAAGTACGACCCACGCGTCCACAATATAGCTTCTTAGAAGGCGAGCTATGGCAATGAAATATGATTTAACATTCGTAAAAAGTTTCAAAGGAAAAAGTTTATAAAAGCAACGCTTATTTTTAAACGTCCAACTCTGTTTTTATAATTTCAAGTATTTTATTAGTTCATTCGTTCGTTAAGTGAATTTCATTTTCAGTAGGTGACGTAAAAGTGGTCTGTCCACAAAACAAGATGTTCTAGGAGGCCTTCGAAAGGGAAGAAAATAGTATTCCCTTTTCTTTTTGTACCCTAGCCCTCTTATTAAACCCACTACTTTCAATTGTTTGGGTTAGAGAAATCTCTAATCAGCTTTATGAAGATGATGATCAAATCCAAGTTCTACCACTTGGTAATCAGGGTCTTTAGGGTTACCGCTAACAATAAATTGTCTAAAACCTTACATCATAAGTATTACCAGGAATGATTACAAAATCGAGCTAAAAGAGGAATTCGCTAGTACGTGCTAACGCCCACGACTCAACGGTATCGCTTCTCAGAAGAGCTGCGAATGAAATATGGTTTTATGAAAGGACTAAAAGAAAAAGGCATATTGTACGCTCGCCCCTTATTAGGAGGCACCTACACGTAGCTTATACATCGAGTTGAGTGTAAGCGATTTTGATACTAAAATGCTTAATGTTATAAGGGACATGTCCGCTTCATTACCTGTTTTTCTATATTTTCTAGAAGTGTATATAAATAAGCATTTCCATAAATAAAACTGTTAATAATCGATTCTACAACTCAAACTTGTAACTTACAATCTTCAACTATATTCGTAATACCGTTCTCAAACTCGTTACATTAATGAATACATACGATTATATAGAAGAGTGTACAGAATTGCTGGTATTATAGCCTACCTAATGTAAGAATATTTTCCCAATTCCAAATCAACATACATAACACCCATTAGATAACAAAGGACTGTTGTTTAAATCATGTTTTCATTTACCGATTCTCGTGTTCCCAATTTACTCGTACCTTCGCAATCGGTGGGACTTCACGGAATAGCCTCTAAACATTTTTTCCCCATTCCTTTTCGATTTTACGAGTCAACAGCGACTTTTAGAATTGCCTTTATAGCCTCCTAGTACCGCCCCTACATATATTTGAATTATTAAATTGAATCCTTACGCGTTGTTAGGAATCTCTGGGAAATTCAACTTTGATTCGAAATATTTTTTGTATGCGAGTATTTTTTTGTTGCTTCTGAATTATTATTAAGTAGACTCACGTATTTTTACGCCAATAGTAGATTGAATTGAAGTTGAACTTACCTAAAACAAAAAAATAGATAATATTATATTAAATTATAAAAAGTACAACAAAGTAACACTTCAATTTATATCAAAGGACATTAATCTTAATAATGAAGTAAAAATAAACAATAACCTAGATTAAAAAAATATTCATGTAGGCATTTCCAGGAAGAAAATATAACTAGCATAATAAAAAATATTGTTTTTATCCTCCATTTTTAGGTTTAAATAAATTTATTGTTTCGTTTCCTGCAAAACATTAAAACTGATGAGGGTGAATTGGATTTTAAATGGAAGTGTCAAAATAATTCAAAGGCAGAGTAGTAATCTAGCTATCAGACTAATAATAACTTTGCAAACCCAATGCCTGGTGCATTTGTTCCAGGATTTTATTATGCTAGTTATTGTATTATTAATTTATTTATCAATGCTATTGTTTTTTTGAAGATTAATTAGGTTTGTTACTAAAAGTTTTAGAACGGAAAGTACAACTATAATATTAGAATCTAGTTGCAAGTAAATTATTAAGTTAGATGTTTGTCAATGACTTATGTTGATGTTTATTTCTTGATGATTGTTAGGTATCACCTATTTATTAGCGTCAGTCGTCAACTAGGAATTATCTACAACATTATCAGTAAACAACTGACCTATGTCAAGAAACATTAAGACAAGAATGTAGCAAATCGGTCCACTTTTAATTTTTCAATTTATCTCAATCCCGTACCCATTCCGAGCGCGCCATTTATTTTGACTGCATTAACCGACAGAAATTAATGCTAGACGTATAATTATCTACCCACGCTTAGTAAAAACCGTTCTGAATTTCGCAATGGGCCGGACTCCTACGCGAATCTGTCTGGTGCTTAGAACAAGTGAAGTATTTGCACGAAAAGGGACTTTTATAAGATTAAAATGTTGTCGGATTTGCATTGACGCGATAAGAGTATAATGAGAGGCTGGCTGTGTGCCGGCGCCTATAGATCACGCTAGATGGCGCCAAGGTGCCCTTGCGCAATCGTCGCATGCGCCCGCCGCCCGCTCGATCATAGATCAATGCAATTAATTTTCGTACTCATGGGAGAGTACGGAAATTGATTAACTTAACAATGAGGATTAGCACGGATTGCTACTTTCACCGATTACCGATTCTATGAGTTCTGCGTAATTCACGAGAAAGTTACAGAACAACATTCTACGTTGGTGCACAAATTATATTTGATTTACAAGCCGAGACGTTAAACGAAGGATTTGCAAGATTAAGCACGAAATGTTTGAGTAAAACTACCTATTTTTTTTTTTTTTCATGAACTTTTTCATCTTGCTTTTTGCGTTATCCAAAAAGATAGTTGCTCTCTTTCTTCATTTCCACACTATTAAATAAGTATAGTTAAGTTTTATACATTCACTACCACTAACTAGTAAAAGTTTATACTACTAGTTAAGACAATCTTAGTATTACGTTCCGTATTAAGCGCATTAAAGACCGCATCCTTCGCATTCACTATCTAATCTTTGATGAGCATAGCCTCTTCAGTAGCGCTTGTTAGCAAGTGTGTTGTAAATACGTTATTGTTTATTACTGCAATCTCCTAACCGATTATTACCTTAGCTAGCCTTAAGGTAGCCTTAGGTAGCCTTAAGGTTTAACTAGATCATTGAATTAAAATTACTATGCGATAGAAGTATTGCCGGCAAATAACGGCAATTCGAAAATGATATTTGCAAGATTGATTGTGTTCTGTAATAGAGCCGCGGGTAATATTATGCTGAGAAATGGACGGGGAAATGGGGAGAAATGTCGTGGGGGAAGTGGGGAGAATTTGTTCATCAGTGTTCAGTGTGATCCATGAAGTTGTTAATGTAACGGTTAAAAGTAAGTTATGTTAAACTCAAAGGATACAATTGCAACAAGTGACAGTTTCGAGATAATAAAGTAAATAACTGTTTTATGTAGAAAATGGTGCGCCTGATTTGGGTGAATTTATAAAGTATTATTATATTTTTCTAGCCAAGGTTTCTCTCTCTCTTTTGCAAGTCCAAGGTAGGGTCAGCAAGTAATAGAAATGTTCATGTCAATAATTTTACATAAGGTCATAAGGTGAGCTGTGTGAATTGATTTTATGCAATTATTCATTCAACCTGTTTCAAGTTTGTTTTTAAATTATTTTTAAGGTCATTACTTATTTACATACAAATTAATCAATTTATTGATACGTCAATATTTCTTTTTTACCCCTTTTTAATCTGTGTTTAATTAAAATCTATAATAACTACTTTTTAAATTATATGTTTTTAGGAAAAATGGGTAAAATGTCCAAGTATTACAATAATTATAGTTATCATAGTAAAACGATCTCAATAGAAATTCTATGTCCCTAATCTCTTATTTCGTTCTTTTCAGTTACCTTTTTGAAATTTTTGTATAATAATATTACTTGTTCATCACTGTATTTTACACAGTTGAAGAAAAGATATTTCGCAACAGTACTCACGTCCATCCAGCACGTAGGAGCATCTTCGCACTACTTTGCTCACGTATAATGTGCAATCGTGACGTATGTTTATGTGTGTGCGAATGTGTTGGACATGGTAACGATGTAATAGTAGCGATAACATGATTATACCAAAATTATGCCGGAAAATTATGCTGCAATTATGTTGCCGCGCAAAATTTTGTAATTTCTTTATTATATCAGTTAGCGAGTAAGCATAATAATGACCCTGATGGTCACCATTAAGTGACCACTCAGTGACCACTTGGTCACTGTAGATCAGATTCTTTTACGAAGTCAAACTGCCATTATCTATTCTGTCTTAGAAACTAACATGTCACTAAACGAAAGTCAAAACTTTACTTTAAATTACAATAAACAATGCGTTTGAATGCCCCTTACTACTTGAAATAAATCAAGCTTATCATTATTTATCTTGATAATATTAATGTCCTTACCGACCTAGAGCATAAACTAATAACCCAACTAATAAACAAAATAAATCATACATTATCCAAGCACAGAACAGGCAAGATTATGGTAAACTTGTCCTTTCTAATGATAGACACTCCCAATTACAAACGCAAAATATTTTATCGCGCAAATCTGCCATAAGGATAGCCATTCACGGTGCGACCGGGCGCGGCAATGTAACCGACTATGCGACTCTCGTTTCATTCCTTACAATAGCTAACACAATGCCATATAAAGAAACGCAATTGGAAATGAAATAGCCGACTAAAGCCCCATAAAGACGGGTCTCTCGATGCACTGAAATAAAGTTAATTGCTCGTAAACTGCAGAATGTGTCCCGGCCGCCATCTTGAAACTCTCTCGACATGTTTAAGAATGCTTGCAGTTTAATTCAGTTTATAGTTGTTGGTTCAATTCGCCGTGGCGTTGCGCCGCTTGCCAGAAAATTGGAACAAGCCCACTTGGCACTTTAGTGCAGGTAGGGGATTTGTTATAAAAATTGTTTAATTTTCTAAGAAGCTTTTCGACGTTTTTATTTAACCCTGCTGTAAGTTCTCCGTTTTTATGTGCGTTTACGTAACTGTTTAGAACATTTTGTAATAATTTCATTAAATTAAGCGAAATGTGAAGACTATTAAATTGAATTCTTCCTTAATTCTTTTAAGCTTCGATCTAACATAATCAAAGTCGCTGTTCTGGCCTGTCTATTATTGTTCTTACGTTTATAAATTTACGACACATATTTGAAAAGTTTTGGAAGTTAGATCCAAAATTTTTTCTTTAAATTCGATTATACATAATTATTATGTCATCATGAAAATTGTAACCTAGCTACCTACCTAATAATGTGCATGTGCCCAAGATTATCTTACAAAGATAACAATATTGTAATATTATCTACATAGCATAAATCACAATCAAAACACGATCTTATGTTTTGCATTCGTCCTGAATATACTAGTGTCGGTGGGCGAAATCCCTGACCTGCCTAGGTAGAGCCATTTCGAGCATTATTTCATTATTACTTAACTTTGATAGTTGATGTAATACCTGCCTCGGCCAAGGTCTGTCTTTGACGCGGATTGTAATCTACACGCCGAGATAACATCAGCGCGAACTTTGACTAATAAAATAATGATTGAGTTAAATTTGAATACTACAAAACCTATTCCTCTTATTAATAAGCACTGGTTAACTTTAACTAATCGACGGTTAAATTGGAATAGCTACATAGTAAGCAGAGAGTAAACTCTTATAACTACATATATTTTTTTAGTTAAAGTTAAACCTAGGATTAGTTAGTTCAAGCGTAAATAAAGCTCTTCCCTGAATTAAGTATTTTTTTTTATAAATAAGGCTGATTTGATGTATTCGCAATGTCTATAATTATCTTAAGCGTTGCTTTTCCCATTGTTTGAAAACGTAACAAAAGACTCCTTGATGAAATAGTCACCGACATCATTGGGCAAGAATCTATAGTAAAGTTTGTCCACCCCATATTTTTATGTGTAACCCTTTAATGCAATCACGACAACTCTGATTATAATTTAATTCCAAGTACCATTGTTATTACATGTTCTTAGTACACTTGAGATCAATTGAGGATAGTACTTAAAATATAGGAGGTACCTAGGAAATCTAATATGCGAAACACGTGAAGGTACGTCAATAACACCGCCTTTTATTGATAGTAAAAGCAGAAGTATTTTGATTGTACAATAAAATGTACGTATAATAAAATTTATCATTAAAGTTGGAGAGATTAGGAACACGTCATTTAAGGCCGAAGTGTGCGAGCTAATAGCTAAGAAGGCTTATCTCAGGGAATGATTACTGTTACCGCATGAAAGATGATTTTCATTATTTTAGATTAAAACGTGTAATTGTAAGGTTAAAGGTAAACTATAAAACGACAGGCTAGCTAATGCTAAAGTTACTTGTTGCTAAATACAACATGTACCAAATGAAGTGTAGAAGAGAACTCTTGTAACTATTATCTGACCAAATCTATATCATATAGCTTCACAAAGACCGTCATTCGGCTAATTCCATAGTTAGAAAGTGCATGATAAAAAGGAGAAGAAAAATATGTATGTATATTTCTCCTATTTGAAGTTGAAACGGGATAAAGGGTTTCATGCAAAACAGTGCCGACATTTGAAAGTTTTTTTGTTATAGTCAAAAAGGCTGACGAAAAAAGATAACAGCCCAGTTGATGGTAAATATGAATATTTACCTGAAGGTCCACCTATGGACATAAGAACATCTACAGTTGTATATCGTAAAAGAACTGCAAGTCTGAAGATGGGTACTGGTTAAATAAACAAGTGGACGTTATTCGATCAGTTTAAACTCGGTGCTGAGGTTTTGTTCGGAATGTAGCACCTACAATCTAGGCGCCCGACGGATTCCGTGGGTGTGAGTGAAGGGAGCAGTTTATTAATAGAAAAACTTGCGTACACTTGCCCGATTTGACTTTCGAAGATATAGGCGAGATTATCAATATTTTGCGTAAAGGGAAATGTCTATGGGATTTTTAAGCATACAAAAGTATTGAGAACATTCTATCGTGAGGTTTCGGATTTTAGTTAGTTAAAAGAAGAGCGAAATATGAAGAAACATAATAAACAAAACTGATGTTGAAGTAGATTCGAAAGGTTCAACTTTCAAATATTAACACAACAAAGAGATTATGATAACGAAAATTAATATGAAATATTACGAATGCTTTGAATCGATACTGATCTGCTGGGCCAATTCAAGTAAAATTCCTCTGTAGCCTTGGATCAATAAATTACACAATGTTTCAGCAATTCTATTCAGAGCGCCTAGATCTGGCAACGTACGTTGTTCAAATATTGATGTTATTGAACTACAACATGTTCAAGGCCAGGGTTATTTCTTTTTGGGTAATACTCCAGAAGTAATAAGTAAGGAGGATTGAAAGTTGTATTGGGCGGAGCATAGGATATAAATCTCAATCTCAAGCTGGCAGACCAGGGTGTCGTAAAAGGCAACAGAAACTCTTAGTTTTTTTCAATTTTGATAGTTTTCTTGTTTGAAAGTTAAGGAGATCACTGATTAAGGTGGTTCAAAAGTTCTATGCCATCATTAACCTTTACCAACTTCCGGAGTATTGATATACTTATTTAAATTTCGGTTTGTTTTTACATCTAATAGATATATTACTATAGTTCCATCTAATGATAAGTACAGATGTATTCAAGGATAATTCAGTCCATTAAGTAGTACTAGAATTTTATCACTGTGATAACAAGATCGTTACAGACGCTTTTATCAGTTTAGAGCCGTAACTTCAAATAAACATCAATATCGACAAGAGAAGTATCTATTATATTTACTTAATTCGATGTACCATTTATAAAATTAATAACTACGATCGATTCTAGTCGGCCCTATTAAAGTTTAATTTTAACCAATCCTTATTATTAGGATGTATATAGAAAAGGAGTAAACAATAATTTGGAAAATGTACTCTATTCCTCTAGTTTTAAAGTTCAAGTGAATAGCAGATAAATTCGTCGTTTTTGGTCGGTTCTACCTGGCGCCCGTAGCCCGCTCCCACGATCCTGCGCCTACGCATTTGGTCAGTATTTATTAGAAATGTTTATTAACTGAAAATGTGGATGATGAATATTAAAATTGCATAACTGGTATCATAAAGCTTGAGATTCATTGCTTCCATTTATAATATTCTATAGGTTACTTGCCAATAACGTAATAACTGCGTGAGTGCATTGTCGTTTTAACACGAGTCTTGCTAAGGTTCATTAAGTTTCTTGCAAACCAAATATGGATCGTTATAAATTTATATTTTGGTTAAGTATTATTTCGTGAAAACAATATACAAACAGTAGTCACAAAGCCTGTAAAGTTTCTGGATTTAATAGTTGAAAAATATCAGTCCTAGGCATGTTTATCATAATCAACTTAATGTGTAAATTACATAATAAAAATATCATATTGTTATTATGTCATAGTTTTCCGCACCGAATGTCATTGCCATGTAGGTATCATTTGGCGTGCATGCTGACAGAAAAGGCTTAATGTACAGGGTTAATTATTCTTAATACAGATTTAAAAATAGAAGGTTAATCTAACCTAAAGAAGTCGTCACACTTGTAGGATTCCCACTTGGCATGTAAATGAAATACAGGTTAATAGGGTAAAGAGTAAGTAAGTAGTTCAAATGGTAATGAATAGCCTCGTTCGGTTTCTATCCTTTTAAAGTTCAATCGTCTACATGACCGAGTGAACTGCTTGTCTTTAAATAAATCACGATGCAGTTTGTATACAGTAGTTTTGTATTAACGAAGATTTTTTAATTACCTGTTTTTAATGACATACAAGTAGCCATAATTAGCAAAACAAAAAACATACTGCTAAAAATTTTGGCGCCATAAATAAAATAAATGGAGCTGAATCCAATGACACCTCATATTATGAAATCCTTCAAGCTATTTGGACTGTAGAAATTGCAAAAGAAATAGGTATACGCTTGAAAAATTTTACTCCTGATAGAAGCAATTTTCGGGCAGGTGGACTATATAATCGAATATCTATTCACCTGAAGATGAACTTTTAAAAAGGGATTAAATGGAAACACCTTTTAAAAACTTTCATAAGGTATATTTTATTATTATATTCAAACTTATCAGTTTCACGAACAAGGCTTTATCTAGATCTTGTTCTATTTCAAACGGCAGTCGCCGGAAGGACCAATAACAAAAATAAAACCAAAACTGGTATTACAACCGATAATGGTAGGAGTGAACTATTTTTTTACCCGTTCCAACGTGTAACTAAACCCACGGCTCCCACAAGTGATGTTTTCATAGTGTTTAATTATCTCAGCTCTGCTTATAATAGCCAGGGGGCGTTTTAAGCGGTCAAGATGCACGGTTTAAACCAGATTTTATTATTACAAGTGCGATTTAGTTTTAAACACATTATCATGTATGAATGTACATGTAGGTAGGAGATTTTTTTCGTTTTAAATATTAACATAGGCTATCCACGATTTATTATAAATTGTATTACCACTGAAGACAGTTCAAGATTCCCTAAACAATTGTTTTAACCAACTGTCTATAATATTGTATTCCTTTTAAGTAATTAATTTTTATTGTTATCATTGTCATTATCTATATGCCCATTCAATGACAAAACAGTTAAAAACAAAATCTTCATTACAAATAAGTAACCTTTACCTGGTAGCACAAGTTCTAAGTCTAGTATTAAAAAAACAGCACAACATCCAAATACGATGACTAAAATTTGATACAAAAAGCAAGCCACTTCCGTCTACGAAGAACCTTCCATTTATAGAGAAAGAAACGAAAATGGGCATCAAAGCGTCGTTGGATCCGCGCACGCGCATGCATTATTCAAGACGCGAACTTCTCGTATAATTACGACGTCAAATATATTACGAACTCATATCAAAATGTATGTTCGACGAAAAATATGACCGGTTACCGTCATTTTACAGACAGAAAACTTATCATTGACTTGATTTCAATAAAGCTTCTTGGCGATATTAACCGAATTGAAAAATAGTCACATTTTTTTTATCAAAACACTATCAACTTTTAAATCAATACTTCCAAGTACGTACGATATTGCATACTTACAATAGCCCATAATTATCCCTATGGTCTGTTTTATTATTTGAAGAGCTTATTCTATCTACCACGCTAAGCTAGTAAATATAGATTGACAGATTTGAGACTCCTAGCATAATATGTTACTTTTCAGACACATTATTTTACCTAATAAGCGTACTAGATCACAACTATCATAAGTATTGGTAGGTATACTAAATGTCTCAACAAATTATTTTATCTACGACTTTTATCAGAGTTGATAATTACATCAATTACCTTGAAAGATGGATTTCATAGTGGAGCTCTTGACTCAATTATTTTTTGATTAAGATAAATTAGATGAGGGCCGTCTGATTTCCTATTACGAGTTACTCATGTTACAAAATTTTAGATGATTTATCGTCTGTGAGTTACTGTTGGTAATTTGTTTTAAAAGTATGTAAACTTAAATCATTTAGATGATATAAGTTATACACTGCCAAATTATCACTTAATATCCCAGTTAGGACACAAAAACAGGGAATCATAGTATAGCTCCAAATTTCTTCATATCTTGTATCACCGATTTACTCGGTAGGTACTTGTTTTGATAAACTTTATTTTACTACTGAAACTGATAATGATAAAAAAATTGCTGCACAAATATTATATTAACCAAAATCTAAAAGCAATTGACTGACTTAATAAAGAGATCATGAAACAATCCCCAAAGGAGATTATTGAACTCAAGGGGTTATGTAATACCGTGTGGAAAACTGAGTTACTGGTACTCTCATTTCTAATGGGACTTGAGATCGTTATGAAGAATAATGATATGTGAAAGTGGTACATTTGTTAGATCAATACTGTCTTTGTTTGGTTAGAAAGCGCTTTTGGATTCGCACGCCTCGCTAAGGACCTCAGGGCACAATAGTACTTGAGCAATCGTATTATTTACTTTGATAGGTTGTCAACTGACGCCTTTGTTGTTATATATAATCTATTTTATATTCAAATAATTCAGTAATGCATTCTTTGTAAGACGTTTAACAGTTTCGACACTTATTCTATCACTTCGGTTACAGTTCTGTATTTACATGTCCAATTAAATTACTTCATTGAAGCATATCTTATTTATGATTGATATTTTATTAACATTTCTAAGTTGGTTAGTGTGTACCTGTGGTGTGTACTCACCAAGATTGACATAACGATTTCGTTCAAATTGTCTTTTTATCAACATACTATTGACCAAAGAACAAAGGAGGGTTTATCCTTCAATCTTCTTAAGATTCGATCTAAGTTGAATGAGATGGCAGGTGGTCCTCGGGACCATACCGGATAGCCCAGCAGTAAGCTCCTTGACGGGCTACACACGCATAATTACGACAAACTTGGAACAGAATAGACTCATTAGCATTTACGGCCTTCTCGGGCGTAGTAAGTTCAATGTTTGCAGAGGCCTTAGACAGTTTTAGTTCCTAAATAGGTAAATTTACTTCTGTATCTTTAAAACCATCAAATTTCATAATGCTTACAGGAATAAGTTTAGGGTGAAAATTATGAAAATTTGATTTTTCTTTTGCAGTAATCAGAATTCTCTTGAATTCCGTGTAAAAATATCCTTATGGTTAGTACGAGTATCATACATTTGCTGCGATATTCATTAAGAAATACATATTGTTACCCTATTATCCTTATATACAAGATTAGCAAATTTGATATGTGTAGAAGTATTCACTGCTAAACAACTTGTAGTATCAATAATAAACTGGGTAATCTTAGAAATATATTCGTAAAATAGTCTAGTAGAACTCCCCTCGACAATCATTAATATCTTCACATCACCAAAATCTGTCAACTGAAATGTGATCGACATTCGTATTAAATGCAATACGCAGGCGACGAATTATCGTATAATCGAGCGGTCGCATTACGTCCAGTGCATACACACGAGGGGATTATGTTAATGCAGCCGGCCGAAGGACTCCGCCAACACGCCTGCTTGCTATCACCATGTTCGAAGGCGGAACTGTTCCGAGAGGAACGATTCCTACGACAATAACTCAATAATAATACGTGAAACGTGACACCCGACTTAAGCGCTGAATGTGAAGTTTTTTTTCTAGTATTATGAGAAGGACTTCAAAGAGATGAAACTATCACAGATATACTTTTGAGATTTTCAAACACAAATGCAACTTCAAAAGTAGTTAGCTCTTATGTATTGAAATTAGTTTCCTTATTTTTGTATAACAATTTCAAAAGTAAGTAGAGATACTAGTATTTTATAATGTCATCACATCTTTATTGTTATTTAATTGATTAACCATTTCCTTGTTTTTAGATAAGTACTAAAACTATTCGAGTCCAACTTGTCCTCTACAATAAAGCCTCATATCCATCCGAATAGTTACTTAATCCGAAATAACAACACGAATAGCTCAGCAGTGTCTCTGTATTGGAGTGCTCATAGAATTCGTACTTTGCATTGAAAGCAAGGAATAGCAATGGATGTTGGTGCAATTTTACAGGATTACCGCTTATAAATAGCTTAGCCTGAACACTAACAATAGCATTAGAAGCGCCTCAGCCCCTATTATGCTACTGAGTTTAAGCAGAACCTTTAATGTTAACGACCGCGACATATCACGACGTGAAAGAAGCTATGCGACCACTGGACATAACTTCATGTTACCTTAAATGATTGGTGATGTGTCAGATTATATCTCCTAATGCGTAAGTTTACAATTTGTAGTTAAGTATAGAAGAGAAAATGATGAAATCAAAGAATTAAGTGACACTTTTAAATTACTCTCTAACTTTGTTTAAATAATACTAAGAAAACAGATATAGCAATTGAAGAACTACGTGAAAACAAATGAAAAATTCTGATACAATCTATTTTGAAAACAGATAAAACAATAGAACAACTAAGTGAAAACAAATGAAAATTGAAAATTTCTGATACAACCTATTTTTAATTATGTCAAAGTTTCACCAAAATCATTTTAGCATTCATTGTTACTTGTTTACTTATTAGACCAAGCAACAATCGTACAATAAACACGGGGTGCATAAATACGAGAAGTGTTGTAGTCGTATATAATCTGTGCCGCTGCAACAGCTGTGGCTCGTTTGCGGGACGTCGCGGCAATGTTTACGAGGCGACTGCGTATGTATGTATGTACGCCGGTACGATAATGACGTCATGTCTATTACCCACGTCGCTCAAAAACATGATTTGTAAACGGTGGCCAAACCGCAGCTTTTTATACGCTTTTATAACGTGGCGTGGTAAATACATCTTTTTTAGAAATTTCGCAGACTAAAATTGTTTTTTTTTTTATATATTCTGTTTTAAATTAAACTTCTTAATTTGATTTTTTTTTATTAATACGATGATATCTGTTGTTACCTAGGAGTTTTCGGGATTTAACCACTATCTATGGCTAACTCATATCTAACTATCGCTTGACTACTATAAATAAGTAGGTAAATACGGGTACAGGTAACAGGTAAAGGTAAATCATTAGAAAGCTCGTAAATTACAAAATGTACTCGTAATGTACGAGTTCGTGTGACTTAATGGCGTAATTATACGGATGCCTTCGCTATCAGCAATGGACCGATAAGAGAACGGTATGTCCTTTAAAACGTCCTATCTAACACATAAATCGAACACGTTATCAACTTTTCATTCTATTCCATATAAATTTTCATACGTTTTTCATATTGCACGTCACGTAAATGAATATATAGCCGCCCCGCACTCACGTGTCTAGAATACGGCTAGTAAAGTCGATATTATCCGTTGTCATTTGCATAATCGAGCCGTGTGGGGACCGCAAATTATAACCCTGAGCTATGGATGGTGAGACCAGACTGTGGATTCTGTGAGAACTTTAATTGATGTTTAAGAAAAACATACACCGACAAGCCTTATAGAACTTTGAATTATTACATTTGTTTAGTACCATTTTGTTTTCATGTCAAAGAATAAGTGTTCTCAAAGATCTCATCGATGTATTGCTACTTGATTTTACATCTTCAAGTAAAATTTATGAAATTCAAATCATTTATTTCGTCTTAAGAACCATTTGCTTACTTAACAAACGAGTCAAATGTATTGTTTAACAAAAAAACTATGGTCCAATTTCGACCACAATTCTCTAGTTAGCGATAAAAGATTAAGCTACTAGTCTACACTACACGTAATGACGGAGATTCAGGTAAAAGAGTTAAAAGGTTAAGCTAGTTGTCCACGAGATGATGCAATTCCTATCAAGTATCATTTACATGCGTGTCTACCAATGCTGCGTAATGATGTCACTTTGAAATGCAGAAATGGTTGCATTCCATCTAGAATTTTGTAACCAGCGAAAGCCGTTGACATTTGATTTTGAAAGTTAAATTAGGTTTAACATGACGACATAGGGTGGATAAATATAGGAAATATTAAAGACTAGACTGTAGCCGCGACTCTACTTAATTTATTTTTCATAGAAGTTTGTAAATTTTAAAAGGTATTTTGCGAATTATATTATATTCCAAAACATGGTCTAGCTGAGTACTATGTTTCATTTAAATCCCGTCAACTATCGATGTATCTTGAATCACAGCCGTAAGAAAGGTCCATAATCTTCAATATTGGAATACAATCAATGGTATTTCCTAAGCTAGAAGGTGGCATATGTTTGCCAGATGGGAACCTGAATATTCAAACATCAATATATCCAATCATCTCCCAAATTTCTTCTACAAAAGTCTTCAATAAATTACAACAATAACAATGAACTACAGTTGATAAAACGATTTCCATGTATGTAACTTGAAAAATATTACAAGTCAATTGGTTGATACGCGCCGCCCGCGCCGCCGTAAATAAACGATCGGAACGTCATTGAATACTTCACCTGTATTCAATATCCTTTATTAATGGCCTTTCGTCGATATAATAACGTTCTCAGCGGGAACATTAATGTTTATTTACACGGCAGCTGGTCTGTATCGAGCTGGATTCGGACTTGCAAAATGGTTGCTGAATACCTAGTTTGATACTGGGAATTGTCATGCTACTTATGTTAATTAATGTGTTTCTTAATTTTCTTCATTTTTATTATGTTATTTATATTGTAAGTTTTGACATTCGTTAAGTGAGCTATTAGTTCCTAAGACGAAATAAATGATTTGAATTTTCATACTGAACAATGTATTATGTAGGCATGAAAAAGTGAGGGAGGACTATGGTCTCTTATCTTGAAAATAAAGTTTGCCTATTTCTGGTGACAACTACTTTAAATTATTACTAAATTACATTTAAGGTCATTCTCTAAAATTCTTCAATATAAATATTTTCTCATCATTCGAAATTTATGCTTTGTTATGGAGCCTATACTCCGATAAAGAGGCGTTTGAAGTGGGAGGATCAAAAATGCCTAATGTAAATAATAGTCACTCTAAGTGGCAACACACAACACAGTCACAATTTAAGTTACATATCTTTGCCATTAAGACATCCATAGAACCTTCATTAAGTCTCTAATCTCATTACATTATTCACACAATTAACAATTTATTCAGAGCACCAAACCTCATTATACATGCAGTGTTGAAATTAGGTGGCTCATAAAATAGCCTTTTAATATTAATAGGCCACTCTCGATATAATAACGCGGACGCCCCGTGATTTCAGCAAGAAACTCAGCGGGTAAGCCATCCAGTAGCCAAACAGTATTTACGATACGTAAGGACAGGAACTAAATCGTTTTTGTACCTATTGAAATTGTCGTCCTGGCTTCAATTTATTGAAGAACCGAAGTAAGTACAGGTTTCCGATTTGTAATGAAAAAGGATAACTACGCTTTAGGTAAATGTACGGGATTACTCTTTAAGATGGAAAAGAAAAACTACTTTAAGAAGTTTAACAAATAAGTAATTAAAGCTGTATCCTCAACCTATTAATGACTCATTGTTGAACACGGGTCTCTCCTTGTAACTGAGGGGGCTTAGAGCATACTCCGCCCTGCTGGTCCAATGCATCTCTACTTTTCATTTCACATACATAAAATATGCTTAAAAATTATTACCCCATCTATTGCTGATTATAAAAAGTTTTAAAATAATATTTTGTCCTTTTCCATCTGTCCAAGTTAAGAATGGAATCCAGTCCACTGCTTAATAAACAAAATGTTAATCAAATGTAGATCGTCAATAAAAGGCATTGTCGAAAGCCGCTCTCCTTTAAATAGTATTCCGGTATCAGATAGTTTCTCCTAACTTTCCCTCTCCTCAGGGGATATTAGATATGCGATGTCGGTCTAACAGGTATACGTCCGGGACGTACTCCGTGTGGATTTGGTGAAATTGAAACGTGGCCAGTGTCACTCCAAACGAAACTGCAAATTAGTAACAGTTACCTGAAGGTTCCCAACCTGTTTTTATCAGGGAGTACTTGGATTTCATTATTATTTAGTCGACTACATATGATTTAAAGCTATCTGTTGACGTTTACGATATGCAGCGATTAGTACACAGACTTCTTGAATAACATGCATACGTGTGTCATGAATTACAAAGTGAAATGATTAACTTAATACCAATAAACCTAGATAAATATTCAGCCCATTATCGAAGGCTTTATGCCTAATATAACCTCATTCTGGTATTAAAATGAACCCATAATAACCGGAGTCCATAAAAAATGAAAAGTATGAACGTTGCTAGTAAACTCATGTATCTCGATTTCGATAGGGCTGTGCTATAAGTTACAGGGTAATAAATAGGCAATTTTAAATGGGGGCTCTGACAATTTGGGTTGGCACACAAGAGAATTAATAATGTAATATTTTTGTTGATTTTATACGTTCATTTTATATTCATCTTATTATAGAAACGGCAATGTGCATGCGAAATATAGTTCTAGAAGATATTTTTTTTTTACTTTAAACTTTAGTAGTCTCGTCACATTGGATAAATTCGATATTGATGACAGATAAGCTAGATTCTAATACATATCGTGTCCCACTGTGGCCCTAAGTTTCTCAATGCCCTTTAACAATCGATCAAAATCAAGTTTTTGTATAGCCTGAAGGCCAGAAAGAAGCAAACAAGCCACCTGATAGATTCTGGTCACTGTCGCTTTAGTTCAGTGATAAATAAACCTATGCTAGGATTTTATATTAAAAAATAATGAAAAAAGTTTTGTCGTCAACCCTAGCGCATTCGAACTTGCCGTCCGCGTGGGTGTGAGGACAGGTTTACTTTTTTCTCGTGTTTCGCTAATAACGCGTTTGTATCCGATGCGGTGCATGTGAGGCCAAGTTCATACGTTAGATTATAGTTTTACGATGAAAATTTTGCACGTTTCGCTCATAAACTGTACAATAACGATTGTGATAATGTAGTAAGTAGTTGTAAGTAATGCGATACATATTTGAATTTACAATGTGTGCAGAAATCAATTTTCAAATGCAAAAAGTAACTAAGTAAAGAAGGATTATATTCTATAGCTAAACGAATTAAAGACGGAAAAAAATAAAATAAAGAAAATAAAGTAGCCAATACATTCCATCTTAAGATAAATACATCTTAACTTGAATTCATAATTATTATTAACGGTATTTAGACGACAAATAGTAAAAAAGTTACACTAGCACACTTAAGTAATATGCTTGATACGACTGCTGTAATCAACCATTTATATTTATCGTTAATACACAAGACAAATCTTTAACCTGAATCATCTTTAATCAAAACGACATCACTACACCGCTTAGACTCGTAACAGCATTTATCAAAGCCGATAATAACCGTTAATTTCAAACACATTCGTGTCAATGACGTTGCCGAGCGTAACAAACATGTCACCATATAAAGAATTTGCTATCAACCTAGATAGCTAATAAACTAAAACAATTCACGGGATTATCACCCGTATATAAACTGTAATCAAAGGTCTTTTACGCTTGGAAATACAACAACTTTTCAAAGTAAATCGCTTTACATGATTTTACACGTTACGCAATATAAGAGGACGTTCCGTTCGAAAATGGAACTTCTTTATAAGACGCCTTTCAAAAGTCAAACGAAATGAGATTTTAAAATGGTATTTCTTTCTTGTGGCACGGCTGAGGCTTTCTTGAGGTTTTTTCCTTCGTTCAATTCCAGTTGGTAGTTTGTTTTGTGAACTTTGGGCACACAATTCTATTTGCTCATACTTACTGAATTCAAGCGAGAAGTGTGTGTGATTTGTTTTATTTGCTTGGGTTAATGAATCGTGAATGTTCATACCACTTGTTACTGCTAAGGTTTATCAAGAAATTATTTTTGTACTTACTTTCGACATTATTTCATCTTTTTTGTGCATCAACTAATATGTGCAATGGTTAAAGATTTTATATTATTAATTTCTAGCTCTCTGACAGATAAAAGTTATGCTCGGTTTTTGCTTTGGTTGCAAAGTTAGAGAACCATGTAGATTCACAGCTGCCTTCTTATCAATAGAACATATTGACCATTTATAGCAGAAAGCGTCGCAAGATGAATCAGCTTATTCTTTCGCCTGAAAGCCAAAAATTATTATCATCTTCACAAAGAAGTCAGCTGCGTGTTATAAAAGAAAGTAAACACAAATTACCTCTTAGATAAACTCCATAAAACTCCTCGTTAAGATAAACGGTGTTAATTTCATAACAAAATATTGGGCGGCGCGTCTGATGGCGGTGAGTGTGACGCGTGGTGACCCTACCTTTCACCGGCTCTAATGACTTCATCTTAATCATCATCAGTTACAGTCATTGTATGTCGCCTGTCAGCTTCGGTGTCACATTTGAATATTTTAGATGCCATCTTGGTGGAAGTATTTCTAAGAACATAAGCCGAGTTACTTATGTTGAATTGCCTTTTGTGGAATTTATGGTGTTTAATGTATTCTGGAGTAAGATTTTGGTTGATTTCGGTTGGTTAAAATATAAGGTGTTTTAATGAAATAAGAAAATATATATTTTCCACACTAAACGTAACGTTATAATAAGTGTTGAGGCTTCGAAGAAAAATAATTGATGTCGCTGAATTTACCATCCGAATTGGCAATAATCGTCTAGTTCTGTTAATCTCCTTTGATCTCTGTTAGTTAATCGATTCAAGTAATTAGCTACTACGTGCAACTAAGCTTATGTAATTAATGGATTGACAATATTTTTTCAGTAGTCTCTTGTATCTTCACATTTTACATTAACCTGTATCGTATTGCAATCGTATTTTAACCTTTGAAGTAATTGTAAACTACATCACTATACTTTTATTCACTTAAAGTTTTTATTTCTTTACGATACAATGTGTGCGAACTAAACCTTTATTGATTACGCTTGCAAATCACTGCAAAACAACAATGCATTATTGTTACGGTATTATTATATAGTGAAGCATATGACTGTAATTGTAGGGTATAGGTTTATAGAGCCAATATTATCATGCAAATAGCTGTGTCATATCGCTTACATAGTCTTACGACTCTGCATAAATTTTGTTGATGCATCTTATTTTACAATCGACATTTACAACATTAAAAATCTTGCACCCAAGGGTACAAGTAGAAAGTTTAAAAAATATTTTTTACATTATTATTACGGACAGAAAATACTATAAAACAAAGTTTGGATTAAAATAAACGTAAAAATATTATATGCATAGATTCCATGAAAAGATTCGTTGGAGGGTTTGCTTCTTCGATATCTTGTGAAGTATTGGTGATGCCATTATATAAATGTTTGTGGGTGATAGCGATCATTTTATATTAACATATCTACTCATTTGTTGGTTGATGACATTAATAATAACCACATAACTGACTCTCAAAATCTTTAAGCTACAAAAGTGTCTCCATATAAAACAACTATTTGAATCTTTAATTCTAATTGAAAGTTAATTTATAATGAAATATGTATATGATAGCTTAGTATCTAATACAATTTCCACACCAATCTTTAAATGAAAATGTTGACAGAATCTAATGAAAAGCCGTTAACATCTAATGTCTGAGCGTGACCATTTGGTTCTAGGATCACCCGAAATTACCAAAAATAGTGTAAAGGGTTTTAGCTCCTATATTGAGGGTGGTAAAAGTTATATCACCGTGAGGTAGTTCACGGAGTAATGATGTATATAATAGATTAACTCTAACGGCAGGAGATGACTGCAGGGGACCCTATTACCGAGGTGTGAGATATTGGCTATAATATTTTTTATTTTACTTGTTATTGGTATGAAATATATCGTCGAGTTGTTCTGGATTATGAATAAGACGCACGTATCCA
The DNA here is from genome assembly GCA_001278395.1 of Lerema accius. NCBI lineage: Eukaryota > Metazoa > Arthropoda > Insecta > Lepidoptera > Hesperiidae > Lerema > Lerema accius. The sequence continues at coordinate 220,032 of LGAG01000596.1, forward strand.
TATACCTCACCAGTTTTTACACCGGATTGATTGGATTGATTCCAGCGCAGCAGAATTTTGGATGGTGTATTTTAATTTCCATTCTGGTTTTAGATGTATGCACTAGTCTTTATCTATTATCCATGGTGCCTACAGCACAGGGAATCCTAGTGTGTATATCGTCATAATATTATATTTGTCACGCATATTAAACATTTGGTCGCGGTCCATCAGACTATCTAGTTAAGGCTAATGCCCAGTGCCGTATTAACGTGTGATGAGAAACACAGTGATATCACGTCTGATGGAATGTTGATGATGGATGTTGCGTTAATGGATTTAGATTTTTTACGACTATCCGGAAGACTCAGAAAATATTACTTAAAGTTTCCCCTCAATATTACCATTTATAGGCGCTTGTTCAACTATGTGTAGGCGATGATTTTAACAAAAAACCTTTAAACAGGAATTCTATCGATTTCTATATTAAAAAGCATAGTACCAATAAATGTAATATTTCTTAATAAGAACTTAAGTTACTCATTCGAAATCCAAATGCTATGCTCTCAGAGATTGAAACAGTCTCTTTTTATTGATCAAATATCCGTAACGTTAGCTCTATAGAAATTATTAAGAGCGTTGAAATTCCAGCAGCATTGTAAGTAATTTAGTCACCACAAGAAACTGTATTGATTTCCTCTGAAACTAACGACTTCGCAAATTCGTGCCCACACTGCGAAATTGGTTTTGCGCGGGTAATACAATGGCTAATAAATGTCTTGATTGTCCAAATAAATTAATCTAAAGGAGCCACGAAATGGAACTGCTGAGTGCAGATAACGATTTAAATCTATTTTAACTGATTGTTTTCAGTTAGAGTTAACAAAGTTTGTTCTTAAGTAATTGCTTTGGATAGAAGTATTCCGTAATTCCATTCAAAAACATTATTGTAACTACTTTTTTTTGGCCGGCAATGCATTAGTGCAACTTATAGTGTTTCTGGTGTCAATAGTCGACGGTTGGTCTACTTTTTGCTTCTTGAAATATCAGATGTTGTGGTTATCTAACACCATGTCCAGAGGATGAATTATTTTTATCATGTCTTCATTAACATCTAATTCAAATTATGTTGTGCATTCAGGTCAAACTGAAAGCAAGTACTTGATTATATGATATGAATTTGTTTTGTCGATTCTTTTCCTCTATCCTTTAAGATAGTTTCTGACAATTAAACCTCGAGAATGAGAACTCGCATGTTGAAATCCGTTAAGCCTCTCATGAGATATACATACATAATACGCCTGAAAAACCATTACTCGCCTTCTTTTGCAGTCGGATAATAACATCAAAGGCTATGAACCTCTGTAATTTTTTAATCTGTATCAAACTGGCTCTTTCGTTTCACCTCAGAACGGACGTGGTTATCGCCTGACTCACACTTGTCTTTTTTGGTTCTTTTTCCTGTTTGTTTTGCCGAAATCGAGCCATGGTTCATTCGCCGCCGTTATTAGGACAACGTATGACATCGTATAAATTACCGACGGTAAGGAAACGGTAAAAATACGAGGGAATAGAATTTATTTAATGGTAGATGCGTAAGTGTCTATGGGTAGAGGAAAATAAAAAGATAGGTAGGAGGGTAACTATTTCTTAAAAAGTTTTTGTCTTTTTTTCTGGTAAAAAAGAACTAAGTTTTTAGCTCTATGTATACTAATGTTCCAACTCAATAAATGAATGCAATTTACTTCTTTTAAGTCTCATAAAATTATTTACCCCAATATTTCTCCTCTAATAGATTTACTTTTAAGAACCATTCCTTTCATCTCGCCTATGCTATTCAAAGGTTTAAGACAGTGATTTTTTTACTAGTAACTTACTTCTTTTTTAATCATAATTTATCGTTGGTGTAACCTAAAAGTTGTCGGTCATTTGGTCGCTGCTTATTATGAAGAGAACAAATTATTAAATTATACAATAATAAAGAGTCCTATTACTTTTTATTACATTGCTTAAGTAATAATGTTATTGCATATTATTCTCTTGCAGCTAATTTTCTATTTCCAAGACTTCTAATAAGATAACAATAATATTTTCCTTATCTTACCTAATTTCATTATCTACTTAATTATAAGCAAGAAAAAACGATTATAAATTTCACAGAACTAAATTTCAATTTAAAGTTATCTATCCCAAAATATTTATCCTCAAAACATTACGTAACTATAATACCTAAGTTTCTTTTTAAATGTATTCAACCCTAACCTACAATAAAAGTAGGCGGGAAAATCTTCTTCCATAACTCTTTCGAAACAAAATTGCAGTCTATGCCCAATGTCTAATGTCTATGCCCGATGAGAGTATATTCGCGCCATTGAATCGGAAAGATTTATGAACATATTGATATTCGAGTAATTGCTTTCTCAATACTATTCAATGCTTGTAATGTAAATTATTTGCAAATCGTTTCAATTAACTATCAAATGGGAGAATGTTTATTATTGATCAATATGGCAGACATTTGACACATACTCGTAAAATGAATTACGATTAGAAACGTCTATCAGTGATAGACATATTCTGGGAACTTTACTGAGACCTGCTATTTATGTAGTCTTTCTTATTATTTGCTTGAAGATGCGTAACGTATGCAATAACTACTAGCGCCATCTATATTTTGTGTGTTTAACAATCAAACAAATTGGCGGCAAAATAGATTGACAGTTGAAATGAAATTAAAATGGTGGAAAAGAAACTTCATTATTTTGAGCGTGTTTAGAATACTATCCTACACACTAAAAAGATTTCTTAAAAATTAATAAAAAAAAATTAATTCATGTACCGACTCACTTATTTAAATATTAAGAACATAAATTAGTATGAATGACAAAAACTTTCTGGCCAAGAATGCATTCTAAAGCATACTCAATTCGGCCACGAACGTAAAAGGCATAATAATTTACATTATGTCAAAATATTGACATTATAAATTTATAATCTGTAATAACCGGACGCCATACTACTTCACATAACACAAATTATATTTAATGTCGCTTGATGAGTAAATACGGGCATAATGATATTAATAATTAATCAAAAGTTTATTAATGTTGTTCCCGCATAGTGTTAATGATTGATATCGAACTTTTCTATCATTTAAAAAAATATACTTGGATGTATTTATATAATTTGGTTGACTGATTTGTTTTGGAAATTTTTATGCCTGATATAATTTAACAATAACAACCGGGATCGACAGTTAAACGTGCACTTCAAAGTACGAAAACGCTCAAGAAATATTTTGCCACTAGAATCATCTAGCCTCTTTCCACCTTTATTTCAGCGCAAAAGCGAATCATCTCAAACTGGCAACCACTCAATACTGAATTTTAGAACTGTTCTTGTCCAAGTCCTGTATTATGCGTCACAGTTCCAGCCTCATCCCATATCTGCGTCGAAGTTCCGAGAAATCATCGTAATATCAATGTCGTACGACGTGTATTGGTAAAAAATCGTTCCGACACAACCTGTCAAATACCTCCGCAGGATCCATTGCCCCATGAAATTGAATTGGTCACATATTTTAGCGTGTGCACGTTCAATCCGATGCACATAATAGTGTAAAAACAAAGACTCCGGTACCGACGTGTTCTGAGAAACGCGTTCTCGGGGGTTTATTAGAGATAACTCAAAGATATTTAGTAGATTCATTTCTTTTTATTTAGTTCAATAAACAATAATTGATGTCGATGACCTTGTTGCTTAGTTAGCAGGGGCTTTATTAGGGCGAGGTTTTAGTTTGCTACTAATACAATACTATGTTATATTAACGAACCTTCGGGAGGATTATGGTTTGCAGTAGCAAAGCCCACAGAATATTTTTATTAGAAAATTAATTGTCATTTTTCTACTTCAATACTTGTAAGCTATCACATGACCTGCTCAAAACAAAATCAAGAAACCGCATCCAAATCTGTCAAGCCGTATTTGGAACCGAACCGAATATCCACACAATTTTAATAACGCGGTCAGCAAAAACTTAGACTATTCTAACTCCAAATTTTCTGTAGTACAATTTTCGTATGCTTTGCGAATAAGACCCAAGATCTTGTTTCGCGATGGCTGCAAGAAAACTAAGACGAATCGCAATCCTGCTCAGACATTTCCATTACTACCTGTGAGAGATTTAATTTGGCTATTTGAATACAAAGAACTATTATTCGTGAGTAAAATTGTGACTTGTAAATCGAATCTTGCATTTTGGAAAGTTTAATGATATTTGACGGTGGCTTATTCGTAATTCGAATCTTAAATTAAAATCTATTATTATTTATTACTTTCATAAGTTAAATAATAACTTCTCAGCTAAGTATTTGTACATAACATGTTGTATGGACGGTATTATTAGGGATATTATACACATAACTCATGTCGTCTCTGCACGTAACTGCAAATAGCTGCAATTATAGCAAATTACTTCGAACAATACTACAAAAAGTTGATCACAAATAGAACCGGTTCTCAGTCATTCATTCATTCATAATAACATTATTGAGTTTTTATTGAAGTTGTACTACGCTCAATGACGAATACATTACTTTTTTACTACTTTAGGGACGTTCATACATTACCCATAATTATGTATGTGACGTTTTTGCCATTTTTTTACCCTCTTCGCCTACTAAGCAAATTTGTATCAAGAATCGCAGTCCTCCCTCCCCACTCATATTTTTTCCCCGCTTATATCTCAAGAATCAAAGTAAAATGAAATTATTATAATATGGTATTGACATCTTTACTAGAAGATACTACATGATAGAGCTATTCAAGATATAGCTATTAAGAATTATTCTACTTACAAATGAAAAATTAACGCGATTAAGTTGAACGAAGATAATTAATTTTAAGCTTACAAGAAGTATTTTATAAGTCGCTTATAGAATTCAGAATAAATTAACAATTTCCTGCGCAAAATAGTCAAAGCTTATAATTTTTCCGTCCATACGAAATGTCTGGTAATGGCAATAACTTATAATTCATAGGTCGTTTTAAATTGTATCAAATTGAGACGGTGTAATTTAAATTCTAGCACACATAGGTACATGTATGATCATAATTTATGAGTTATTTTACCGTAACTAATTTGCAATAACATTGTTATTAGGACATTGAGTTGTGACTACATATTTATAACGTTAACTAGGTAGTAATTTTGTGTAAAATACAAAAGATAATAGTACAGATTGCGAAATAATAAAGTACGTACACCTACTTAGTATTTCAGTATTCAAATATGTAACCGAAATAAAATTATTAACTCGAGTACAACCAGTTATTTTTAAGGAATTTTGCATAAAACCTTTTCGTTTATTCAACAAAATTATTATAAAGATAAAAATACTGCAAATCGTACATCCTGCACTCCATACTTGGTACGGTGTACCGTTAGCTCCTGCAAACTTGAAAATGATCCAACGATATGCAAATTTAAACTTTATCTCACAATATTAGAGTTCAAAATTGCCTTTAAGCACATGAGGACAAATTATTTCCTTATTGGAATGCTGCTGAAATGATCCGGGGCTGGCAGTAACATTTGGCACATGTAAAAGTTGGTTAATTAAAAATTCTTCACTTCGATTTGTGATGAATAAACATCAATAAAGATCAATTTAATATTACAATAAATGTAATATCCGATACAATTTGTTGGGATATCATATATCCAATTTTGTTTCAGCGTGAGATTGGCATAAAACAGTTTTTATAGTGGTCAGATGCATTTTATTAGCCATGTGACTATAGGCAGACCAGTAACATGTAAATCAAATTATTGTATGTGTTTTGCACTTTGATTAAATTAATTTCAATTTCTAGATAAAATTCTTTCTGTGCTACGCTGGGTCATTAACACTACTACAGAAGTACCTACCTATCTTTACAAAGCCAAGAAGAACTTTATAAACGTTGTAATATGTACAAATCTAAGAATAATTAATATTATCTAATAAATGTCTGCGCAACCCTACGGTTTAATCATACAATTTTAAGATATCTACAAATGTCATTGATCGAAGTACAAATTGTAAAAGGTAGGACGATACGGGTTAACTCGCGACGCCGCTGTAATTGATGTCGATCGTCGCTACAGGGTTGAAAGACCGACGTATTTTACCTAGAGTCATACTTACTTTAAAATTGTTCTTATTGTTGAAAACATATCAGTAGTCAAATAATTCAAATAGATAAAGTAAACTGAAGACATATTAGAAACTGAAGAGATATTAAATGGTCTATAAGAGACTAATAAAGCTGAATAATAATTAGAAACATTAAGCGATGAATAAAGAGATAAAACTCAATTCAAATCTACACTCATCTTAGTCCAAAGACATACAATATTTTCATCACCACTAACACGCATGGAATGAATAAAATGAAAGATGAAAAAGTGGCAATAGAACATTTTTTGTCAAGCATTCGTTATACCTGAAACTCGCATTACGTCAGAAGAGCAGATATACGAGTAAGTGATCGGAATGTAACATACGAAGTACGTGAGGTCGCGTGTCTAGACGAGCCACCGCGTGCTCTGATCCCGCTACCCTTATCGAAATCCTTATAAGCTCTATCCATATTGCCGTGTTCATGTTCAATATCTAAAACACTTTTCGAGACGCCCGTACTTTGTGGTGGTTAAAATATATTTGAATTTTATATAATGAATAGATCATTACAATTACAACTCTAAGTAATATTCGTCGTTACTTGAATTATCTTCATGTTCAATTGCAAAAAAAAATCTTTAATGTACTTTTAGTGTCACTTAAATCTGAGTTATGTTCCGAAAATTGTTTTAAGATCTGTACAGTGTTACCAGTTATGTACAGTATTTTTTAAATGTTATTTCCGTATTAATGATTAATTCCTACAATATGTCTAAAGGTCTGCAACAGTAAGGTATTGTCTGTCTGAACTATATTTCGCAAATTGTTTTAAGATCATCACAATAAATAAGTATCAGCACAGTATTGTTTTTAAATGTTACTCTACCTCATACTGTGTTCTATTCTTTCTCTTTATCTAATAAATACTTATTAACTCAAACATTTGTTGTCCGATTGTTGGCTTGTAAAACATTTGTTAATAATTTAGTATTATTGATACGTTGTGAATATCAAGTGAAAGTTCAAACACTTGCACATTTGTATTACAATATTGTACAATACATAACAAATGATGCACAGAAATTTGCATGCATAGAGTTTATCCACCTATCAATTAAAGCCATTATATCCGGCTATAAATTTCCATGTCCCATTGCATTTAAGCAGAATAGGGCAGTATTTCCTTTTACACCGACAAATGTATTTGTCAACGTGATATCTCATTTGTCCATTAGTATTACATTGCATGGTCAATAAACTTCATATATTTCAATCGACCGTCATGTATTCTTAATGGGATTTTCTACGCCCTTGTTTTCATTACTAGAAATTTCTTGTGAACTCTCTTTAATTTCTAAATATTATTTTAAACAACAAACTGTATCTTGACCCTGTTAACTAGACGTACGTGCTCAGGCGTTAATTTTAGTAAAGTGAAAACAAATCGACCTTGAAACTCTATAGTCATTATTTATGTAATTCAGAATCAACCGTCCATTAATAGAGAGCTCTGAGCTGAGGGTTGACTTCCCATATACGCCTTGAATTATTATAGATCAGCGAGATGAAGAGGGTCAGGTTAGAGTGGTGACGGTAACAGATGGAATGGCGTCACGGGCCAGAGCCGGTCAAAGCGATATGTCAGAACAATCTACTGCAATTAGGTATGACGTGAGCTCTAGCGCACCAATATGGTTAAAGTCGTAAGCGATAGCGTAAATGATAGATGTAAACTGAATAATAATCACTTACACGTTCAATCACATGAGCTGTTTGCTTCGCTAATTGAACATGTATATTTATATCTTTGTCCTATTTAACATATTACAATTAATTTAAATTTATTTATAGATAATGTTTCAAACGTTACTTTTAAAATTTTCTTTATTCTCAACCATTTAGACGATGTGAAGTCTTCGGGATATCAACATAGAGCTGTAATATTTTAGATTCCAGTTTTAATTAACTCGCAACACACTTTTAACATGGAACAAGACGATAACTGTAATTTGATTGTGGCTTAACTCGAATCAAATACAAGAAGATCGAAACCGGATGCTGTTTTTCATACACAACGTTTATAGAGCTCTCAAATCTATTTCCTGGTTACTTACGTAGCGGGTGAAAAAATGAAGGTCACGACTTACCTGAAAATAAAAGAAGGAAAGATTAGAGCATACTGATATATGAGATACATTTGGAATACAATGAACATGATTTGCACGATCTGACCTCTATTAGCAAGTTGGCGAAACAAGATGTTTATTGGATGACTTTCTTAGAATAGCAGATAGCGATGATGTTGCTACATCGACTTTTAGACTGTATTAAAGATTTAGTTATCTTAGACTAAACTTAATTTACTTGTAATGCTATAGATTGCTTATCGATAATATACTTTTTAAAACGTCATAAACAGTCCATTACCAGCGAGACTATATTTATAAATTTAAAAGTATTTCGTGACTGTCTTCAATGAAGCGATTGCGTGGTTCCAATTCAAGCATTTGATCTGCTGATTAAATACGTTTCGGCGAGGGAATTTCAAGGTCGTGTTATAAAAGGTATAGAACGGCATTCTGGCGGTTTCTTGGGGAATCAGTTGAGTAATAGCTTTGGATTTGAGTACTTGGTTATTTATTTCTGGCTGATTATTTATTTCAAGTACTAGCCCGGCATTACGTACTGGCTTTTTGTTCTATCAACAAACATATTAATCTTAATGTTTCCGTTTTCTTATCTCAATTATGCTAAAAGTTTGAAAATCTTCGCACAAGTTCTTAGTATAATTAGGGGGAAAATTTTGCACAGCAAATAACCTTACCTATCTCTGGCCATCGCGGCGTTTATAGCTATCCCTGATCATTGTATACTTAACAAAGCCTGTGATATTTTGTTTTTTCTCCATGTATGGCTTTGGACGAAGGATGGAATAAAAGAGGATTTTTTGCTTTATAAGATGTTCAATAGAAAGTTTTTGATTGTACTTTTTTCGCTATATCGTTTTATACTTATTGTCCGGGTTATTTAAATGGGTTCTTCTTTGAATCTTCCTTTTTCCTGTTCTTAAATGGGATCAAGTTTCATATTAAATTTGAACAGAAATCATGTCTTATTGTTCATCGACCCATCATATCCATAGATATTTTAATAATAATTTATTTTCGTAAGATTACCTATGGTAACTGTGATTGTATTCTAAACCTTGAATCACGACAAAAATCAAATGATGTTATTTCGATTTCAATTCATCGCGAATGTAAACAAAAACGTCTGGACCGTTTCGAGGAAGTGGTCGTTCAATAAATACGTTTTGACATCTGGTGGAATGTCCCCAGATGTTGGGCCCACACAGTTTGGTATGCTGCCTACGCTAGGGACTTGTTGGGCATCAATCTCAAACTATTGTCATCGAACAAGACGATGCAATGTGTCGCTGTGTTTATTGACGCTGACACTGATATTTTATATATGCCACTTGATAAAATACATCTGAAGGCAGCGTGAAAAGAATATATTTAAAAAGTATATGAAAGAATGTTCTCGACGAACCTACGCTTACGAAAACGTTATTCCCATTTCAGTTTAATATAAATCATCAGCATCATCATGGCGATTACCACGCCGAAGTCACGTACTAAATTTAGAAATCTTTTTTACATGATGCTTTTCATCAACAAAATGGTTATCTACTTGATAGTGTTTCGTAACGATCATTCGACATATCTTAGATATACATGTGCCGTCTTATACCGTGTTCGAATTCTCCTTTCAGAACGAAAATCACTTTGGAAACGAGCGTTCTCGTCCAGGTATCGTAAAAGCCAGCGGACTATTTTATTGCTGCGCCCAAATGTTTAGTGGTTCTCGTAAAATGAAAGCGGTGTAAAATTCACGCATTGTATTGCCTAGTAAAAAGGAGTATGGCAGCGCTGTCCATTTTGTATTTATGACTCGGCGCGCGGCGGTATGCGTGAAGCCGTCTACTGCAACTGTTAAAGGGGCTATCTAACTAGCTTTTGGAAGTTCTGTTAAAGTTTTAATAATAATATTAATACATGTTGTAACTGAGCATTTTGTATTTTCATCGTGTGGATTGATGCTGTGCAAAAAATGGTTGTATCAACTTAGAATCCTTTAGCATACAAGTCTTTGTGAGAATCAATTGCCTTGCGAACATTTTTTGAAATAATTAGAGCTGGAAAAATATTCGTACATTCTTTAATATGTGTCTTTTCCACTAGCCTCAGTTCTCTGTCATTACGTAAATTACTACATGCCACATTCTAGACGTGTTCTGGGAACGGGTTGTGGTTGAAAAGCATTTGTTAAGAATTTTAAAGGATATTTGTCTTTTTCGATGTATCAATCTTATACTTGATTTTTTAAACTATGACTTTATCTTTTTAACATTTCAGGGTTTACTTAATGCAAATATTAAAATGTGTACTTAAAAAAGTAAGTCTTGTGCAGATGATTTTGTTAAAGGTATATGAAATTGAAAATGTTATTAGTTGTAATAATGATAACCCTCCAACAAAGGACATGGAAGTAGACAAAAGGAAATGCCGGAGGGTAAAATTTATCATTTTTTACGCCGCAAAGGAGTGGCTTTGGTGCATCGTAAATTATATCACTCATTCCAAGAACACAACGGCTACTATGGGGAAACCCAACAAACGAATCAGTTTTTGAATGATTCATAAACAAAGACATAAAAAAAAATTTATGAAATTAGAACAAAACTGTTTAACATTAAATGCTGCATTTAATTAATTGCAATTTACAGTAATAAAGTTTAAGTTTGGCTATAGTTTTAACAAATTGTAAAAGAAACAGCAACATTATGTCCATGATGCAAATTATTCCAACAATTCCAATTAAAATATAACTTTAAGTAACTTTCATTCTTTGTTTATACAATTATTTTAGAGCGATTATTGTAAATAGCAGCGCATTTATTTTATGAACAGCAATAGTTATTCTTACTTATGTTAAAAATTACAGCTAATATACACGAAAGACCGAACGTCGTATTGATAGCCTAACAGTATTTTCATTCCTGCTCGCTCACCGCTTGTAATGAAGTATTGGCCGAGCTTGTTAATATTCACTGTCATTGCTACGAGAGCTTGTTACGGGTGTGGTATGTTATTAAACAAAAAGGCGCCAATTAAAAGGCTCCAGCGGACAATTACTGCAGCTATCGGCGCGTTGTTACGGCGCCAGGCGATCGTGCTTTGATTGATGTAGCGCAAGTAGCGAGACTGGACGTAAATAAACGCGTAGTGGACGAACATTTTGATGTAAGAACATGGTGTAATAGAGAAGAAAATAACGTTAGTATAGAACTAAAATGAATCTTCCATCAAAGTTGAGTTTTAAGAGACTACACTAGTAGAAATATAATATACTACCGTAGAAAGGTAAAGTGTAAACGGGAACGAATTAAATAAAGAACAGAGGAGTTTGAAAGACAGGAAATTAAAGTACTGGAATCCAGCTGACACACCGGATAATCTATTAACGTTATTTGATTCTTCCAATTTTGTTAATAAACAAATATATATTTCTTTCTCTGTTTGAGTCAGAGACAATGACTCCATTTTATTTTCTTTTAAAATACAGTAGTCCCGTCACACTTTCAGATAAGACTCTGCTATCCGTTCAAAGTGTTGGATCGTAATCCACATTGCTGCAATGCGGCTGGCTTCGATATAAACGTGTCGGCTTAGTGTCATGAATCTATTTGTGAAAATGTTGAAAATAATATATTTAAAAGAAGCAATGGCGATTTTTTATGGTTAATCGTCGGGGCATCAATGATCCACTTTAAAATTTTATCAATATTCACGTGATGCTTGAATTCTGAATTACCAAAATGGAATTTAAAAATCGATGTTATTATGGACCAATCATGATATCAGACTAAATATAGCCGTCGCAATAAATACAGTGAAATTAGCGATACAAATCGACAGCACGACGATAAAGCAATCCCGGTCACCATCCAAGAATAGTAGTTTCATAACTCTATCGGGCGTGATAAATGGTAATATACCAATAAATCCACAACGGCAACATTTGGTCCGACCATTTAGTTACGTGCTGGTCACAACAAGTGCTTTGATCAACCTGTAGTTCGTTGCCTGTGTGGGTGGTGCTTAGGTCAATTCCTATTACATAATTCTGAATTTATCTGCAAGTTTAATTACATTAGGGAGTAACATGACGCCATGAACATTCAAATTCGAATTAATATTAAAGACGGTATTCTTGAACTATATTTTGTGGACTTTATTCTTACACTCATTCTATTTTATTGTTTACATTTTCTTTCTCAGCTCTATTAATTTAAAAAATAGTAACGATAAATTAGATTGAAGGTACTGTACATAAAAACTATTTACCAAATTTAGCAAAGTTATTTCTCCCTTTCATAATAGTGATCTGTGTGTATCTACTTCAAGAGGCATCACTACATCTGTAGTGGATTACATAATGACGATACGCAAACAGATAGTTTCTTCATCTCTTTGTCATCGTGTCTAACTAGACACAATATTCAGTTACTTCTATTTTTCATTAGCAATAGTTCAAGGAGTGTGCTTGTAGGCAAACAGATCAAATATAATAATGTTACGAGTGTTATGACACTTATGACTAACCAATCTCATTAAATTTAATTGAACGTTATTAAAACTTCACGCTTATTTTGTAATTTTTGTACTTCTTACATAATTTCGTGGTCAAGAAATGATGATGTATATTGTGTTTAAAAGTGTTGATAAGTATGTGACAGAGTGAGGATTGCAGCTAGATCTTCATAATATAAGTAGGTATTTTAGATTCAAGTAACTGACATCAAGTTGACAATTATTTATATTCAGTCATCATTATTTGATCGAAATATTTAAAACGACAAATAATTAAAAGTATGAACAAAGATTGTATTGTACAAGCAGTTATATTGTAAGAAGAATAAACACTTTGCTAATAACTTCACCTTGACGTACCAAAACGAATAAACGGTGTTAATAAAGATAAGTGATTTGGGTAATTTGATTTACCGATGATGTCACATTTTGCAAATTATCGCTTACATGTCAATCTGATGTTGAAACATTCAGTCAACTTCTATTTATAACTATTATGCCGTTTATTTCTTATTTATACTTCCTTATAACACGATGACCAAGTAGAGTACAATGTTGAATTGAAGACATCAGTTAGAATGTACGCTTCAAGGCGAATCAAGGTCTACCACTTTTCTAAGTTGCACGTGAACATCATATTTTTACTAGAATTGCAGTCAGTGGGAGACTAGAGTTTATAGCGATTGTTAAAACTTAATTTATTTCCGCAAAGTATGTGAAATTTGTTTCAGACTGAGAAAGCAATTATAACTGAACAATAATTAAACACCAATGAATGCCTTATAAAAAGAAACCTAACGGAAATATAAAAAAAAAGAAAAGTTGGGACCTTGTTAGGAGAACAAATTTAGACAAGCAATATTATTCCTTTTCTCTTTAATGCCTGATTAAATGAAGGTCCAAATAAATCTTGGATTTCCTTCAAATAAAGAAAATGAAGTGAAGATCCGACAGGGAAATATTACCCAAACCTAACACATAAACTCGGCTAAGACAACAAATTGGCTAACTTTTTCATGAGTCTCGTTAGGCCTTGTCAGTTATATGGGTCTGTAATAGACTGGCGTAAAATTTACATGCCCATATTAATTTTCTCTTTTACGATATTCTTATAGCGAGATGCTGCAAAACCATTGCGAGTTTGATGTATAGATGAAACAGTTGTATAGATGAAACACCATTGGAGCTTGGTCATAGTAAAATTAGATTAATAACCTTAACAGTAAAGCTATCAGAAAGTTTCATAATTTATGATATTGTCTAGAAACAGACACGAGTTTATTTCTTCAGAAGTCTATTTTATTACTATTAACGACGAAGTATTAACTTAGCTTCTAACATAGAAATACTGGCCGAGCACACATATTATTGGTAAACGTGCACAATTGCTTTATTAGTTGCCTAAGCTTTTCTACAGTACCTAAGTAAGAGAAAATGTCAAGATAGATGCAAAAGTAGTCTAAGAATCTTTAGTCGCTTTAAATTACTCGGTGTTAAGACGACTATGACTTGAACATAATATACTCAATCTCATACCAACCAATAAAGCACCTAATCATATAACAAGAGAAACTTAAATGACACAAAAAGTAACAAAAAATAGAAGGATAAAGTTTACAAAAGCAAAACGAATTGAAAGCTAGTTAACTATAAATATGTAAATGTTTAATTGAAAGTGTTAGAAGTGACGGATCGAGTTAGGAAGTTGTTCAATATTTAATTAGTAGAGACAATTTATTTTACTGCGCTGCGTAAGGCGCTTGTTTCATCGTCAATCAAGAAATTGAATTACGAGTCAAAAGAAATAATTCTAATGTAATAGAATTCTATCATGGTTTAATAATATTTTTAATCCGTCGAAATTTTATAGGGCATATTAATTTGGCTTAACTTTTTAAGGTTACAAGTTAATTTAAAACTATTGCTGTCTTTATAATTATGTTAGTCGTAATTATCAGAAAACTACAATTCTCAAAACTATACCTATCTATAATTTGCTCATAATTTGATAATTAAAATATAATTAAAGTATAAAAAACATTCAGTAACTTTAATTACGTAGGAAAATTAAGTACGTAGATAACTCCATGCACCCTTAAAGAACTATAAACGACTAAATCCAATAAACGCAGCACTTGTCTTTAACTATTGACGGTGAAGTTACAACGCAAGCAGTTACACCATTCATGATCCGTCGATCTTATCTTTCCGCCTGTCCAACGAGTTTAGTGAAAAGCGGTTACTATATTCAATTAAACCATTTACAGTTCGGTTAAAATATTTCAATACTTCTTGATAAATAACGTGACTCGGCATCTCGATGTCTGCATTACAATCCACGAAGTCGTAAAATCAGAGATTTTGTCAATGAAATTGCAGTAAAGTCTTATTTTGGGCAGTGATACGCTGTAGGCGTTTATTGCTTAAATTGTCTTGTTTGGGCATTATTAAGAGGCAACTGATTTAGTGTGGTCTCTCGTATTGGGCGAACCGAAAGTAAAATGGAACGTTGACGCATTCCTTATGATAGTGGTCAATGACGGTATGTTGTTAATGTAGGAGTAAATGTCTTATTCCATATTGAAAATGATAATATTGAGAAATCTCATGTCGTTGGATATTATAGTGCTATTAGTATCAAGACAAGTTTTAGAAGCAATTTCTCTAACAAACGGTTTTCGCATATTATCCAGCGATAAGTGAAATTAATGTCGTTAATAAATACGACTTAACTATCAATAAAACTATAATTTCTACTTAATTAAATATCTTGAAGCTATTTACGGCCGCATCGTTAAGAAAACTTTTGTATGATGAAATATTGCATTAATGTTTAATAAAAATGATTCTTAACTCGGCTGTTAAATTCTTCAATAAGCTAGAAAGTTTACATGAGTACAAGAGTTTCATGTAATGTTGATAAGCGACCCTTATCCGTGATATTTTATGCGGGAGATGCCACAGTTGAGGAATTTCCAATCACTATTGCTTGGTTGAATTTTGATTTTTACGAAAGTATAAAGTAATAGTATACATTAAACATATTACACGAGTCCTTATCTTTTTTACTTTTTTCCATCTCGTTATTAATCTGAATGAAACATGACCCAATAGGTTCTTTTTGTGTCTGCTTATTTTTGTTCAATATCATTAAGCTAACTCCGATCACTCACAGCAAACGAAATATTTTCTTTTTCCTCACGCGAGTAGTGCTGCCTGAAACAAAACGTTTCACGTCGAAAGCTGTTATTGCCAGTGAAAATAATAAAGCGTTATTGAAGCGTTCAGAATTTGAGGCACGTCTCCCGTTTACACCGCCCTGTTTATTTTAAATAAGGTTTCGTTAAGTAAAAGTAAACCCGAGAGACGCCGATGCCCAACTGAGCTGAATAAAAAAACTTTTGATTATTACTCACTTTTTATCGGACTGAATTCGAGATGTTTTAATACAGAACTTGAGGGAATTATGATGAAGACGAATTTTTACGAAGAGTTTACGGGACATTGAAAATTTGAATATTGTCCAAGCATAACAATATGACGGAAAAATAAAAATTTAGGTTTTTTTTTCTAATTTGAGAATTGATATCAGATGTTGAATTTTGTTAGAAAATAAATACAATATGTTATTACCATAATATTTACACAACTCAAGATACGAAAATCGATTACATTTTCCATAAAATCATTGTATAAAATTCCATAAATGATACAATCGAACATCATTATTAATAAAAGAATCGTAAGTAAAGAAGACAGAAATGAATAAATATCACCAAAGCTTGTTACTAACTTATTACTTCCGATCAAAAAACAATTACAAGATTTCATTAGAGTCGTATCAAATTCATTAGAAATCGGTATCGTCATTAGGCTGAAACAAAATAGCCGGAGGGTTCAGAAGGTGCGGTTGATTAAATTAGCGATAACAAGATGTTCATTTCAGCACCGAGCGGATTCTCGACAACAATCAGTCAGCCGAGAACATTAGGAACGGTTACCCCGAAAACCATTAATTATTCAACGGCAATTCCTTGAGAATCAGAACCGGGTTCCGTTCCAGAATTGGAATTATGACTGGCTGGGAAACAAAGGTTGCGTGCGGAAACTTCCATTTCTGAGCCATTAATTCTAAGCTCACCTTTTGTTAATTTGTTCTTTCACCTTCCTACCCTCCAAATTGCGCGATCAAGATTGAATGATAAATGCAATAGTTTGTCAAAATTGGGGAACGTTTTAATTCATTAATTAATTTATTATTTCTACATTACATCTACCTGGAAAAATATAATGGTAGCTTACAAAATGCTCAATTAATACTCTGATTATTCTAAAAAATAATTTATTACAAGAAAGTATTCAGGTTAAGTAAAAACTTAGACATTCTTCTTCATTCAAGAAAGTACTAATAAATTAAAATGAAACACAAATAGGAAATAAAGGAACTAATGTCCAAAGATACAGAGCTATGTATTAAGATAAGGCCATAATACTGAAAGCGAAAGAAGTTCAATCGAGCCATAAAGATATTGGCATGGGTCATAATAAACTGTTGTTCCACGATGATAGTGTAAAACGGTGATGAAGAACCGATTTCCCTGGGGCTAAAAAGAATCGATAGCTATTGTCATTCCCCCTTTCGGCATTAAATTATATGGAGGGTGCGTTCCATCGCTACGACATCTGCCAAGTCGATCGGCCTTGCTTTTATCAATATTTGCGTGTTTGATTCTAGAGTGACGAGAACGTAGTAGAAAATTGTGTTTGTCGTCGTGAATGAACCAAATACGTGCTCGCAAATGTATTTAGATGTTATTCTTTGGCTCCTAATATTCAGTTATTGGGGTGGTTTATTGTTCGCGTGATACGATATTCATTTTTATTTTGGGGATGAAGACGATTGTGTAGACGTTCGTGGCCAATGAACTTCGGATACCCGTGTCTAGTTATATGCAGTTTTCTTTTGTATTACCTTTGTGTTACTTGGGACTTTGATTAATGAATTTAAGAAGTAGCTGACACGTCTACCATTGATTCTTTGATACTTAAGAGTATGTTAATCGTAGTGATCAAAATGTAGAAATATAATGACATAGAAATTAAAATACGCCCAAAAAAGCAATTGATATTCATAACAATATATTTTTGATGTTTATCATTACTTTGTATTATACCTACGCGAATCCAACATTCTTCTAGAATGACATAACATTCAGCAATAATCCTCGCGTATCAAATGTAATGATTGTGTAATCTCACGTTTCATGTGTAACTAACTTTAGTACCTAGATAAAATTAATTGTACCTACGCTCGTTATATTTTATCCGATTGTATAATCTTGGTATACAGAACGAGAAGCTATACTAGATGATACGATGATGCAAAACAAAGCAAATTTTTAAATGATTTAAGAAAATATTAAATTAAATTTAAATTTTTAGAGACGATTGTTATACTTAAACAAAATAAAAAGATCAACGAAAATTCATTTACCGGTAACATATACAAAAGCCTGGGAAAGTTGAATCAAGATGGCCTGCTAAGCGGATAAAACTACGAGAATTAATCAATCAGGATCAATTGGACAAAAGAGAAGACGAAAAACATGTTGGAGCAGAAAGATTCGATAGGTTTAAATTTTGAATTTCGAAAACATCTTTCAATCAAACACTTCCTACTAGAATTATGAAGTAAGTACTTAAACAACTCGGAGATACGTATTAATTAGTCATCTGGATTGTCTGCAAGGTCGATCTTAATGAATGGATCGTTTTAATAATCCAGCCGCTTGCAATCAAGGTCAATGTTCGATGACATTGCGGTCAAGACATTCACGATTAGATACGCATCCATTAATGTTTAAAAAACCTAGATGAACTACGGGAGAAGTGGTAAATTTGTAAATATCTACTCGAGTGTCAAAGATACAAATTAAGCTTTACGAAGTACATATTTGCTTCGCTCAGTTTCGTGCATTGTATCTTCATTCTTAAACACTGTACTTGCATCAGGCAAGGCAAAATTGTCTATAAGAAAAGTTATATTATCAATTTTATCAAGTTATTTACTTCGAAATACAGACTTTCTTAGTACTTCGTTTGACGGAATAAGTACATAGAAAAGTTTTCTACAATCAATGTACTCGTAAGTGCCTCTAAACTACTTGTTACATCTGCAGCATGTCTTCAACGTTCAATAAATTCCTTATTCGCGTCCCGAGATTTATTTGGCAGAAAATGAGGTAAAACTTCCAACTAAGTGATAATAAAGTCGCTTGCGATCGAATGGACGTCTTGTCAGGCTATAATTTAAGTCTCGGACGTGTCTCAAAAGTGTCAAGTTTTCTTAAAAGGTAATGTATTCGCTTTTTGTAATTAAAGTATTGCGAAGCGACTCTGCTTGGAGCGAAACTGTAGGAAATAAGATTAACTGCGAAGAAGAAAGTTCTTGCGGTTATCTTGATTTATGTAACGCTATGGTGCAAGTCAACCGTTTTGGTGACAGGAATGAGAAGCATTTCAATCAAAGGTACGCCGAAAAAAATTGTTTTAAATAAATTTTTTTGCAGCCAACAACGCTTTTAGCTGAGGCGTTCATTCGTAGTTAATAAATGAGCAAACCAGTCGCTGACATTGCCACGAAAATAAATCCTAAAATGAGAATAACTTTTTACTGTATTTTTATTTTGGGATCCGGATGAAACAATAAATTTGATTAGATGAAAATATACATGGAGCTTATCCAATTGATATACAGTTAGCCTACTATATCTCTATCATGCTTTTAAAGTGAATCAGTTTAATTGAAATTCGCAAAATTGAATTTTTGATAGCATGCGATAGACATAAATTTGAAAGTTAGGTCATTAATCAAAAGAAATGTTAAAAGTTGTTTAATCTTCGAAAATTTCTTCAGTTGAACGTACTCTTTATGGTCTAGATGTGCAACTATTTCAATATCATCGCCCCATTTTGCAGATTAGTAGATTTCACGGTGAATGACCTTGTAGCGATGAAAACTGTTCGCTAAGTCACAAAATCTAATTGAATTTTACGATTATAGATTTAAATGGTGTCTTGATAGGTATGCTTTATTTTAAACTAAGAGCTAGGTATCGTTTTTAAAATGTGTTTTAATTAAAAGATATGTTATTAGCACCTATTCTTGATTTTCTTACATTCTCTTTCTCTTAAAAATCGAATTTATAATATCAAATCTAAAAGAAAATACCAAAGTCTCCTGGGAAGAACTAGAGGATTCGCTCTGTCCGTGAACTCATGATGTTCTTTTCAATATAAACTTTGAATAAGCCAAATTCAAAACGTGTGCCTGAAAATGATACTGAAAGTAAAACCCCTTCACGTTTTAATATGAAGATTTAAACCCCGATCATATTCCAAAACATAGGAACATAAAAAGATGTGGTA
Source organism: Lerema accius (assembly GCA_001278395.1). Lineage (NCBI taxonomy): Eukaryota > Metazoa > Arthropoda > Insecta > Lepidoptera > Hesperiidae > Lerema > Lerema accius. The sequence goes on from LGAG01000596.1 coordinate 240,259, forward strand.
TATTTTTTGTATAGTACCTAGTCCGTCAGAACAGTTCCGACGCGGTAGAGTTCGTTTATCTAAAGGACAGCATCTTTGTTCGTCACGGGAAGCAGATAACCCATGATTGTGTCGTGTTTGGTGCTTACTAAGAGATGTAGCGATTCCATAATATTCACAAATTTGAATTCAAAACTAGAGGACTCGGTCTGCAGTTTTATATACGACAGCTTTACTGATACTGTCGTCAAAAGTAGTCTTTATCTGGTATTTTACTTTTTATTAACCTCTTTTGAATTTGGTTTATTTTCTTTGTGTCTATGGTGACTTCATTTCTCGTCTTTTACCCTTCTAATTCCTTTTACATATTTTGTTAACGCGCCTACATCACGCGTATGTCTTTTGTAGATTAGAAATAATTTATGAAGCGTATCTATCGTATACAAATGCTTAACGTCATCGCTATCAAAATTCGTCATTTGAAAAGCCACTCATGTCTTTACTTGCACCATTTCTAGAATGTACCCATAATCCCATCCGGCGCCTACATGTCCCTAGCACTCGATTGTAGCAACGATAGGGTCTCCGGGTCATATTTACAATAATTACCGCGATACCATCTTCTGTATCTACCCGCACTACCTGCCCACTCACTACCGATGTCAGATGTATGATTGGAAACTTTACAGTTATACACTACATACGGTGATAGGTCATGGATTTGAAAGTTTCAGATAATTTTGAACAACTTTTCCGTCGAGGTTTTCTATTATTTAACTATATTATTTGTCTCTTTATGCTTCCTTTTTTGGTTTTATTTCTTCTTTCCTGAATTGTAGTATTTTAACGATTTCTTGTATTGTGTGTGAAAACAGGAAAGACATCACCAAGAAACAAATAAACGTAAACAATTTTTTTCGTAACGTTTCTGCTACATCAACGGCATAGTAATATATCAATAATAATCTGGATGTTTTGTAACAGAATAAAATTGCACAACATAAAGACGGAGGCGATTAGTGACTGCGGAAGTCCAAAAGAAAAATACACATTTCATAATAATTAAAAATATAATGATCACCGACTGGGATATAAAAGCAAAATGTATTCGAAAGCGAAAAAAAAGTCAAATCAGTTTTGAATAGATTTCGAGTTTTTGTGAAAGCTCAGAGGGAACAGGGAACGAAGGGAACGCACAAGCTGTAGTCAGAGCGAACAATACACGGTATTGAGAATACTCTGCTAAGGGCACAGGACAGTAGGGTTGTCACATTATAATTTAAAACAATACAGTCCTGTTTATGATTAGACACAAGTAATAGTAGACTAGATTTTTTTAGTACATACAATAAGATATTTTATGAGCCGATGTAGAACATGAAAATAAAAATAATATCGTAACAAATGTGATTGTGTAATCTGTTCAAAGATCTAATTAGCTAAAGTGAGTAATTCACTCATACTCAAATTTATTTTCAGAAATTTCCAGATTATTTTCGTTATAGATACGTTAATCAATTCAAAAATTAATGTATTTTTTCTGCTTAACTACAAACAAGACAACCCTAGGCGAGTATGTGTCCCGAAATTTGTTAGGGGACAATTTTTTACGCTGTTTCGCCTCAGATTTCTACACAAATAACTTTAGGGATCTTAGCGAAACAATGGATGTCTGACCTTCAACATCCTTAGGTAAATGAGAATCGTGTAGGTTGTGGTACACGGCTTCGTGAGCTTTAATTTATTTTTAAAAGAGATTGCGAACAACATTTAATTTATTTTTGGAAATAAGCCTAAATACTCGGTTTAATTTTGTAAAATGTAATCAATCATAGTACTAATTAATTACGATTAGCACGAAAATAAAAAAAAAAATTAGTTCTTACTGTGTTCATTAATTCCGAAACTTATTTAACCCTAGATAAGACATTGATGAACAAATGTCGTCTCATTTATCTGCTATAATGAAAAATAAATAAATTGACCCTTAAAATTAAATGTCTTTATCCAGAACAACATCCGCTTAGGTATTATATGTATAGAAGAATTAATTTACTGGAGAGAATTTATGCATGCAAATTGGCCATCTGAGCTATCTGCCTTAAATGGAAGGGCCCATCGAGTGTATAAAACGAAAAGCTTAACGTTTTATAAATGTTTGCCACGAACGCTTTGTGCGTCTAAATGACAAAAGGAGGAAATATTTTGGGACTACAAAGGCATTCGGCGTTTTTATTAAAATGTTGTCAACTTTTTGGCTGGAATTTTGGATTCTCATTGTGAGTGATGACGAATGCAATGGGTGGCTTCGCTGATATTGTTACATGGAGACGTTTGCAGGAAAATGAGGATTTAATCTCGAAATTATTTCGTCTACGTTTTGGATAAAGGTGGACAAATGAGATACCTTTGTTGTGCTGTAGAAAAAAATGTCTGGTTGGTGGATTATTCTGATGATAGGTATAAGCAATGAGATACGGTAACAATCAATCTTCAAAAATGTAATGTTGTAAATAATAATGATTTTAATATTGATACGACCTTTGAAAAACCAGCTTGTATGTCTTGTCCATTGAAGAAGAAATCTTAAGTTCATTATAATCTGACGAAGCATTCAATTACGTTTCGTTTATTTAAGGATCTTAATTAAGCTAGTAAGCGTATGTAACAACAATTTCGAGAACTCCGAAAAATTTCGGGTAGATATAAATAAAAACTCGCACCAGTTCCATTAATTCTAAATGCCACGGAATTCCTCACCGTCATAAATCATATAAAACATCATTACTGTTGCTTTGTAAGTGCATAAGTGTCAATTAAATAAAATTATATATGAGTACGAACAATGCACCCGTTATACCACCACCAACAATTAGGGTTGTCACTTGCATTTCATAATCAAACAGACTAAGCTGGTTTCGATTAAAATTTAGGGTGTATAATTTTCATAGAAATAGACAATGACTTAACTACAGCGTCATCTTTTACTTGATAGTAAGATTTGTATAAAAATTAAAATTAAAAAGTAGTATTTTAAAATTCTTACAGAAGATAACATAACAAATACATCTCCAGCTATAAACCTATATGTACTTTATGCTATACAGTTTTGTTCATTACAAAGCGCGAATTTAAAATTCATGGCATGTTTTAAATTGAAACAATAACTTTTTGGCTCTTCTCTTTTCTTAGAAAACAATGTATAGTTGATGTTTTAGTGTTACTACCATATTATTAACCATTATGATAATTACTATACACAAAAAAATAATTGAAAATCTGTACAAAATAGTTAAACACAGCCCTACTGCAGCTGTAGTGAGACCACGAGAAACGATTTAAAAGTAGGATAACCGATAAACATCTTCGAAAACAATGCCCACTCGGTTAACGCTACGGTTATGTGACACCGGCGCTGCCATTTGAGAGGTTGCATAATCACAGATAATTTATATCTCTCCACGCGTATATAGTTACCACATTGTCGATTGGATTGTTAAAATACGAATAAAAAAAACAAAAATCGATCAATTACGAATCAGGCTTGGAAAGGTTATGTATCACTTCATACACGTTTGTTATTTAATTTTTAATCATTTTATGAATTTTGTGAGAAAAAAAAAAACAAAAAAAAACTGCTTTTTCATGTATCTCAATGAAACGACTAATATTCGCAAACATACAACGTGTAACGTAGCTTTTTATCGAAAAATATTGAGGTTCAATTCAAAGTGATTCAAAGCTTGTCATATTATTAGTAGAGATATTAAAGGTGTCATAACGAAGCTAGTTGACCACTTGTCATGTCATACCTTATAGGCGGTTGCATAGGCGTTTGCAATGTGTACGCACCCTGTCAGACCCATGCTAAAGTCGCCATACCTCGCTAACGATCCCGTGATTTACTGCCATTACCGGCGTTTTATGGTAAATTACTCTGTAATTGACTCCGTCCAGACACCTAGTTATCATATTACAGACTGACTTTAGCTGCGACATGACGTGCGTTTTTTGTTTAACAATTTTTTGCTAAATTGACAGTTTTTTTTATTTTGCATTTAAAAAACAATGTTTTAATGGTAGTGTGACTTGGGAAGATACAAACACTATGAAATTTTATAAATTCGAATCGTAATTGTGAAAATAAGAAAAACATTACGCTATTTTTAAGACCTAATTGAATAGACGGTCTGAAGAAAAAAATAAAGGTCGAAACGGCACTGCTTATGGTAACCAAGCGTATATTCAAATTGGTTGATTGGACCCTTCAATTTTGGTCATCTTAAAATTATCTTAAACGAGAAGTGATTGCTTATTATGGTTCAATGCAGGGCAAAAGTCATGCCTTGGCATAATATAGGGGTATGGTAAAATCACTTACTTTGATCCCAAGTAAGTGCCGGTAAAAAGACCATGATCAGTAATTGATTTACAAAGAACAAGAGCCGTGAAATATTTGGTACTGTTCTTAAGACCCTTAATATTACAAAATTGAAAACTAACTTCATAATTATATTCCCTAAAAAACCTTTCAGCGTTGTGCAGTTAATAACACATCTGTAATAGAAATGCATTTAATAGAGGGAACGATACGAAATACAGACAACAAAGAATAAACACAGATGCACAGTCGTTCTCCACAGATTAATAATAACCAAGAGCTTAATAGAGGATTAGAGACAGTTGCGAACTGGGCGCGTGTATCTACGAGGGGTCCCGATGAGGGTACGCTATGGACAACCGTAATCAAAATAGAACAACCAGAAACATTTGTTTACTTACAAACTCCTATAAGGGTGTATGTTTAGAAAAGTATTTACAGCATAACTTCCTAACATTGCTAAAATTAGAGAGTGACACGAAACTTAGTAAAACCTAACCATAACATTTTGATTAATAAGTGAGTCAATGACGAGACAGAAACTATACGTTTTTAAATCAAAGAGAATTGGAACGTGTGTCCCATTTCCGAAGAGTCTTCTAGAACAGTAAAGTGCTATGCAGAGCCTAACGCAGCTACTCGGAGATGACCTAATATCCTCTCTCGTGCCGTTCTATGAGTCTCTACGGTACCTATAATTATATATAATAGCTGTTACAACGTACTACTACTAGCGTAGTACGAGCCTATTAGTTTTTACGACACTATAATGAGATTGGGCCATTTTATTAAATAAGGATGATCTGATAAACGGTGCTTACTAAACACACTATGATATAGGTTTATCTGTTATAAAGCCTTGTAATTTATTAGTAAAATTAACACGTTACCTTAAAATTGTTTTCTGAAATACGAAATTCAAAGTTCATTCAAAAGATTTCTAACAGTAACTTTAGTGAGCGGAAAATTTAATAGTGAAAAATTTTGCATTTCTACAAAAAATTAAGCGGGAGATAAAAAACTTGTCTTTTTTGCGCAGTCTAAAACAGAAACCCGTGCCTACATGATAAAGTCACGTCGTACGTGACCACAGACGCCCGTTCATTTCGACCAAAATGCAACAGATATACACTATCTACATTGCGATGACACAAACGATGATAAAAAGATAAAACACGACAAACACACGATAAGGTGTGATAATATTTGTAAAAATAAGTGGGGGCATGATTAAATTGCAATGGATATCTTCATTAAAACAACTAAGGTAATTTGATTGAATCGACGCGATCTACGGCGTGTATAATTAAATCACTGTGACGATACTAACGCTCAAAATCAATTTCGCTAAAGCAGGGTGTCAGCTGACACTGAACGCGGAATAAATGCTGACAAGGCAACCACCCCTATATGACGTATTACTTGCACCACACAGTGAGATGCTAGAAGCGACATGATATGGGTCATGAGACACGTAATGGATCTTAAAGAAAATTGTAAAACAAGTTAATTCTTTCAAAAGATTCAATTAGGCATATCTATACTAGCCAATGTAAGAGCAACTAACACAATAATAGCTCTCAATAAACAGCTAACCAAGTAAATGAAACCACATGTGCCTTTTAAAGACGTAACCGAATACTTGAAGTCTTTGTTTGCATTGTATTCTAACTTCCTTGTTAATAAAACCCAAATACGAGTAGACATAAGACAAAACACAATTTCAAGAGGTGCTCAGTACAATATTGCTCCCCTCGGTATTAGACGGATTATTTCCACTACACGAGCCAGTAGAAGACGAGCGGGACGGAGAATTCTTTGGTCTTGATTCGACATGAAATATGGCGTTAATCGGTCATTGCGGAATGTTCCTGAAATTTCCAATTGAATTTCTTGCAATTGCATGTGGTGCACGATTTATTAAGGAAATATTTTAAGTCCTTTCCAGAAACAATGAAATCAATTTTACTTCTAAAGGAATAGAACGAAAGTTCGGCTTGATTGATAAACTAGTAATTACGCCAGAAATTAATGATTAAGAAACTGTTATAGAAATTGACAACAACGATGCAAATCAACGCACACAAACTCATATAGACAGAGACATTGCTCTTCACATCACAACAAACAAAGTAAAGGACTTTGTTTTTCCGACACATGATTACAAAAACATACAAACGAATGCCCTAGAAGGGAACAACAAGGGAACTAGAGCAGCCGGGAACTCCCATACGAACGCCCATACGATGCTATTGTCGGTCCTGAACCAGTGTGTCGGAAAATTAAAAAGGCAATTTTCTAAATGAGACCACTCGCAATATAGGGTTAAACACGACGCGAGTGAGATAAGCCTTGATACACGAGTGATAGATGGAAAAGTAATGGCTATAGTTCTATATCATGCGTGTGTATATACGAATGTATTTCGCTTTAATTAAACGAAGGTAGGGGACGAAAATCGTTTTGTATAGAGTAAGTGTAGAGGTATATTTTTGATCCCTCTTATTCAGTGAAGTATTTTGATAGAAAATGATCTCTTAACAATGAGTAGCTGCAAGTAGTAGGGATATTGATGTGAATATTTAAACTTCTCGTAATAGTAGCTAGGTTACGAATACCTTCTAAATAACGGATTTAAAATATGATTTGGATCTGGTGAAAGTAAAAAATATATTTGTCCTTGAGTCAAAATTTTTGCTTCAAATAATTTTGTACACAGATAAACATTTTAACCAGTAAATGATTAATTGTAAAAGTTTATAAAATTAAATTATTTAATCGAAAAGGTGGGCTAGTAAATATTTTACTATGTAAATACGAATATTTGTCCTTCATTACTCGTAACTGTAAATACATTTGTCCTAATATTTGCAGTGACAACCTTATTATCAACAGAAGTAACATGCATTTACGATCGACAATACATTGACTGGAATTCCAACCAAAGTACTAATTTAATGTTATTATTGCGATATCGACCGTATAGATATGGAAATTATGTGAATTCTCATCCCACACAATGTAAATTAAACGACACTAACAAGTGTATACAATACAAAATTTGCATGCGCTAACATAATATAAATAGGACAGGTTGCAGAAATCAAAATAGTCATTACGCTGAAAAGTATAAGTAAGCTAATTTGCGTTAATACGCAATTATCATAGTTGCAATCTAATACTGTGATTCAAAATAGACCATTACATTTCATGTTAATACGATTAGTTTCAAACATGGATTTTGTATTTTAAACTTAGTGATATTTTGTGACGACTATCACTGATTTTGGGAAAAACTAGCTAACAAACTTTTTGTCCGAGTTGTAATCTTCGAAACAAATTTTGTACGCAATAATTACTTCCTTAGTAAATATGGTAGCACCATCATGATTAATGCTTATTTTTATCTACCAACGACAGATAGTTATTAAGAAATCCTTATCTGATCTGCTATTACTCTATCATTACGTCAGAGTACAATTAATTTTCCTCCGGAACAAAATGATGAAACGCACTCTAATACGCCAATTAATCACCTGACTCCTTAGTTATACAAACAATCATTTGATTTACATAAAGAAAGCGTGTAATTCAGTTAAGCTCTGTGGTTAATCACAGATTTAAACTAAGCTTCTCGCGGTCATTTGTACCCGTCGTACCAATAATTACCTCCGGAAGAAGCAAGCGCGGTGAACGGTTAACTGCGTCTTAAAAAAAAGAATAATGAGCACTCTAACCGGATTTCTTAAGGTTAAGAGTTATATTTACGCATTTGTTATGTTTTTAGACACGGTTAATTGGTCGTGTTAATTATGCGTTGCCCTAAGTGCGGCGTTTGCGCATGAGTTAAATGAGAAGCTGTTAAAACGATCACGAAGACTCACATAGGAGGAGGTTCTTCCAGCTTCCACCGAGGGCTCGGAGACAGCGGTGCAGACGAGGCGTTGGATTCACTGGTGGAGCTCGGGGCAGTGGCATTCGCACGTCGCCTTCAGATGAGCTTCTACCTAGTAACGAAGACCCTCTATCTCTCGACAAGGATCTACGTCTCCCAAACGGCGCTCCTCTAACAGTAGCGAAATTCTCTTCACAATTCGTATGAAAAGTATCTAACGGTATACCCTCAGGTTCTTCCCGTCTACTCCTTACCGAAAACGTTCTGCGAAATCCACTCGCAAAATGATCGATCGTTTTCCTTTTAGGTTTCGGTATTTCCTCTGAACTTATAACGGTTATATCGTCCATGTCTTGTAATTGGTATGTTCTGTGGATTCTTTGCTGTTCCAAGCCTGTTAGGTCTTCCATTCCGCCGTGTCGATACCTCAATGGTCTTCCACGGTCGATAATACCAAGTTCATCGTAGCTTCTATAAGTGGAGGTCCGCCGAGGCGCAGGCGGTCTACCAGATTTGTCTATCGTCATTTTAACGATTTCATTTGTTGTTACATGCGACCTGACGAAGAAAGTGATGAATTGAGATATTTATCTATAAGTCGCTTGTTTGTTGTTTTATCCTTCTGATAGTCTTGGCTTGCGTCTTTTGAATTGTTTAAATCACGTTTTCCTTAATTGTTTAGCTCTTCCTAAATTCATTTAGTTTAAAAATAGTTTTCTATTGGTCTCGAAGCCCCAACAGAACATAATCATTTTTGCCATTTAAAGTACTACTTAGTGTAACAGTTGCGTGTAGGATTGTAGTTTGACATAACTGTGTCGTGACTGGCCTAGCTCTGGAGAAACATCGTAACAAAATTTGTGTTCCATACTAAACGGTGTAGAACCAGTAAAGGTTAAAGTGATTCAACCTATCAATCATATTATGTGCATTCTTGCCTAATCGCTAGTTTAATGGGTTCGTGATTGTAGGAATATTGTCGATATGCGACATTCTCTGGCAATAGCATAAATCTAGTGGGAAATTCAATCAAGTCATGACTATGAGTTCAACTAACTGGAAAAACCTTATGATGGATATAGGATGCTTAAATTACAAAAAATCTATTTTACTAACCCTAATACGTGTGTAACTGAAATCGAGTGAGCAAAATGAGACATTAAAACATTATTTATTTTTGTTCATAATACTGTAACCACTTCCAAGTTCAACAGTATTAATGACTCGGAGAATAGCCGTAAAACTATTCAAGGCCTCACTAAGGCGTGTTCAAGTGCGTTATAGTTTTAAGCAAAATTTCCACAAGTGTTTGCACTATGTACTTGTACTCCGTTCAGCGGCTAAGATACTTGTGCTACTATTTCAAGTGGCTAATCGCCAGAACCAATTGCTGTCGATCGCTTTGTTGGGAACTGTTTACTACTCTACTGAGTTTTAGCTAATGGTCTAGCATCGGGACATAATAAAGTCAAACTAAAGTTATATTTAGAATATTTTATTCAACAGAAACTTCAGAAGTCAGTGGACTATAACCTGTAACCCTCACACTGTGAAAGTAGACCTGTGCCCAGAAGTGGAACTGCTGTAGGTTGTGATATTATTTATCAGGAAAGAAAGCTAACCACAAATACATAAGATCAAGGACTTTTTTGTATTAAGTACCTTTTATTAATACATCTTATTAACGCCGCTTACGATCTCAGTAAATTTGCATAAGAAACCTCTAATCGCCTTAACTTCACTTCCGAAAAAGTTAATATTGGTGCGTCAGAGAAAATTGCCCAATCTACGAGGCCAATTTTCAGGGCTTACGAATTTAACAGTCCATTCACCCCATTAACAAGGACTATTGTGGCCGGCGAAAATTGCCCTCAGAGGAGAAAATTAGTAGGTGCACTCAGTAAAGGACTTAAAGTCCAACAATTATCGAATTAGGATTTCCTGCTTACAACTTGTTAGAGTATGACTGCATTCCTTTGTTTTCGAGCCTACTGTTTGAAGTTGTAATTTTACGATGAAATTATTAATTTTGTATCTCAGATAAAAAAAAATACATGTTTCTGCAATTTTAGTAAACTTGTATAGACTAATTATGTCACTAAATTTCATTTACATTAACAAGTTTACACCATAACTAATTTTTTTTATTATGAACTTAAACGTAAGAAATACAACAAACGAAAGTTTTAAAATTAAATATAAACATCAAATTAAGATTCTCGCTAAAGTAGCTGCTTGATAGCATATTGGATATCCTTCCGCGTTTATTGTACTTACTCTCATCCGGTCGTTCACCGTTTCAATTACTGATAATACAATAAGCATATAGGCAATTAATTAGTTACGATTGGCTTCGAAAATGTGATTAAATTTCGTTTGCCAGATAATAACCGAATCAAATACAGCACTAACTGAACCTGCCATAGATCACAATGGTAAAGATATAAATATAGCTATTCTAATAAATATACTATCAGGATTGTGAGTGGAAACTACATAATTATATTCATCGTGAGGAATTATTTTGAATTTGGAGTTACAAACAAACGAAACATTTCCAACTAAAACAATATGAGTTTCGGAAACACAATGTGTTTTGAACACAATGAAATTGTATACATTCGATGCGAATGAGACCAACTTTGTGACAGAGAGATAATAAAATTAACTTCTAGGTTGTAAGTGTATTTTTCTATTAAGTTTAGAAAATTGTCTCGTCTTTTAATAAAATTCTGCTTTCTAGCTAGATTGCAGGAGACGCTAATTTTTTTAAGACAGCTACTGATAAATTCAGTAGTACGAATGTAAAATAAATAACATAACGTTCAATAAAGGCTTGTTAAAATGGTTTCACGTTTACAAAATATAAGAAAAGATTTTACCAAACTTTAAATGTCATCTTTAAATTCGTGAAAAGGGTAAAAGATAGCGACAAAGTGGGGCCTTTCTGTCAGATTCACAGAGATTTTTCTTGCGTAATGCATCTTATATTCACGCCAGTAATTGTAATAAAGAATTCTGAAGTGCAAAGTATCATTGGTACCTATAATATAAAACGAGTACGTAGAAGTTACTATACATTGTTTCTAGTTTCTATAAATGCCTAGCTGTCCTAGCCGTTGTTTATTTGTTATTAACCTAGCTATTGTTTGTTTGTTTAATTTCTTTTTAGTTTACGAATTACACAATTCCCAAGTATTATTAGAGACGTACTACAAAGGATTTGAAACATTAAAATCGATTACCATTTAATCATAAAAAAAGTAAATGGAGAATGATTTTAATTCTAATCCTCTATTGTATCTATTATTTCTGAAATAAATAGATCTACGTAAACGGTCCCAGAATGGTAATTTCTAGTGTTAAGCAAGAAATTACAAAACTGTAATGGTCTGTAATCCCCCACGCAATTCTCAAAATAGTTGGCAATAATTTGCGGTTATTACAAATCCTATTGTCTGGATCTATAAATTTTATTGTTGTAGGACATTAAATTTACATTATTATTATTATCTTTTGTTACAATTTCAACAGTAGTAATGTAAAGAATGCAATATTTTTGTATTCTACTTTTTTCACGCAAATATTAAATGAATTCCTCCAAATACTGTTTCATATTAAGTTATAGAATTGTATGTCTTTTTACACAACAACATATTTCATAAATGAAAAATCCTTCCATCTTCGACCTCAAATATACCTAAAACGTTCATTCAATTATCTTTTTTACTGCACTCAAACTGATTAGTTATTTTTTTACATCATTCAATTACATAACATGAAAAGCTTAAATGTAATGAAAAAATCTATGAACAGTCTTTAACATTATTATGTTTATATAATTTAAGAGAAATAAAACCTACTGTAGTATTTAACAAAGGTGCAATACAAGAATTAAAACAATTACAGTAAGTGCATTGCAAAGGTCAGTTTCGAATGCAATAAGCACCACGTGTTTAACATCGGTGCGTGAAGTGTCAAACTCTGCGGTCACTCGAAATACTCAATAAACACTCTTGGAAATTGACCTTTCAACATTGCACCGATTGGTTAGGTTCGAATTTAAATAAAGTTCACATTTCTTTCCGATATGTGTAAGATTCTGATGAAAGTGTACCTTAATTCACTGATATTGTAGATTGGATTGCTGTTTACATTCATCCATAGCTATACTGATAAAAATACAAGAATACATGGATGGTAGGTGTGGCTAGAATTGACTAAGCCTAAGACTAACTTAAGCTCAAAGAGCATATTAGAGTTTACTCTCTGCTTACCTTATCAATAACGAATCTTAATAATCCAGAGATTAAACACCAAATAAAAAGGGGCTAAAGTCTACGGATCTAGTTTGAAAACAAGACTTTCATGAAGATTGTTTAGTACATAAATCTAGAGTTTTTAAGTTAAAATTAAAAGATAAATAAAGTAATCATTAAACTATAAGTTAAACTAATGAAAACCTGTTCTTTTCTACACCTTGATTAAAGCGTATATTTAATTGTTTCATCAAACAAAAGATTACAGCTAAAAGAAATAACGGAAACGTGGACCTAACACTCAACAACCTAAGCTTCAATTTGCTATAGGAAACAATAGAACAACTGAATAAAAACTTGTAGAATTCCTAGATAAGTAACTCTGTCCAGCAGAATTTAGCTATAAATTAGTTCTCACATCGTATTGCAGTTTCAAAGTCACATTCATTACGTCTACCCACAACAGAAGCAATGCGCAATCCATCTGATTAATAACATCAACACGAGCAATAAGACTAATAAGATTCATGTTACATTCACGTCTGTTTTACAACCAGCGAGCGAGAGATGAGATCTCAATTGTTATACCACAGGATATTAAACGCTATAAGACAATCGTAGCAGTATTAACAGGTATAGGGTTCTATTTTCGGTACTGTTTTTATAATTAGGAAAAGAAAGACGTAGTCTTTTTTTCGTGATTGTGTTTCATTAAATGTTATCTAGATGGCACAAGAAATAGGTTTCTATTCTAATAAAATATATGGCACCGCAATATATTTCATAATACTGTATCGATCATAATCCAGACATGAACTAAATAATAGGTCATATTTCGGTAATAGGTCTTTTAGATTAACATTAAATTTGTAAACCACTTAAGCCTAAACAAAGTACACTAATAAGAGTTATTTGACTTGTTACATTATTTTCAAAATCTTCAAAATGAAGACTATCTACGACAACTTTATTAACTTATTACGAGTAGTAGTTAAAAATATTCTGTTTAACGAAAATACCGCTTCAACACATTCGTCATTGGTGAACTAAGAACCTCTTTGATTTAAGTCCATTAAGCACGGTAGCTATTTTGGTTCCACCACTTCGGAAGCAAGACTAAACAAACTCGGCTCGAAGGACATGTTTGAACAAACGTTTTAAAAACAGGAAGCCACGGTTTGGGTTTTAAAGAATTTGATTGGATTCTCTTTAGAAATTGATTCTGGACGGCAAAAGTTAAATAAAGCCGGGGAAGCTGATGGTCTGCGGTAGGTAACTTTGGCAGATTTGAACAAACTTTTTTGGCCGCTTACCAATAGAGCTTCGAAAAGGCATCTAGTTTGAACCAAATGCTATTGATCGACATACTGTATAGCTGTATTTCAAAATCTCTAAAATGTTATCCTTGAATTAATAAAAGAACTAAAATAAGTTATTATTAATAGAGACACAAACACTTTATTTTTTTGGGGTTGGGGGTACTCTAAAATAATATAGCCGCAATAGAAACAAATTCAAAGAGGTTGAAATCCGTTTCCTTCTGGCGCAGTCGTGAAGTAATATTTCTTTAAATTCTCTAACTGTTAAAACACATTTCTGACTATCTTTTAATGATATCAGTTCAATTTGGTCAGGATCATAAACCAACACGAGAGTACAAGCCAAACCTTTTTGCCATGAAACACGGTCACGGAGCAGAGGAAGCGTGGGTCGAGGTAAGTGCATTACATGGTTGCGACATACGAGAAATCAGTGTAATAATGTATCATATTGCATATATCAATGAGGTTGAGCAAGCACTCTTTATATGGTAGCAGACTGACATGCAGGGGAATGAAGGGAAATTACCAGTTCGTGGCATGAAAAGTGATCTTTGGATCAAAGAAAGTTTGGAAGAGCAACGCGAGGTTAATTAGTGGTTCACACGATTGTCAATTACTTAAGAAATACAAACAAATGAACAATAAGAAGATATAATGGGTAAATGAGATTAGAAAATGGATAACCTAGCTACACGAATTATCAGAATGAGCTCAATAGATTTCCTTATAGGAGAACACAAAAACAATTGTCAAACATATTTTGATATATTATGAAAACCAATTGCCACGATGAATGATTGTTTGTTACTTATTGCATTAATTTTTTTTTTAATAATCAATTTCAGAAAAGGAGACCATAAAGCCGAGAAGAAAAAAATTAAAAAGCAAATGCAAAGTATGCAAAAGAAAGTACAGCTTAACATTTCGAATGAGGTATTTTAGCAGATAATTCCACTTGTGACCAATGCGTCCATCACGGAGCTCCACAGTGAGTGCTAAGGTCAAGTCGAGCTTACATAAGATATGGCCCATGAATCATTACAGTTGAACAATGAAAGCTGCCTGTTTTATCGCTAGTTATATGTAAACAAGTATGCTCTTGTCACTTCAAATAATTTATGGGAAAATAGAGCAGGATGGAATACAATAATGATACTAAGATAGTTACTTTGTAGTGCGTTGAGTTAAATGAAAGAAAGAACGAACAAATCTAGTACTTGCAGAATTTAATACTGATGATTATGCTTATAATTGGACATGTAATCTTGTCCGTAAGCGGAAAAATAAATCCAAACAATCGTTTTAAACAAGAAATTTGATTGTTTGGATTAGCACGAAATCATGACGAATGAATACAAATTATGTAGTGTAAAACAATAAAAGTGTTATGAATTTTATTAAAGGCGGAAAAGCTCGCCCAATGAAATAAATTCTCCGTGTAAAAGTTGCGGCTGATGCGTTTAAGCCAATTGGCGCCTCTGTGCAATAGTTAAAAACCAATTAAAAGTTTACGCTTACAAACTAAATTACTGGTGCATTTTATTGCGCAGTTGGAGCAGACACGTTGTTCTGCTGGTAATTAGAACTACCACGATTTTGTGCAGAATAAGGATTTTTAAATTTTTAATATAACAGTTGCCGTTTTATTACTATGCAGGGAGCGATAAAATCCGGCTTAAGTTAAGTGATAATAAAATTTCATCCAATTACCTTTAAAAATCGACAGCTTACAAAGTTTAAAATAACAGAAGGTAAAAATAATGTTATATTTTTCAAATTTTTATTATGAAACATCTGAACAGACAAGTCGCAGCTTTAAAACCTGCTGTGTCCATTTCTGCTTAACCAATAAGGCTGTAGTGCTTCAAATGCCAAATTTTATGGATGGCGGTAAGAAGAAAAATAAGTAAAATTGATTTTCATGATTAACGAGCCCATGATACATCGACCTGCACTGAATGAACAACACGGGCAATCCCGTTACGAACATTCATACGAATAACATAAAGAACATAAAAGCAGGAGATTGAATCTCTGCAGTTGATTGATATATTCCTTAAACTGTGTCGAAAGAATTATTTCGACCCATTTGGTGCATGTACACCAAAATGCGGATAAAATGTTAATATCGCGTCCTTAGTGATAAAATCAGCGCGGTTGTGAATGAAATCGAAATCGCGTGACCGGCGCGATCGCCCGACTCCGAAGCTATTACGATCGTTTGTGCTGAGTTCTGACTTTTCCGCCGTATATAATATCATTGCTTTTCTGTAAGTACTATTATAGTCCTATTAGTAGGGCAATAAAGTCTACAATAGGCCTAAGTTGCAAGTTTGCGTGCACAGTCAACGTTAGTAGACCATGCGATCCAATGATATACGTGAGAATTTTTATACACACCGTATGCCGAACGGTTGTTCTAGGCTTAAAAGGGCTTTAACATTCATTAATGTGAAGCTTTGGAAGATAAATGAAACATGACAGAAAAAACACGATTTCGACACATCGAGGTCGTCATGCATAACGCATGAAGACAAACAGCGTAAACGAAAACAGGCATTACGATGATAATACCGAGTTTTTGTTACGTGAATGAGAAACTAGAGAAAATTCATGGATTCATTATTGATAACAAGATTCTGAGAAATATAAATGTACTCATATATTTATTTAATAAAGAATCAACTTTCAGATTAACAAAAACTTACAAGCTTGTTAACGAGACAGGGGCACAATTGGAAGTCATCCATCAATGAAAGGAGAGAGAAATCAATCCGACCGATAGCACTAAATTACCTGCACTCCGGGGTAGAAGGCTTGAACAATACCTGACCTCTTTGGAGAAAGTGACCATCCGATCGATTTATAATTCTCTCCCAACCCCGAGGCACGTAATAAAAGACGAGTGGTAATAACAGATCGTATCGAGACTGGTAATTGTAAAGTTGATAATTTACAAAATCAACTGTCAGAAGAATCGTCTGTATTGCACCGTCATTGATTTTACTTGTATCGATGGAGAATAGTGAATTAGCATGTGTCGTGTTTGTTATTACGCCGACACTTTAACAAGGGGATTATATATTGGAATTTTACAACATAACAGAGAGAGTGATGAAAGGGAAACGATTTGTGTAGCACGACGGTGATGGCAGCACGTCGAGAAGCGCGAAGCATGGGGACCCGGGGTCATTCATCAGCGGTGAAAGCGGGATTGCTGATATTCCTAAATTACCTCAGGCCGTAGGGTGAGATCGTTACGAGATCTCTGCAGTCACTACAAAAGACGACGTCTGCGAAATTGCAAATCATCCGTCAATGGATAGTTGCAAATGACCTCACCTGGTGGAAGTGGCATTGACACAGTTGTTAATACAAGTTCGTGACGGCTTTGGATAAGATCAGAGCGTACGAAATACAAATGGGTTGTTTTAGAATTGTTTGAGTGAAGTAAAGTGATATGAATTCACACATTAATTTACAACATTAAAAACTTGAAGTAACTTGCAAGCTTGTTCAGTAATTTTCCTTGTAAATAGATTTAAAATTGCAACACGAAGTAAGTGGAAAAAGAAGTTGAAATAAAACGAAAACATGTTCGAGTATTGACACAACACTAAAGACGACAAAGTACGAAACTCTTGAATCAGAAAAAAATGTTTAGCATGCGACACGGTTCGCCAGAATTTTGCCAATCTCACTTACTTCGTTTGCATTTCGAGTGCGCGGGCTAAATAAAAGGATCCTTTATTTTATCTTTGGCGGACAGCTGTTTAAATGAATGCCAGTTTTTTGTGCATTCGTCTCAATTTTAACGAGATTTTCCTTTGACAAAAGTACGATAGCTTTGACAGTTATTTAAACTTCTCTCGGCTTTTTACGTTGGAGATTTCTTGTTTTTGCGCGTTTACGTGAGGTCGCGTCTGACAAGATCTTAGCTCGGACCGAGTTACAAAGTTGAAAGACCGCGTTTAACTAGATGCATCTCTGTGCAGCCATGTACATGTCCAGGCGCACTTAATTAGCACTAAAAATGTTTCAGACGTAGAAATCGTAAGGGGATTATCAGAATCTTTCAACTGCAAAACGTGTAATTTTAGAGCCTTAAGCCTTAAGATAAGTCAATGATGAAGCGTAACTTATGTATTCAATACTTAATGACGCGACATTAATTTTAATATTAGTCTCAACAATGAGCTTTATAAAAACGTAGATTAATCGTACACGTCTTAAACAAATCCACGACGAATCGGATTAGAAAGTCCGGTTTGTAACCGTTAAAATTAAATGCGCTCGGGCCAAGATCAATAAGACATAGTTTAAAACATATTGAACTTACATTACACTCGTTAGTAGTAATTTGCGTATCATGCAAAAACGAGACGAGACAGACGGGTGAAAAAATCGTTTCGCACACTGGTTTGTTCAAAGTGATTAATATGATTTTTATTTGGTTTGATTGTATATGTCTACAGCGCGATTGTATCCTAGTTATTGAGCGGCCGTTGACATCAGACAAAAAGCCTGAATCGCCCGCTCTGTAACTGTACTCATAGTACTAGGAGCTTGATGGATTGGCCTGTCAGCGGTCGAAATCTTCCTCTATTATGTTCTTCCAATTTAAAATATAATATTTATAACGGCTTGTAAATTAATAATCACATGTTTGAATAACATAACGATCGATTCTGAATATGGTATTATCACAGCCTGTACTTAAGTTAATTGTATGTTTATAATGTAGACCAAACTTCTGAGCATAAATATTGATACTGAACTGATTTGTAGTGCAATTCTCAATTATTTACTGTTTTATTTGTTAGTAAAAACGAATTGCCGCAGAGTATGTTTTGTTTAAAACAGCCTTTATTGTGGTGGTAATGAGTCAAACAATACCTATATCTAACTAATAAATAGAAAGGAAGTATGAATTAACAAGCCAATTTAAAATGACACTCCCCAAATCAAACGCACCCAATCAATGTAAAACATTTCATTCAACAAAAGTTCAATCCAACAAATTTCCAATTCTAATTAATGGTCAAACACAAAACGAACAATTCTCGGAACGGTGCCATGTGATCGGTAATGTATTCATTCATGGGGTGGATGATGGATGGTGCGATGCTATCACATAACAAGCCATGGTCTACACTGGCGATAGAATGATGGTAATCGCCGGTTAGCGGGTGACGCTATCTTCCGATATAAATTAACGATTCAACGATTGTCGTGTCGGGAATAAATCGTTGAAACACACTCGGCTATTACGACGACGGTGATACGCTTCGATGCACTTATAAAGTTATTCAAAAGCTCTTTATTGAGGCATTGTATGGGACTTTTAAAAATAAAGGACCAAAAGAATTATGTAAATTTAATGCCTTTCAAATGGTGTTGTTGTTCTACAGCATTTCTTATTGTTTTAGTTAATTCATTCTACGAAAAGAAAGAGGTTATGGTAAGTGCTCAAATGCAATTAAATTTAATTATGATTTGAAATAATCAGTTAGAAATACTTCGATGCATGTAAAATGTCCGACTAATTGTTTATTTATATGAAACAAATAGCTAGATTGATAAAAAAGGTTAATTTAAATTGTATATTATGTTTTAAAAAGAAATTAGCCGCGTAAATGGTAAAGCCCCTATCTCTGATGTTCACAAAACTGCACGCTCTCCGTACATAAAAGGACGTACTAAATGGCGACGCATTTGTTACTCTTCATCGCTTAAGCGCTGAATTTAACCGCGAAATACGTTTGGAATAAAATTTTATCTCGCGTCTGTGAAATAAATTACGCCTTTGGCCACCGGTAACGCTGTTTTAACGCGTAAGTCCCTTGAATTGAGTCTCTCAACTTGATTTATAGCCGTATCATTTACTAATTGTCCATAATTTACTTTTTAGGTACTTTAAAAATTCACACGCATGTTTCAGAGTTTATTATTCCACACTTATGTTCCTACGGCATACATTCGCATATGCTCATCTCTTTCAACACGCTGACACAAAAAGAAAACATCTGCTAGTCGTAGTACGTAGTGCGTATGAACATTGTAATTATCAAACAAAACAAAGCTCTGCGTGGCATACAATTATACAGTCACTGAGAGTTCAAAAAGAAAAGGAAATGACAGCTAATTGTAGAGACGAATATGGAGCCAAGATTACACCAAGTGTCAGACGTTCCTGATATGGAGTCTCATGCACCGAAATAGGAACCTTGACTAATAGCAGTGTGAAATGGCACAAAGTTCTGTAGATAATTTTCTTTACCTTTTATCTTAACATCGTCTGTGTGCCATGCCATAAGAAAAAGGAATAAATTGAAGCTAATGGTATTCGATTACTGTATTATGGTAACTCTATTTATAAGATATTCTTCTTTCTTTTCCAGTTCAGTGATGGCAAGCAAAATCATGTAGACCACTTTTAAACTGTAGTTAGCAATATCTTTTTAACAGAGCTTTTATATTACTCGTACCTATTCTACTATTTTTTTTGGCTCTTCTATAATGTGAAATATTTTCTGTTACGAGAAATAAGGCACGCAGTGCGTAAACTGAGTGGCTGTACTAAGTTCGCAATACTTTTTACTTTTTTGGTAGCATGTATCAAACCGGCGTTGAACCTACTTATGCAAGATGAAATTAAAGAGAACCGTGAAGATTTCACCACGATTACATAAATATATACTCTCGTCAAAGTATACATTAATGTTAATTTCAATTATGCAAATACGGTACTTGAATTGCAATAAATAAAAGTCGTTTGGTGAGTTAATTTTAATCGACTTATGTTGAGTGTAGGTACCACATCAGTAAATTTTGACTTAATCATGCGTTTTCTTTTTAATTCGAGAACGTTCTTTGGAACATCTATACTTTCTATTTCGTTTCTTTATTTAATTTACACAAAATAAGTTTTAACAACTTTAACTTTTCCATAATCTACACTCAAATCAATCACTCTAACTTTGAAGTGATTATTCTTCAATCTGATGCGTCCTGATTTTCCTCTGTTTAATTTGGACTGAAACATAAATATTCGGCTCTAAGAAAACCACATTGTCATAAACACATGACAACAAAGCAAGACACATGTTTTACAAACTAATCAAGCTGTCACCGCAGTGAGTCAGTACGCGCAATTTGGACTAATGAGTGCAGATAGCCCACAATGCGTGATACATCATTGTTTTAACCGTCAAGACATTCAACAGACAGCGCCGCTCGTGGGATTAATTCGTGGTAACATTTGTTTGTCTTATCTAACAATTGTTCAATGTAAGAATGTTTTGTCAGGTGCAGAACCCCTGTAACGAATCAGCAGACTTCTATCTTCTTTTCTACTACGACTGTAATTATACTTTTTTCTGGTTCTATCAGATTCAAATAAATGTAATGAAGCTTTACTTGAAAACTTTTGTCAGCAATAGAACATTAAGTTTTAAGGATTAATTTAAAAATCTATTCGATTCCATACAAACCAAACTATAACAATTACACTACAGCTTCATCTAATTTTAAATGTTGCAGCGTGTACAAAGTAACAAAATGTTACTCAAATTACCACTTTCAACGAAGCAAAATCTAGAACCCTCCCCTGCAACATAAAACCCCATCCGTGATCGGTTCCAGTAACCCGACCCTGGACTTGTTGCCAAGGCTTGGCAACATGCCAACGGAGACCACCTGCTATTGAAGCTGGAACTGGCCCCAACGTGAATATCTTTCTAAGCATTTCGATCGAATTAGGTCTTGCCTTCTGAATTATAAATAACAATAAATTTGACTTGGTTGTGTGAGCAAATGTTATTATTTAAATGTTATTCTTTTCAAAGTGCGAGATTATTCATTAATAAGAGCCTTATTCCTTAAAATTTCAAATTTGCACAACCTGAGTATATTGAAGATATTTTATCCATAAAACTTTGCACATTACTTTTTATCACTACATCCATTTCGATATCCTCTTTATTTTGATTTAATAAATCATCTCTTTTTTTTTTCTGACGCAGAATGTACAATAATGATACGGATGGCTTGAGTATCAAACAACAGAGAAAGGAACTTCAATTGAAAACATCTGTTCAGCCATACACTACTTTTCGAGCTTCGCCTATTTAACATCAGGGACTGGTTAACACAGACCACAAAAAACAAGTTGAGGAAACCAAAAAACAACATCTGCTCTAACCTTATTTTTTTTAAGCTTAGTACGGCGCTAACACTAGAAAAAGTGCCAAATAGGTGAATGTATGAGAAAGTTTAGAATAGAAAAAAAACAAACATCCGAAACCCGGGATATTGCAGTAATACATCACAGGTAGCATCTACTGTTTTCACTGTTAATCCGGATAAGTCTCTCACCAAGTTTTGAAATAGTAACGTCTGTGTTGAAGATGAAAGTTTTGTTCATACATTACGTTTTAATAATTAGAATAAGACAATTTTTATGAAAATTAAAGCAAATAGATACTGAAATTGTAATGATGGATTGTATTCTTTTTCTCATAAAGTCTTAAAGAAGAAACCTATTATCTAATTACACTAGTAACATGTGATACGTTTAAAAATATCCATAGCCTCGAAACACCAGCTTATATCTGAATGAAACCAATGTAGACAAAAAATAAATTACGTTTCTCCCATTAACACAAGCCGTCAGCCGGATCTGTCACGAACTTATTAACCGATATCATTTATCAGGAATATTGGGTGTAGTAATCAGTGAGGGCATTGAAATTGAAAATCAAAATTTTATTCGGGAAGAATGGAGTGATTAACGATTTTATGTCAACGATGTCTTCCGTCGCGCAAAATGAGAGTCATGCGATATAATAGCAACATTATATTCTGACTTACACTAAGTTACCTATCGTGGTCTATAATTAACAGATGTTACTTATTGGAACAATTATAATAGGCGTTGTAACTAATTATGCAGCTACAGTAGAAAACTTAGTAAATATTTTAAGTGTGCTTGGACTAATAGCGTAATATCAATTAAATTATGATAACAACAAAGTATTTTAAGTAGATCGTCCGATAGATCGTAGAGTACCTGCCGTTTCATGTTAAGTAAATTTTTGTGTTTTACAAGACGATTTCAATGGAAATGAGATAATTAAGCTGTACATGTAGCAGTTTACGCGTATCTGCACTTAGAACGACCATTGGAATCTGGATCATCTCGTTAGAAAATATAGTTACTTTCTTATTAATGCAAAGCAAAGTTTCTCCAAGTCACAATTCAGTACCTTCGACAAGAATAGAAAATGATGCAAATTTTAGTAACTAAATTGCGTGAAAATTTAATGCTTTGCAAATCTCAGTGAAATCTTATTGTTGCGAAGGAAGGATAAAGTACTAATGGAAAATATATTTTTTATAATAGATACGAATCAAATGACACCCATTCATATGTTCCTATTGCCAAACTGTTTGTAATGTAAAGTGTGTATAAGAAACATACATACATGTACTCAATAAACATTACTCTCCTTCTGGCGTAGTCGGATTAAAAAAGGATTTATTAAAAGTTTAAATTACAAGTTCAGAGCTCACACACGATGAAGAACATTAATTTAATGATGAAACAAGGCGTTATGGACACGCGCACTTTAACTAACATATCGAAACACAGGATATGGTAATGGCCCTAGAGAAATGTAAGAAGCGAACTATTTTAGGGAGTGAGCTAGAGCTGTGAGGGCGATTTATTTTCAGTTCTATTTCCTTCCAGACACGATGAGAGACGTGATCTCTTCTACAAACAAGTTTGATGTGACGATGAGCTTGAAATCAAAGTTTCGAACATTTGTTTGTATTAAATGCAGTCCCACTAAAACAATTCTTATACGGGTTTTCTAATTCCAAGCTATCTAATTCTGAATTGTATAGGTCTATAATCTATGCCAAGTCACAAATTAAGAAGAAGTAAGATTATTTATTTATACCTATGTATAAAATTAATCGCGGCAAATAAATTAGGAAACAATTACAAAAGCCTATATTTTCTGTTTATTACCTCAAGGAAATGAAAACATTAAACATAGAATGTAATTAATTATAAAGAAACAGACCCTTCTCAGCATTTCCTGTCATGGACGTTCTAAAGGTATGCCTAAGGAATTAATTAAGAATTATTAAATTAATTCACCAAGTTCATTTAAGTTACATTTGTTAGAGATAGTCAAAGGAAATATTTTTTACTGTAATATAAATGTTATCTTCTAAAACAGAATTGAGATGTATTATTAATATATTATAATTATTTAATCATATCATGTTTATCAAGTTTACTTTCTCTTTAACATCCAAACTAATTGTAGTATTTGTCCTTTTGTGTGTTACATTTCCTGTTCTTTTCTCATCACTCAAGTTTTTTGCTTCCACATCAATGTTTTAATACATAATGCTTGCGACTGCATTTAATCTGAGTTACACATCAATGAACGTCTTCAATAACAAAACATTGTAGGACCACCTGGGTAATCCGTGCCATTTCGTTTCGGTATCAGCTGCATTTTGTATAGTATCCTGAGGGAGACTTTATATCTGTCAGTTGTAAATCTAAGCAGCTGTCAGGCAGGTGGTTGGAGCGTGCCCCGTATTTTGTGATTGGGTAATTTTTTCTCGTCATAATCTCCTTGTACATCAATTTGAGGAAATTTATTCAAGAAATAATTAAAGGCGAAATTGTTCTTTTGTTACAATTAGTTATGATAAAAGCTCTTTGTTTTGATGCCAACTATTTATGTGTGTGTACTTTTTTCATTATCCTTAATCTCAATCAGTGTTCGTACAAATGAAGGATTGTAATGAGTTTAATAAATTTTAGTAATAAAGATAACGCGAATATATGACAATGTAAGCAATTTTAATATCCATTTGAATTATTCACACGTTAGTTTCTCGTAAGGTGTTTATTCCAGGTACAATGTGTTTAGTGCCAGTTTCCGCCAATACTGTTTTGAAATGGTCGTATTGTATTACATGTTTCCACTTAAACTGAATTGTGTGTTGTTAGTATTCTAACGTTCCGTGTATGTTTTCCTAGTACTTGTAAATTTTCACGTTTAATAAATAAGCAAGTCATTTACAAGTTACAAAGTATGTGATACGATAAACAAAATCCACGTTCGTTTTAAATGTCTATACCTCAACAAACTTTTAAACAACGAAAATCGTAACATTCCTTACGTAGCGATTAAACTGATAACTTAAATAAGCGGTCACGATCAATATGCTCAATTGGACTCGAATAAGGAAAGAGAAATTATGGAAACACCTAGAGAGCTGATAGTTATCAGAGAGAGGCCGACGTTGATGTAGACTATCCCACAGTTGTCAATACTAAGCCGGCGCGGGCGCGGGTTACCTTAAATGGCAACGACCGTCTACAAGATTCTAGTGATTATTATCGATGGAAAAACTCGGTCCTTCGAGCCGGACTTGACCTCTTTGGAACCTAGACTCCAGTTTTCACGGACAAAAGTTGAACTACGAAAGAAATTTATAACATGCACGGCTAATTTATTATGAGTACCTTTCATTATACAAACTTGAAGCTATACATGTTTTTCAAAAATCTTCGATAATAACTCTTAAGAAGCGATTTTATCGAAACGAAAACCATTTACAAAATTTTAACTGCAAAATAATGAAGCTTAAATCTCAGATGCTCGTAAGGTTAAAGAGATTGTAAGATAAAGGGCGAAGATGTTCTGGGATCGAAGATGGCGGGCTCGGGATGCGCGAGCGCATCTGCCGTCCCACGTGCCGCCCCCGCCCGCGCAGGTTTCTCTTCATAACCTTTTTTTATTTCCTCGACAAACACATTTATCATTTACACCAGATGTGCTCGTAATAATAACCTTAGGTAACCTTAGGTAATTCATTCTTTAATTAAATTTCCTCTTCATGTAGAACGCATTTGAATTTCGTGTTCCGAATGTAGGCGTTGGTTCATATGTTTACAATTTAGATTTAGATTACTTTTGTTATTACACGACCCTGTCCTCCATCTTCATTAAATGAGCCTATAAAGTAAAGATATTCGTACCATTCGTATATACAGGCCATGTGAGGCACTTTGGCCTGAATTTTGGTACACAACATGTGCAACTTCGAAGTATTCTGTTTTTTGTCAGCGACCATCTGAGGTCACACTGACGACATGTGCAAAATGGATTCGGTAGTAGACAGGATGAAGTATTCAGGTACATTATAGGGTTTCTAATGTATTGGTAGGTCTTGCATAACATTCGGTATCGAGTATTTAGAAATAAACAACATTTATAACAGTTGATAATACCACTGCTAATGCACTAAAGTGTTGTCGACAGGCATTTCAAATTGATATTAATGATTAGTACCTACGTTCTCAAGAAGCC
>LGAG01000596.1:266701-288052 GCA_001278395.1 Lerema accius
AATTGAGATTAATGATTAGTACCTACGTTCTCTAGAAGCCAATATATTCTACCAAAAAGCTATTTGTTAGTTACTATTCTCAAAGTGTTATTTCAAAGGGCTTCTTTTCTACTGCTCGAGCCACGGGCATGCTTGTAGCTTCGTTGTGTAACTTCTATGGCGGTGATTAAATCTCACCATTATTATTAACTGGCTCCATTCAAACACCCACTGTCGTTCTCTAGGCGGTTCGGAAACTATGCCGTCCACCCACAGCGGCTGGTCCCGTAGGCGCAACAGGGTCACACACAAGCCTTTATTCATATATCGACTTCTAAACGCACCATGTTCGATTGTTCATGCCAACTCAAATTTACATTCGAAGAGTCAATGTCGTCTGACAGACGCAAGGTCTGCTATTGTTTTGGCCATTTTGGTGGTCCAAACGGAATAAAACCGCGCTCATTTAAATATTTTAATAAATAAAGCCGGACTCGACTCCGACTCCCTTTTCTCGTAATTTGTCGCGTGTCTTGACACCACAGACGTTTACATACGCGTCGTGCTGCGTGCAAGCCAAGATCTGATCATCCAGATATACAAACAAACAAGTGACAAAAATTTAACACATGCAAAAACTTAGTGGTTGACTTTACCATTTATTTTCATGTTATTATTCAAATGAACCATCGGGAGAATCTGTCTTATCGACAAATATTAGCTTTAGCACTAGAGACCCACATCCGTTGTCATTGAACGTCACAAACACTGCAAATAATCCAATCCACACTCGAGTTTTGCACAAGTTTTATCACAAGTAACTACGAGCACAATATTGTAGTTGGGACAGCGAGACATACGTGCGTTCTGGCCGGGTGCCAGCGACTGACTGAACCGCGACCTGGGCTGACCGGCGTCGAGCCGGGTGACGCGGTACGGCGGTAGCTCCCCTCCCCGACCCCGACCGCTGCACCCGATCACCCGACAAATCGGGCGACGGCTCTATGGAACTGTCGTGACTGGCCGATAGATTAAACCCACCTTTGTATAAAATTTCTTCTCGTTTTTACGCGGAGATTTCGTTTGAGTAGGTCGTGATTTGACGGGCGCGTCGACACGCTCGTGTGGGCGCGCGGCCCTGCAATCGCTCGATAATGTACTAAACCGAGATTGTAAAATTTATTTACGCTACGATGCGAGACCGTTATCTGCCGTGTGGCACTCTATCCAGCACTTCACGCCATCAGGGAATCGGTAACGATGTGTCATTCTAGGATCACGGCATAATACTGACTTGCTACCTAAAAGTATGTTAATTTATGGGTATTCATAACTTACAAAATCTCCTCTAGATTAACAGACGTTGTATGCAGAAATTACAATCGCAAGATATCACAGTAGGTACTTCATTTTTTATTCTCAAATTGTGAGTCCCCTTTGTTTTAACAAACATTTTATCAACCTGTACAGTTATTTTGACCACACCTGTCGAGATCAGATCCACAATTAACAATTTAAAATGTTGTAACCTACTCGTATTATCACAACTAACAATAAATCATCGCTCTAACCATCAATCAAAAGGCAACGTTATTATAGAAATAATTATACCGTTCTATAATTTCGCAATTTGAAAAGTGTCCAGTATTTTAACCGATAATTATAGCTTTCGTAAGGCCGCCTTAATCTTCGGTGATGAAGAGCTTTCGCACCTTTGGCCTGTTTTTAATGAATACTTAATTGTCTAAGATATTTATTGGGTTACACGAAAACAGTTTAGCGATATAATAGCTTAGGGATAATGCTGAAAATTCCTTTTCAAGATAATCTTCAACGTTTTTCGGGGATTTACCTACAGTTTTATACTTTTGTCAGGTCTTCCTTAAAATCTCTTCCGAAAACATGATTCTTGTATCCCATAATTATAAAGCAAATTAATGTTATTAGTTTTTATTTTATGAGGATTTGAAATCTTTTCTAATCATCGCTCAGACAACAAAGGAAACCTTACTTAAAAAGGATTACTTTTGAAAAACCAAATGATATTAAGAAAAACAATTCAAATGAATATTCTAGATCTTTCTTTAATTCACATTTGTTTATAACACAGAGCAATGAATGTATCTGTTACTTAGTTCTTTCTTCCGTGGTTTATAATAATAAAATTTATTAATTCCCATTAATGAGTAAGTCAAAAATAAAAATAAAAAACAGGAAAATATAAAAGAAAATAAAAATCACCTAGCAGGAGTCCAAATCGGACTCGTATCAAATCGGTCTACAATTTTTTGGTTTCTTGAAGGTCGTATCACAAGGTCTCGAGTCCGGTTTTCTGGATTGCGATACTATCTATTACCTACTCTTAATCCGTAGCTTGTTAGTGAAACCACTGTGTAGGAGTACAGCCTTCGTATTCTGAGTGGGATTATCGGAAGCTTCACTGCTAAAGGGCCGTTACGTAAGCCATTTTATTAGGCTTGTGCTTATTAATTTAATGATACTTACTTTAATAAAGACGTGTTTATAGCTTAGTAGAATTATCATTGTGCTTAAAGTACATACAAGTATGAGAATTGACCAACGATATTTTGCAGTATATTTTGTGACTTCCTATAAAGTTTGGTTGATCCTTCAGTTATTAACATTAGCAACGCACTGCTTAAAATCTTATATTTTTTGTAAATGCTCATCATAATCGATAACTTTAGCTATGATCGCGTTTCAGTTACTCTAAATAATTTAGCTAAACTTTAGCTGGTCCCTTAGTATCTCGACAACAGCACCACCTACCGCTAATTTATTATTATGGTCCTAAACATGGTTCATATTGCCATTTTTTAATTTTATTTTCATTGTTTTTTTTTTCATTTTTCACTCATTCAGCCATGAGTAATATATTGTTTAACATAATTAATTATCTCTAGAGTCAAATTTTGTCCACTGAGAGGGTTCTCTACTAAGTAAAGAACGGCTAAGGTATAGATTTTTTTAGCTTTTCTCCGATACATATAACCCGTTCGATGCGATGCGGAACTGTAGACGCTTACCTTTACGATAATAAAATGTTGTTGTATGTCCTCTTTACAAATTATACATTAAATTGTCCCATGTCAAAAGCCATATTATTTTATTATACGTAAAATAAACACAAGAAATTTATGAGTGAGGATATTTAATACCCTGACGCGGGGCATTTTTGGTAACGGTTTTAAATATTTGCGTTAATTACTAACCAATTTAACGTATGTACTTAATTTAAATTAGCTTATCAGGACGGTTGTGCAACATTTCTATTGTTAATTATGTATTTTTTTTTAAGAAAAAAAGTGACAAAGGACAAGACGTAAATTGGTATCATATAT
The DNA here is from genome assembly GCA_001278395.1 of Lerema accius. Taxonomy (NCBI): domain Eukaryota; kingdom Metazoa; phylum Arthropoda; class Insecta; order Lepidoptera; family Hesperiidae; genus Lerema; species Lerema accius. The sequence goes on from LGAG01000596.1 coordinate 270,043, forward strand.
GTCGATCAATGATGTGTTTGGTTTTTAAATGTTTACTTACATAAACGACAAACTTAAACGAGGTAAAGTTACTATTATGCGAAATAGGGTTATGTTCGGCGACGTTACCAATGTGTATATATATGTGTGTGTTTATGTATATACGTGAATATATGTGTATATACATACATCATACATTGATAACATGACATAGAAAGTTAAAAATACACATAATAAAAACACCAAAAAAGATACACCCTATATTTAACGTGGATACAAAATGAAGTTAAATTGGCACGTTTGTATTTCCGTATTAAAACTGTGTCCGTAACTGATATAAATTAAATAATAATTAAAACGTCAAGCCGTCCGTTCGTTCAATGTACGGTGTGCCGTATTCATTTGCAATCTTTTAGTGAAAAGTTATCATGTTTGGTCATTTTATTCAAGTTTTAAACATGTTCCAATTAAGTCATCATTGCGAATGGGTTTATTTATTTCTTAATACAGAATGTTTTTAATTTCCGTTGCTATTATTTCACGATCGAATGCGTTTTGAAAGTATCTCGAAAGATATCAAGTTTTTAAATGTCCATCGATGTCTATTTTTAGCTGTCTGTTAACAAGTTAATTGTCAAGGACTAGAAAAATTATGGTTAACAATAACACGTATGGATCTTTTACCTTTCGCCAATCGTTAGTTAACAAACCGCCAGAGGGGCGACGAATACGATATCTAACGATAACATCCGGGACTGGTTTCACACGCTCTTGATTCAAGTTCAAGTTTTTGTCGCTACAAAACTTAAACGACGAGCTTAAAAACTAATATCTAAGACTAACACTCTCTATTACCAGCTTAAATCTCCTTCCTATAAGTGTTCAAAGAATATTTGCCACTAACAGCTTTTTAAGGTAGATCGTGATCTTAATTGACTTATTAAATCGAATAAGGTAAACAAAGTAAACAAAAGAAAACCGAGTGTCAATCAAATGCCCTATCTAATCATGAAGGAGTTATACAAGGGTGACTACCTATCCTCGGATGTTGCAACTCATCTACTGACTAACTTTCAGTAAAGCAAATACTAATGATAACATACTGGACTATATTTACTAACAGAACTAACCATCATTAGCTTCAAACCAATGTTCATTGGTCCGGTCGGTCTTCCCTCTAGTATTAATCCAATTTCGGTATAAAAGTTACTTTCTATTCTGATAATATGATCTTATGAACTTCTGCACTCCTTAGTACTCTTATCACTTTATATACCTGTGCAAAATTGGAAGCCGTATAGCCAACTTAATTCCTACTTACCTGAATGAGCTGAGATAAAGAATAAAGATAGTATATGTATATGGTAAGGTGGAATTTTGACCTTTGAGTTTACCCCTAATTAACGAGGTAGCGTCCTGTCATTCCACCAAATGGTCTCATTCGTATTTCATATGCAAATACCAGTTGTTCCACCGCCATCCAATTATTTTGTTTGTGTCGCCACGGAAAGATAAGTGCGAACGCAAAAACTCGACGCGTACAAGAGCTTTTGAAGGGGAGCGAAGAGCAAAAAAATTGTTAAAAAATAAACAATTCTACAGGCGACTACTGAGAGGGCTGAGTTTTCTTAATACCTACTGAGGCTGTGTAGCTGTATCACGTTTGAATTGCGAATTAGACTGCAAGAGAAGAAATTTCATTTTACAGAGTTTTTTCGCTTCTGTGCATTTGTATAGCCACAGCTTTCACTATACCACTTGATTGTAAATTTTCAAAGACGTAAAAAGTCAAGTTGATTATTAAATTTGTTTTAAAACCCGTCGAAAAATCAAACAGTAAGAAACGGGTCATTATAGTATTCAAAAATATCAAAAGGTTGGCTTATTTTAGAGTAAGAGTTGGTAAGAATTTTCTTATTTTTGCTGAAAATAAGGGAGGTTCTGAGTTCTAAAACAATCCTTGTGTAGTTTATTGGCCGCAGACCCAAAACAATTGATAAACAAACAACTCTAACGCTTTTCTCATGGTCTTCCATCGCTTTAGTGCCTGTTAACATATCTGGCAGATAGTTACTTCCATCAAGTGACCCATTTGATAATTTCCTACATCCATAAACAAGCTAGTTACAAATAAGTACCAATCGACATTTAATACTAATAATATACAGAATGACCAGTCATAAACCGTTCAGATATAAAAATATGTTGCCAATAAAACACTTATAATAACCTAAAGTCGTAACATGAGATCAGCAATATAAATATGTTTTTCCGAGATAATAGTAGGTGCCGTTCTGTCTACGAAACTTTCTGTATGCGTCAGAATATCGAATAGCGGTTTGTTGAGCTATCAACTATGATCGATTGTCGTTATCATTATCGTTATCGTTATCAACAACGGACTATTCAGATTGCACAATGTGTAGGAATACGTTTCACAAGTTTTTGAAATGGTGTCGATTACATTGCAAGGTGTAAAGGTTACTCGTTGGATTACCTTTGGTTTTTAACTAGCAGTGATATTAATAAAATCTCTTTGAATCTGAATTTACTTACGACCTAACTTATCCTAAGCTTAACTTTACTTCAAAAATCCTTACTCCCTCCTTACAGCGTTCATTATTAAGCGAGATATAAGACATTGATTAAAGCTACAAAAATACTACTTTAGTAATATTTTAATGGCCCATTTTCACCAATAATAAAGCTGTGATGTTAACAGTAACTACGTAATACAGAATAGAACATGGGCCTTTTTATTGCAGACACCAATATTTCAATCAGTTAAAACGCGTGCAAAACGAAACAAGCGACGATCAACAGTACCTTTTAACGCTCGACAAACAACTATTGTTACGTGGCAGGCAGACAAGGCTTGTCGTTGGATACGATATAAAAACCCAGTAACTCAATGCTGAGGTTCCCGCGACGTTAATTGGCCATCGTGCTTCGATAGGGTTACGTAAGGCGACCACAATAGATTCTTTTCGTGGATTAATTGGGGCAATCAGGGAAATTTACGCAGGGTTTCCGATTTAAGGAAAAACGGGGAAAAGTCTTGTTAACTTTATTGATGTGGTCAGTATAATCTATCTAGTCTGTGAAAACGAAAATATATGTATGTATTTATTTTTGTGTAACACACTTCTGTCTTTTGCCTTTAAAAAAGCTAACAATACAATACCTATTTTATTGGTCTTTTTTACGTAAATGACTTTGAATAAAAAGGTTTTATTAGATATGTTTTAAAAGCTTTTTTAAATTAAAATCACGGCTATAATATTAATATCTAATCTCATAAATAAATTAGAGAACAATAATCGTCTGTAAAGTCAATTTACGGACGTCGGAAATGTCATAAATTTAAATCATCACAAAAAATCACTTAACATTATAACAATGTTAACACCAAATACTTTGTGAGATGTAACAGTTACCTATTAAGCAACACCAAATGGTGTTTAATCAACCCCATACACGAGAATTGGCTACCCTAGAATTTTAAACGCGACACATACTGAATTCATGCTATTCGGCCAATTTGTGCAATGACAGAAATTGACGTAGAGCTTTTAGGATTTGTCAGTAGGGTTGTTCGGTGTAAGCTTTGTGTGGGGATTAAACTGCATTCTGCAAAATGCGAAATAGAGGTATTGTCATCGTGTCGACTGGGACACGGCTATATGTTAGAGGGAGAGAAATGCCAAGACAAGAAAGAACCACGATTGCGCATGATTTGATTAGACAGTGACTGACTATTAATGTTTCAAAAATGTCCTTACTACCTTTTTAACAAAATATCCAATATACTATTTTCATTTCAATTGCATGGACCGTTTTACATTGCGTGGAAAACTTTCAGTGTTCTTATTTATTAATTACCCATCAGGTTTTTTTTATTAAAACACTGCAAAAATCAAGAATATTTTTTTATCATAATAGTTACGTATTGCATTTTAAAATTGTATATTTGTAACGGATTCAAAAACAAGTTAAAAATTGTAACAGCAATATATTTAAATGTCAAAGTGACACAGTGATTCAAACATGGATGTTTTAAATTGGTGGGATGTCAGAATAAAATTAACAACTTTTTTAACTATTGCATAGATTACATGGTTAATATATTGTACTAGTTGTTTGTAAAATTGTTTTTATAAATTCATGTACATTTCACGTATGGGGTGCATTCAATTTTATAACACAAAAAAGTTAAATTTTGAACTTTTTTCCCATTTGTTTGTTCCTCTATAAATTAATAAGAGTAGTGTTAGGTCAATATAAGAAATCATTTTTTCTCGAATTTGTTTCAGAATAAAATTCCAAAAATTATTTTTTTTAGATCGATTCTGACAAAATCCAAACATGTAGCATTAGTTGTGGCAGTGACGGCCCCATCACCGATCTCGCTTTCATTATATTATCTTTTGCAGTACTTGTTATGTTATGACCGTAAGTCTGATAGCTTTTAAGATATTTTACGACTCGTTATTTAGAGATTTTCTCCTATTTTAGAATTTGTAAGTTTACTTTCCTCTACTGTTTTAGGATTCCCTGTGTTACGAGTAGCTCCATACACAAATAACACATTACATACACCCACGACACAGTAACAAATATTTAACTCTTATACAAACGTGCTCTAGCACGGTTAACGAATAAAACTCATTGTCGGTTAACAAATAAAACTCGTTGGACAAGCTGAGTCTAATTTGCTAGGCAACTATTAACGGATAATGGAGAGATGGATTTTTGAAAACGGTAGTTATATCATCTTTGGATACGATTTGATGATACACATTCTAATTGATATCAAGGACTCGATTTTACGTAGCCCCAAAGTGATGACAAAAGTGTAATCTTAGTAGTTATTTTAACATTTTCTTAAAAAAATCGCATTGTCCTGCGCTTTTTGTTTTCACCTTTCATTACTCTGTAAAACAATTAATCAAGAACTATCGTCCCACGCGATAAACGCGATATTTTTACAATTTCAACCACCATTTCACAATATCGAACCAATTAAGAGCACTCAATCATGGTCACCCTCCTGGCACCGCCGCAGGCGCTTCGCTATTTTCGACAATTTTATTTACATATTTTAACGCTCAATTGATAGGGGTCGGTCAATTTAGAATATCTCACCGGATGTAATAAACTTTATAGTTTTAAGGTTTCTGTAATTTGTTATTAAGTTACGAATTTATTCGTATAAGGAGATTGTCGACGAACGAACAAGTTACAAGATACTACGTAAGTTTGTCACCAAAATTTTGGTAGACAAATCAGAGAAAAGAAAAAAAAATCTTGTTAGTGTTGTGTTAATGAGAATTTAAGTTGTTAATTCGTTATTAATGATTTTATGGAAGATGTGACTGTCAGTGAAAGCTAGTTTTGTTAGTAAAAATTAGTAATCTACTTAGTTATCGTTATTAGGTTATTGCCCCACTCAAAGTTAAATGGTCACCTCTTCTATAATGTAAAACTATACTTTTTGTTACACTTAAAGGTTAAAAGAGACATTGTTGCCACATGTCTCTATAATAAAACGGTTATAATAACAGTTTAATAACTGTTAATTAGGGTGTAACGAAAAACCCGGCGTTTCGTGACGAGGTTCTAATTAACCAAAGCGATTCGGTCCAATGTTTGATCTTCCTTCTGTCTCTCTTTTTGCCGTTGTCATACTGGGAGAGCGGAATTCTTTTGAGGCATCTTAATTATCCCTCACTTAACTGCATTTCAGTAATATATGACTGTAGAAATATTTTTTTATTGAAGAACCCGAAAATGAACACGAGCCATTTAAATAAGTGGTCAGGACAAAGTGTATAGCGCAATGGTTGCAATGCTGGGACGCTGTTCAATGAGTCCTGGGTTCAATTCTCAGCGGAAATAAATTATAATGTTGACGTTATTGTTTCGGCTCTTCTATAAAATTAATGAAAGTACTGTGAACCTCTTACATCGATAGGTCACCTATGGATCTAATATTCTGTTTAACAAAATCAAATGCATTTCCTACAGCTAAACATTTCACTAACATCTCTTATTCATATAATTCTCACCTAGTTTGACAGCTACTTCTATTTATAATAACCCTACGTAGTTTTCATACGAACACTATTTACACTCGGTTACAAAACGAGCGAATCAAATCGGTTTGAGATCGTAAAGACATAATCGCTCGCGAAGAGAATCCAGAAGCAACATAAAACTATTTCAGATGAGGAAGCGATGCCCACACGTGGTTGGGCGGCCCAATTATAATAATGGGTATTATCTTTACGACACATCCGACATTCCTCACTTCCTAGGAGGAAGCGCCAGGATTCGGGGAAATGAAAATGAGATGTTATAGAATGAGGAATCGTTAGGGTCTATACACACCAGCGACCGTGTTCGATGTGACTGTATAGTGTATATCAAAATCAAATGCAGTGTTATAGTGTACTATATCCTAAATTAAAAGTGCTTATAGCACATAATATGCGTGCAGATTTTTGGACTTTTTCTCCGTGTGAACTTTGACCATGCCAAATTTCAAACTAATACATGCTATTATACTTAACAGCGGCCCTGAATTGTATCCTTCATATATTATCAAACAGATACTTAATCGCTTACGAATAGAAGATTGTTATGTAACCCATTAATGGCTATAAATAGCTCCAGTTTACGCTTGGAACTTTACACACAAGTGTCACATAGATACATGTGTAATAGTCATGAAGTATGAATGGTTAAGCTATGAACCGACAGATGGCGTGAAGGTTACGCACATGTTTGTAGGCGACACTGATTGCTTCACACGACCGTTATAATGGCCTTCTTTTTGTTTAGTTATTATAAATATATCTTACTTAACATTGCTTTACGATTAGTAAGTCAGCGTTTTTGAAGCAGATGGTTATTCTGTTGGTAGGTATGGATGACAGATAGTAGCAATATTTTTGGTGCCTCGCTGATCACCCCAATAACTTGCCAATTAACTTTCAGCTGCGGGCTTGTAATTTTCAGGTATCAAAATTTTCTTTGCTTCTTGGTCGAAAAATTCATCTAATGCTGAAACCAATCAACCATTGGGACGAGCCATCAGCGAAACTGGTCAATTTAAGGAAATAGATTAAAAATAACTGTAGGTATATATACATATAAGGCGACGGATATCTGTTGCTCAGCAAAATATTTAGTGTATCACGATATTTTATTTTAGGAGTGGTATATTATCTTTGTAAAGTTCAATAACAGACCAGATTCTTTCTTCATTTACTTGAATATCACCTGAGATTATACAAGTGAAGAGTTTCCATATTTATACATTCATCGTCTGGGAGGCGGTATGCGGTCGCAATGTCATCTGCGCTTCAGTTACAAGTATTAATGGGCTATGAACGTGACCGACCGTATTAGAGGATTCTAATGGGTTGCGCTTCCTTTGTCGTTTGTGACTTTGCTTTGTTGTTTCGAGAAAGAGTTTCCCGTTGTTTCAATATCCTGCTTCGTAGAAATAGAAATAATATAGATCTTCTAGTAGTTCTAGTAACTGCTCATGCTACGGTTTGGAAATATCCTACGCCAATGCTATGGAAAGACGTCGCGAAACATTTGTCAGTCAACTCTTAATTTCTATTGGTATTCCATGTTTGGCATGGGCTTCATCAATGGGTCCACTAATAAACACGGGGTCCTCCCCATAAGTTACAGGATCTAGATCTAGACACTAGCTAGGGCATAACCCACCGCGCTACTCCAGTAATGACTGGTGGAGAGCTAAGCAGCCAATTTAAATGTTGGAAGTTTTTACATACCTTAACTTCTATTCTTTATCAATAAGAACTGGGACCAATGGCTTAAATACCCTCCGAAGCACGGAAGCGCTCAAGATTTTTTTTCCACTAGCAGTCACATATCCACACTATACCTACAGTTACCTTACTTCGACTATCACTTAGAATCGACGCAAACCGCCTCGCTATAAGCTCAGTCTATAAGTTTGCACTTAAAACCTTAAGCTATGACTTCATAGGCATGGCAACAGTTTGATCTATTAGCCGTCTATACCGTTAGTACGCTAAACACACATGCTTCTATCACGCACTTTACCTAGCACGAGAGTATTCGTAGAAGCCAGCTCTGTGTCACATTTATAATACTCTGTACTTGGAATGCAATCCAAGAATTTATTGATCGTTGCAACGTTATCATTTCCAGCTGTGACTTTATCTTTGGTCTTTTTAGCTTCCTTATAGACAATAAAATTAAGTCTAGGACACTGTTGATGTTGTAAAAAAAGGATCTACCATTGGCTACAGGGCCTTTGTTTATTATCATATTCGCCATCATTATCTTTTTATCAACCCAACCTGTTTAGATAGATAGGTCTTTAAATTCTGTTTCTGTATTGATGATGCTCATGAGTGACGATGACTAATTATGATTTCGTTGTAAATATTTATCGCAAAGACAATAAGAACGCTTACAACGTAGCTCGTAAAATTTTTCGTTTGTTTAGTGAAAACATAATAAATTGTAAAAAATATAATTATAAAATCTCCTACCAAAATTAAATGTTAACGAAACAATATGAGTGTATTCTTGTCGAAGTACTTAGTAATATAATGCTTGACACACGAAATGAATACGCGTTAACGTCTCCATACAATGACACAGATGGCAGACATTAATTAAACAGAATAATTATTATGAGGGGACTCATGTGCATCTTTGTTCTTACGACCTTAACTGTTCTATATTGTTAAGTAGAAGATTCTATTATGTTACGGCTACATTTGCGTCTTATCCGTGTTATGTTGCGTTAATTAGCGCGCTAATTATAGTTCTATGTTATAGCGTAGTGGTGTATACAAAATATAAAAGCCCTTATTTTCAAAAACTTTCATAATAGCTAATAATGTAAATGATAGCTTAGGTTGTAGTATTCGGGAAGCTTCCAACTAATTTTAGCACGTCAAATATAAATCTCAACTAAGTTCTATGCCTATTAAAAACTAAATATAATTTGCTTCGGTGTAGGAAAACATCGTAACCATGACCAGAGAGGTCCCCTTAAGTTGTACGTCTCAAAATTCCTAGTAAAAGGTTTTCTAATTTCGAATAATGCTTAAATAATTCAAAAATATAAAATCACAATATAGTTAGCCTCTATATCGTGATAAAATCAACGGTCATTATGCTAATAATCCTTAATTAATTCGTTCAATATCATTCACATGCAATTTTGTCGTCAAAATGTTCTATCACAAATATTTCTGTAGTAACAAGGTAAGTTCACCAAAATTCGAAATCATCCGTAGATATCAGATAACGTCTGGTGCTATATTTGCGTATTAATTAGACGGAATAATTTAACAACGACAGCTGTATTTCTGTAAAGTTCTCTTTGAATACAGTTGCTAGATCTAACTCGTGTTGTTTAAGTAAATGCAAGGATGATAGTGTGTATTTTAACGTGTATTTATTATAGCTTGGCTAAAGATAGTATAATAGGAATAATCCAAGTATTAGTAAGCTAAATTATTTTAGTATTTTTAGTCAATTAAGCATAAGTAGCAAATATTTTATTTACTCTTTTGTTAAAATAAACAAATTAAAGTATATCGAAACGAATCGAAATAAATTAAAACTACCTATCTATTTTGTAAAAAATAAAAAATATTTTATGACCTAAAATTAAAACACAGTAGAAAAAAAAACTTGGATTTAAAATACCTACATTGTGTTAGATTGATTACGTATTAAAAACAAACTAAAGGTTTTTTGCTTCAGTAAAAGATCGACCCCTAGATAAAATTTGATCTCGTAAACAAAAAGCAGGTGGGAAATAACCAAAGGGTTTTATAACTCTTATACGGTTTTAAAATTCTTTTAATCCTTTACATATCGAATCAACTAACTTTTTGTATCTGTTTTTTTTTGTTTCTATCTGTTCATTACTATGTTTTTTTAATAACACAAATTAAAATGTATGTATAATAGATTGCAATTATGAATGGTAGTTATAAGTTGGTACTAAATCTAACCGAATTGAGTAATAGCATTTCAACTTTGCCATTTTAAATATTTTCTACATATTTGACATTAAACATCAGGAATGTTTCAAGTAAAATATTAAACTTAATTGGCCATCTGCAAAAAAAAAGTTAAAAAAAACTTCCAATGTGACCGAAACCCTACGATGCCGCGATGTCGTTTCGGTATGCCATCGACAAATGCAATGACATATGGTTTTATTTTTTACACTTATGCTTAAAAGTACGGGCGTGAATCTTAAGTCTCTGAAAATAAAGGTTAAATTTGGGTAAAAAGTAGATCACTGAATGTCACACCGGGCCTTTTGTGTCGACCTTATCACCTTATATTAAAGATTAATTTTGCTTGCAAGAGAAAAGAAAAATGTTGGTGAGTCCTATCTGAGGTATTCAGGAAATTCCAGCGGGTGACCGTTCGAAATTCAATTTTTTAGTGTTTTCTTTTTTGCGTAGACTTCAACTTGTCTATGTTTGGACATTTGGAGCCAGCATGTTATTTTTTTTAGCTCTTTTGTTGATTAATGCGTTTTTTTCTATTACTTACATCCTGTTAAAGACCATACACTGTAAAATGTTACATTTACGAATAATTTTACTTACGAATTATGTATTGAAAGTTAAAATGCGTGTATATTTTATTTGTAGGAATTGTTTTTCTTCGCAAACGCTGCATCCCATAGTCATGTAAGTAGGTAGGTACCTGGAATTAAAAAAAAATCGTCAGATATTTTATATCGAATGTTAAAAAATCAAAAAGTAATTTAAAAATAAAAGAATATAGTTAAGTGAAAAAAATTCTAATGAAATTACTAAATTATTGAAAAAATATAATTACTATAAAATTACGTATTTCATAATAATATTCCAAAAATTGTTGAAAAATTATTAACAAATTATTGAAAAATAATTTATATTTATTTAAAACTACAAAATGAAAAATAAATGATGAAAAACATATGACAGCGGTGGGATTCGAACCCACGCCCTTTCGGACTGGTGCCTAAAACCAGCGCCTTAGACCACTCGGCCACGCTGCCTACATATAGCTACGGCGAAATTACGTACCAGATTCCTTTGTACATATTGGTAAAAAACTGTAAATAATTTTCACCGATTTAAAGGGCGCCTAAAAACATCTAGCCGTGTGTATCTATTATTAATCTTAGTTTTTGGTTATGTCATGTAACTAAAATAAAAAAATCACTGATTTTGTACTGATTGTAATAAAAAAAAACTACTAAAATCGACTTTACGTAATAGTAAGGAGGTAAATAATAGGCAGGTAAACCAATTGAAATAGACTTAATGTACATAATTATAGAGAACATATTTTCCGTCTAATATTTAAGTTTCATTCAACCCGACCCACCAACAGGGTTTCAAATTAAGCTATTAAATTAAATCAAAGTCAAAGCCTCAAAGGAACAGTGAAAGCGACGCAATCCAATAGCACCAAACTACGAGCGAGAGTAACTAAGCAACTTAGAATTACACCGAGTTGTTATTACCACCACATGGCAACCAGGTGGGCGTTTAGCACGCAGTTATTATCCGTTATAAATCCACTGTGATTGCGGAGTCGCCCCGATAAGTGGGAATTACTGGCGATTGCTGCGAATGAGCTTCGTTACTGCTTAGAACTAGAGATGCAACCAATACCGGTATGTTGGCGGTATCGTTGTTTTCTTGCATATCGGAATAGGTGATATTAAGTTGCCGATACTGCGATACATTTTGAATTTAGAACCATCCACAGTGTACTGTACACCCTTTTTAAGCGCGGCATCTATACACTTAATTTGTTCATCTAATGCTGCTCAATTTATCTGTGCTCACGAAATCTCCGGATTTTATAATTTCATTCCAGTAGTAGCTTATTATAACAGCATTTTATACTTTACACCTTTAGATGAAGTTGCCTTTAGCAGTAGGTATATACCTATTAGTATCAGTATCAGTTTCGTTATTACTGTCAATAAATATCTATATCGATATCGTATCGGCAGAAGTGCGTATCGATGGATCCCTGCTTAAAACACGTAAAACAACTCGTGGTAATGTATTAGCCGGACATGGAGTATTGTTGGAATTAATTCTAAACGACACAATTTGTAACCCTTAGTGCAGGTAATGGCGTAAACCTGAAGACGTTTTCCTAATGCTATTGTACCACAGAATTAGTACTTAGGAGAGAGTAAAATATATTCTTGGACACTCAAATGGAGATACCTCGCATTTCTATATTCGCAAACTATATTAACTAATTAACCCAGTCTGTAAGCATGAAATGAATGACGTTAATTTTATAGCAATAATTTCATCACTATGCCATTAACTACTATACTATACAATATCCATGTATAACAATAAGTACCGTAAGAGTAACAATACTTATTATCAAGCAACAATCATCATTACACCGTTAATATTTAATACGTTAACTTTAACGTGTAGGTTTTACTGCAATTAAAGTAGTGACTCACAGGAATAAAGTCATAATTCATAAATTACATACGAATGCCTTCCTACGCCTGAAGCGATTTAATATGGCCGAGGAAACGTTTATGTTGTAGAACTTTATGTACGACTGAGTTGAATTGAATGTCCCGGGTTCGGGTGCCAGTTGCGATAACTATTTGTAGTTTGAAATATACAATCGAAAAAAAACTCGAATTTTATGTGCGAGGTATTAATAGTATAGTAATGCATAGAGGGTTATAACTTTGAACACCTTTTAACCCGATTGCGTGAAGACGGTAATTTCCATTTCTTTGGCATGCCCTAGAGCCTAAACCACTTAGAGGATTTCAACACAGTGGTGTGTCATTGGATTCGTCTTTATTGTGAAATTGAAATAAGAATTCGAATGAGAATTCAATTTTCAAAAGTCGAGTTTATTGTTTTTTTTTTATAATAATTACTAGTTGAGCACGGACTATTTATAACAATGCGTAAAGGCTATAAAACTTCAGACCCGATTTTAAGATTCATGCATATTAATTTTGAACTAAATCTTTAATAAAATTATAATTAAAAAAAATTAAACCAATTTCAAAAACTGAAAAGTACGAAATAACGGATTAGGGACATAGAATTTCTTTTGAGGTCTGTGTGGTTTTACTATGATATTATCTAATATTGTCACCGACCGATTTTTTTTTATTATAATTTTATTTCATACTTTTTAGTTTACACTTTTAACTAAAAAGAAGATTATTTTATGGCTATTGTGATTAATTATATGCTACCTAGAATTTGACTAAGGTTTAGAGCAGTTTTCCCTTGGATAACGCGCTAACTCGTACCATTTGGTCCGTATGAGAATTTTTTTTTTTTTGGAAATTCGTTTTTTTTCATGCGCATTGCCATTTGACCAGGGTTTTAAGACATTTTCTTTTTGACACCATACCTGTAGCTCGTAATATTAGGCTATGCCGTGACACGTTTTACTTCATATCTCAGAAACTACTGAACCGATTTGGATAAAATTTATACTGTTCCCTAATTTGGAGTAAGTGTAGTCGAATAAAAAAAGAATGGTTCAAATCCGATCACTAGTTTCGGAGCTACGCTTGGACAAACAAACAAACATACCCACATACATACAAACATACCCACATACATACATACATACATACATACATCTATGAAAATTTGTATATTTGTTTAGAAAGACATTCTAGATAGTTCTGTGTAAAAATTTCGCAGTTTCAATAATATTACATACATACATGTAGAATTGATAACCTCTTTCTTTTTTGAAATCGGTTAAAAATAATAGGTACCTACTCTATATGTATAACCCTTTCCACGTCTCTGATAAAACCTATTCTTTACAGTAAACTACGTCAACAAAAACCTTGAACTGACCATTTAGTGAAATGAAAGGTTCCCTGAAGTTATCTCCAACTGGCTGCCCCGACAAAGGACGAATTGTGCAGAACATAATTTGTGGCCCGTCTTATAGCAGTAAATCTTCCTTGTAAGCAGATTTACGATACCATAAACATGCAATATCATCAAACTTATTTAACTGGCCACGAGAATAAAGACAGATATTTAACGATATTTAGGTATCGACCCAAATAGTATTATGTTATGGTCTATCAATCTGTATTATTACGTCATAATTTTTGATTTTCTATTAATTTATTATTGCGACTTTAAGTATAAAAATGTCTACTTTTTTTGGGGTTGGGATGACGTAGTTATCTAATATTATAAATGGGAAAGTATTATTGTCTGTCTGTCTGTTACGCTTTCACGCTTAAATCACTGAACCGATTTTGATGAAATTCGGCATGAAGATAGAACTGAACTTGGGAATGGACAGAATACTTTTTATCGCGAAAACGTCGCGCAATATAACCGAATTCCACGCGGGCGAAGCCGCGGCCAGAAAGTTAGTAAATAGCTTATGGCACTCCCATGATGTGGAAGAATTCAAAGACACCTAACGTTTTAAAATCTGTCAAGTCGTTTCGGCTGTAGAGCGTACCAAAAAAATAAGCACACACGCATAAAAATATGACCCTCCTGGCGCAGTCGAAGAAAAATAATTAAAAAAATTATACGTTTCAAATTTTTTAATCTAGTAGGTTTACATTAGCTACCGCTTAAATAACGCTAAGTAACTGAGGTAAAAATTGACCAAAACGGACAACAGGCTTCCTTACTGGCATGTAGCTGGGTAGAAAAATAACCCCTGTAATTTGAACAGGGATACGAATTAGTCTTGAAACAGCAGGGGTGAATTTTTGTGGGTCGCTTTGTTGGCGATCGTAAAAAACACGCCACCACCCGCTGCGCCTGGGGTCAGACGAACCAACGAATGCTTAAGCTTTCGCGTAATGGCACCCTATTGCAGATAATATGGCCAAATGGTTTTATTTCATTACGATACTTACGATATTTCCTACGACTGATGTGTTAGAAAGTCTTCGGACTAGATAATGCAGTCTAGAACCTGTATTCCTAACTTAGGGGTAATTAGTAAATCTGCTATTATATGGGGTAACGAAGGATCTAATTTTAAGTTTTGTAAAATAAAAAGTAACTTTCAGTTTGTTTTCATATCATTTTAAATACTAAGTAAAATCAGTTTACCTCATAGGGCACAGGGGTAAAGATATTGAAAGAGGCTTTGTGGTGGAAATTTAACCTAATTTCTTATGTCAAACAATAGACAGTCTATAGACCTCATAAATGTCAATGTCTACTAACTGTCAACGAGTCACCTCTGATGTGTGTGCGTCTGATCCTAGCAGTCCTAATGCAGACATAATAATAACAATCATTTATTTCAATATAAGCCCAAGTAGGTACATTAAATTAATGTCATTAGATGTACAATTAAAACTATAATTGCATTGGAAAGGGGGCGCACTCAGATTATAGCGTGGTTGGTGTATAATAATGAGTTATGTTCGAATTTTGACCACAGGTCTTCTAGTGTTAATAAATTCGTACAAATCCAAACACATCTCCTAAATTGGACATTCGAAAACACACAGACAGCAATCAGAATACATAAACGTACGATGAAACAGAATCGCAGCGTGGATTAAAACAAAAATATATCGTCAACACAAATATACTCGTAGTTCAAAACGGAAACAGTCGTGCGAATTGAGGAACAGTTTTTAATTTTCATGTTGAGCTTTTTCAGGACCTAGCGTAGACGTCAAAGCAGTTAAAATGTTGAATTTACCTCACATTCAAATTACAAGTCCACTCGACTTTGCGGAAATTTCCCGCTTAGCAAAATGCTGTGGAAGTGACGTTTATCAGAACTTGAAAATACTTAGAATCTCGTCAACTTACTTTATGAAGTAGTTAGTTACGAAGCGTATAGATTCGTGTAGTATACCTACATTAACATTGTTTTCGCGTTAAACTTCCCTAACTTTGTGATTGTTATTTCAAAATTGAGCTTAAATATGAGGGGTGTAAGGTGCGTTTTGGTATGAAAACTCGTGATAAAGGCAGGGGCATAAGTGTGATTAAAATAATGCTCGGATTTGGGTGTGGCTTCCATAATGGGACTCCACACCCCACGTATGTCCGTCCCGGGTTTTCCTCGGTAATTACCGTCTAAAAGAGCATTTTTAATCACTTTTGCACTCACTTTGCCCTTTTTCGTTGTAATGGAAACTTTTTAATTATTTCACTTGCAGTTTACGTAACTATGTTTAAGTCGATTTTAAGGGTTCGTAGTTCTTACTAACAGGGTTTTAACTGAACCCTATTCATAAGAGCCTATCTGTCCTGTCCAACTAGCACTTAGGTGATATCTTTTATAATAGTTTTTTTAGTAAGTTCTAAATTGATGTATCAAAACTAACTGTAGCTGTAATTAAAATTAAGATATTGATAAACAAATTTGAAAATGACTCTTCAACACATTCGAAAAACGTCTTTTGTAAAAGCTCTAACAAGTTAGATCGATAACGATTTGCATCGCAACGATGATCGGTCGCCGGCCACTGATCGTGACCCCCAATAATGTCAATAGGTTACAAACTGCTGAGTGAATGATGCCCTTGATACCTGTTCTCTTAAATTGAACCTTACTGTTGTATCAATAAGGTTTTCTATGGCTTATTGCAGTTATGGTGGTTAAGAGTTATTACGTGCTCCGCTAAACGGCGTATTTGTAGTGCCTAGCTTTGTGTTTTATTAACAAATCGTAACTATTTTGATCACAGTAATTGAAATCTCATGAGAATGAAAATAAGGTTGTAAATAGTATCAACTTCTGTTTCTACTTACTGTAAACTATAACTCATGTTATAAATCGACACAGTCGTAGAACAAAGACGGATCTGCAAAATATCAACTTTACAGGAGAGCTGTTTTAAGTTTAGGTTTCATATTTTTCTATATAACTTTTTACATATCCAATAAAACAAAAATGTATTACATGATAGCTTTTTGTCGTGTTAAAATCATCACATATACATTTTAAATATTATATTTCATTAATTTATTAAAAAAAAATGCATTTGTATAATAAGATGCGACGTTGTTCTGCGGTCCTTGTTTAATTGGGTGTGACTTTGTGACGTTATTCTACGGAAACTGCTACTACGAATGTATACATGCCACATTGTTCTATGGAATTTAATATTGATTTTATGTCGTATATTATGTTGGGGGAAATTAAAACATATTAAAACCTATTTATTATGTATGAATGTCGTAAAAACAAAAGGCATGGGAATAGTGCTTTATCAATGTAATTCAACTTATTTCATTTCCATAGAACAATGTCACATCTGTATAAACCACTGTATCGTATGTATAGAACCGACATTGTTATACGGAATTTTTACGTAATTCTTAATGTTTCGTAAAAAAATTAAATTTAAAGCTATACAATTATGGAACAAATATTTAATGGCACTTATATATTTCATACTATAGGTAATTAGAATAACATACCTGCTTCAAGTGTAATTCTTGCAAAATGTTTGAATAATCTGACTCATCTATAAATAATTGATTTTTGTTTTCACACCTGTTTTCTTTATTATATTCTAATAATTTTAATAACTTTTGTGCCAGAGACATCTTTATCTCCTATTACTTAAGCAGAATAAAAAATATAACAATCTAAAACAATTACACAGTTTTTTTGACTAAATTAATAATTTAGCATCGAACGTCGCCTCCTGCCGTCGAACATGGCTGCTACTAGCGATAAAACCGGCGCGAACGGCGCTCGCTTCCGACGAACAGTGAGGTTATGGTCCTTACAGCTATGTTCTTCAGAAAGATTTTCAAAACCGACTTTGTTCTACTCATTATCTCGGAAAATATTTGGAAAATTCGACTTTTTCTTGGATGTATCGATAGATTATGAATTACTGAAGACTATTATACAATAAAAATGATTTCGTTGTATCGTCATATACGTCTGTGTTCTATGACAGTGTCGAAATGTTTATTAGTTTCTTCCTTACTTTCGAACTACTTAA
>LGAG01000596.1:291134-313192 GCA_001278395.1 Lerema accius
GGTTTTACTTTGATAACTATATTGCCACCACTTTTCAGTTAACTTTTTTGAAATTGGTTTAATTTTTTTAAATTATAATTTTATTATCACAATCGGAAATGTTTGTTGTACTTTGTATGAGAGTGCGAGTTGACAACAGATATTATATTAAGGTGCCAAGTCGCCCGAATGGGCGAGTTTTCGTAGGGCGAGATGACGAATAACCTTTTATTACTTTATTAATATTACTTTACAAGAAGCTATTTGGTTCATTTCCATTTCATGTGTATTCTCGTAAGTTTAAATATTGTAGGTATCAAATGTCGAGGGAACCCATACAAATTCCACTGCTGCCAACCCTGACACTAAGTGATCCTGTTTGTTTCTTGGGGTGAATAATGTGCTGAATACATTTTCTTCCCATTAGACTATGCTTAACTGCTTGTGACAGAAAAAAGCAACATAGGTATTGCAATAAACACCATTTTCAAAGAAATTCTTACTCTTATCATATTTATCAAGTGTTATAAATTTTATTAAGTCTATTCAATTGTTATAATTAAGCTTCCCTTCTATCTTCTTTTTGGTTGTCAATGCATCGGTGATGTTTGATACACCTTACCTAAGATACACGTCAACAGGATGTTTTGTTGATACACAGTTGACGTTGACATTTTTCAGCCAGGTATATGGAAGGTATATGGAAAGAGTCTACAATCTATTGTTTTTCATAACTACTCATGAGTTTTGTTCCAATTTCGAACACAGAACGGGTCCTCTAGAAAATAAACAGCACGAAAGCTCTATCACCAGTAGGCATTTGAAACATTTACACAGACAAACAGTGACTTTAATATACTATGTAGAGATCTATGAAAGCTTATTGATTTTCCTCGTATTGGGAATAACTTTCTTTCACACTAATTCCTATAATTGGATGGATTTACAAGTCGTTAAGATCTTCGTACAGGTAAAACGGACCGTCATAAAAACTTGTCGGCTAACTGAACATCAATTAATGAGGTTTAGGTACATAATTATAATGCGAAACTACTTGTGTGGATGAGAATTACTTACTTATGTAGTAAGTAACTTAATATCAATATCATTTTATCTTACGTGTTAGATATGACCAAACGCAATTCAGAAATCGAAAGAACTATAATCTCAGATATATTTGTAAATGCTATGGTATTGTACAAAAAGAAGTAGATAGATGACAGGCACGAAAACAGCCAAATTAAAGTTTTTTGTGCACAAATATAGTTATCGTAAAGGTGTTAAGGAGATATACAATACAGCGCGAAACAATTCAACAACTCTTTAAGGTAACACATCTTTGAGAAACCACGATAACACGCTGGACACATCACAATGATTTAACAAGACATTACTGCTAATGATAATAACGAAATGCTAGCAAGACAAATTACATATGAAGAATGAGCAGGCAAAAACAATGTAGGGCAACCGAGAGGGAGCGACGAAGCAAGGCGACAGTCGCGGATGGTATCCATAGTAGGGTCAACGTCATTAATCACTATCGGCTGGTCTGGCCCTTAAATAGACACGGAAATTACGCCCTTATTAATATACACAAACGGTTCGAATTTCTAGTCGCCACGTGTAACCATTTATTTGACCCGTATAGCTCAGTGGATGATCCGTATCAACACAGCGGCAACAGCGATCCACGCTGTTCACCTTGGTACTGGGTTCGATTCCCATTTGAATTTTTAATTTTAAGGAAGTTTGAATGATAGGTTACGGCTATGGGTATGTAGCGTTATTTATTTCTGTACTGAAGTATCATAGAAATTGACAGTACGAAGTTTATGCAAGTTCCAATACCTATTCGCATTATAATTTTTAAAGTAATATTTGCAACTTAATAAAAAAAATATTGCTTATTCATTTAAAATGATAAGATTCTGTTAGCATATGACACTAATGTATACGTGATGTATGAAGAATAGAGGCATTAACTCATTCATAGTAGAAGGGATTAGCATATTATATGCAGCATACAAGCGGTGATAACTAATTGATAGGCACAACATGTTCTACGACAGGGAAGATCTTGCGACTCATATTTATTGTGTGTGTCAACAGAACAACAAACGTAATCTGTTCTGTGTGTGTGTGTGTGTGGAACAAAGGATTAAACACGATAAATATAAAAGGTTAAGTATTGTTATGAATATAAATCAAAATTGTTTTTCTTCTCTACATTCTAAAAAAAAAACTCCAGTATATAACAATTTGAGATCACATTTTTTCTTCCTATTCATTCAGATTCGTCTACATTTTAACCATAATTTTATGAGTCAAATTTCAAAATATGCTAGCATTACTCTTAAAAATGAATGAAATTAGTATTTTTCAGGAAGTAAATATATAGAGGATCAAAATATCCCAGGGCTTTACTTAAACCACGACACAATGCAGCACAATGTATTCTACATTATATTGTAAGAGCTATAGAAGTCAATTCGTTCCGCGACGGTCATTGAATGTCGGACGATGCCAGTTTGTTCTCAAAAACGGAAATTAAACGCGCCCTGGATTCGATTCCTCGACATCACAATGCCTGAAAGTGTCAAAACGAAATGGCATTGGACATTTTTGGCGTTTGCACCTATTTAATCAAGTTTGCTGTTTACGTAAGTAAATAATACACTTGCGTCAGTATCTATGTTAGTAACGGTGTTTTTGGTGTTTTATATTTTTACGAGGCTGTGCTAGGATGGTAATGTTTTCGAATGTATGTATGTCCATTTCTTTGACACGCCTAGTAAGGCAGTCTAGGCTAGTGTAGATGGCTTGTTGGATTTGAACAATATAAGGTATCATTGTTTTAAAATGTGTTAGTATCTGCGATGACATAAACTCAATTAAGCGTACCTACCATCAATTTAATTAGGAGAAAATTAACGCAAAATTTTTACATTGTCAGTATTTTTACGTTTCTCATGTTGTTCTTTAAACATTTTTCAACCAAACCATTTTCGTGTTTCAATTATTCCCATTCAAGAGACATAAACAAAGTATTATCAAAATAATTAATTAGTCTGCCGTTTATAATATTTCTCATAAACAACCATTCACTTTGATGTAAAATATTTCATTAAAGGTATTTTAAACTGGAACATTTAATTAGATTAAATAGCTTCTAACTCGTCACCATCGCGTGGAGGTATGCCTAGAATGGAAATGTAAATGCTTGGCTACCAAGATACTTCAGTATCCACTTAATTAATTTAATGTGTGTACTGTGAACATAAAGTATGAGAGATCGGAGGTCAAAATGTACAGTCGCACGATAGGCTACTTATACAGGGTGTAATGTGAGCAAATTCTGAGATGCATTTGCACTTTGATGAGAAATAATTTGTGAAGTTAAGCAAAGTTCGTAAAATGACTCTTAGTGTTTTCTGTGAACCTGACACTAGTTCCATTGAGGAATATTCAAGATTATTGCCTTAAAAGTTTCTTCGTAGAAATACCGATTCGAGTAACGAACAACCAAGTCATAACTATCAGCAAGCTATCAGCAAAATCAGTAATATTAAAAGCATCTCTGATGCACTGTCGGCAAAGAAAGAGTGCAATATAAATGAGTAGGTACGGGTCTCCTCTCATAACGGAGGTCTAGACAGTAGTCCACCACGTTTCTCCACTTTGGTATTGGTAGAGGGATTAATGTCCAACCCAAGTCGTGTCGGAAGATTATATGCCTCTTAAAAGTCTCTGACATAGCTTAATGATTGTAATCTAACGAAAATAATAACCATTTTGAATGTAACAACTAAGAACGCACTTGCAACTATTATAATTTTTTGCTGGTGACATTTTAATAACACCCTACTCTACGCAATATAGTGCGTAGCCACGTATAGCCAGAACCTTGGCAGTTTTGTATCTCAGTTCTTACCCTTCATCCTTATCGTAAACACTAATCGCCTATCCGTATTCAAGCACTTAGTATACCGCGGTATCTTCGCGTTCAACATTTGCATCACAAAGGCATTTCCCTAAAATTAACTTCACGCATCGACTTTGACGCGTTTGTATGGAACGCAATCTGGAAGAGAGTGGATCTTGTCTGTTTATCTAAACATTGTCTTTGTTTCATATCGTTAAGAACATTGACTGGGAGTTTCATATTGTTGAAAACATTGACTGGAAGTTTCATATCGTTAACAACATTGATCGGGAGTTTCATAGTGTTAAGATGTTTTGGCGTTTGTTTTCTTAAAAGTAAGGAATATTTAAGTGGGTACTCTATAGTTTGTTTATGTTATAGATGACCGTTTAGTGACTGCTAATGGCAAACATTATTGAGCGCTTCTGTGCTTTGGAGTTAGCGATAAATCGTTGGTTTTAATTGTTATTGTTTTGTATTCTAGCTTCTCAATATGTCTCATATTACTAGGTTAAAGTCATTGTGGGTTTCTTGTACTGTAATTTATGTATTCTAATACTGCAAATGATCACGATAGTGTCATATATACAGTCTAAAATAATAATAAGTATATGTATGTTGCCTTAAACGCCTACATAACTATATCTCAGGGTTTAATCCGACGCTATCTAATTCGCCGTTTCTAAAACTGGCTTAAAGCCAAGGTTAATAAACCCTTTTGTGTACCTACATACAGGCAAATACCATAGACACACGTGTGTTAATATCGTGAATAGATTAATATGTGCCTTAATACGCTACAAATAAGTTTGCTTGTCGAGTGGCGTAAATGATGAATGTAAATGAGGGTGTATCCTAAACAAATATACAGGGTGTCACTCGGTAGCGATCACACGACCAATTTTGTTGATCTCTCCGGCTATATGTTATTGTAAGAATACAAGGTCTTTAATTTTGGAACTTGACTTTTCAATAGGCCGTTTTATTCAACCATGGAATTTAAAAAATTCTGTCAACGAAATCAGCGTGAATGTTAGCCTAAGTATTTACATAGATTTAAATAATCACTTGAAATTCAATTTCCAGCGTGAAAAGTCCAGATTTTAATCGAACATTATTTCATTATTTGTTTCATTAAAAAAATGCTATTAGTAATCTAATTATTATTATCATTACATGTTCATATTATTCTAAAATCGAACCAGAGACCCCACTATGTTCTGATACTTGAGCTAAAATATAAACGGAGCTTAAAACATCGGTAACATATAGGTAGTATTTTTAAATACAGATGCTATACATACCAGTGAAGTTATATTACATAACAAACCCATACGACGAACACAATATATTTAAAGGCCGTGTTTAGGCATTTCAAGACGAACGATCGCTGCTTCATACAATACTGTTGAACCAAACAAAATTGAACTCTATAACCTTACAACAAGAGTGTTTTAAAACGCATTTAACGTTCGCATACTTGTACAGCCGGAGGCATAAAGGATCCCATTCAAGTACCATGAAAGACCGTAGGCACTAGAGGTAGAGTCGCTCGTAAAAATGATTTATACAGGGTGTATGGCTTATCGAGCGTTGTAGTTTGACAACATGCCATAGATTGTGTTAGATAACAGGCGTTGAGCATCGATAGGGTTAAAAGATTTTTGATGTACAACTTTTGTACGTAACACGTTCGCTGCACACCGCTGATGAGTTATTGAGATTGTAATCAAAAGATTTGTTCTTTGATTAATGGATGTTTTTTGTGTTAGCAACTGGTAATTTATTATGTAAGTTTTACGTAAACACGATATTACAATACTAATATATTTTATTTTATTGTTATTGTGTTTTAGGAACAATATGTAGTTATTATTTAAAGCTGTCACCACGAACAGCAAGCGTGACTTTCTTAGATGTATGGGACATAATAAAAATTATACTGGGTGCCATTACGTGTTGAAATATAATTAATTTATGACACCTTGATATGTGTTGATTTCTAACACTAACTGGATAAAATATAGACGACCATTTAAGATTTTTCTATAAGACAAAAAAAGAAAGATTTCTTTCGCTATATATGGTAGGCACCTAATGCTATAATTTAAGTATACCTAACTGAGACCACAGATTACCTAACTCTTAAAAAAATTACACCAATATTACGCTTAATATTCTATTACTCTGCTTATTAGTAAAGGAATCGCTACACCGTAATGAATATACGCATTAACCTGGTTACGTGGATAATTAACCGCCATTCCCATCCAATTATGGATACAACCTTGACAGGACGACGGGATATTAACCTTTGTCACGGCAGACAGAGCCTTATTAGTTAATTCGTCTACAGTTTAATAATAACTAGGAATATTTGTTAAGAAGATTTATCTGTATTTATTCGGGCGAAATAATTGATATGATTATTAACATTTATATCACGTTTATAAGTTAAGCAGCGATCCGCCTCGTCAATTATACAATTAAAATTTAAGAAATGCTTTTACCCGACTGTGTTCGAAGGAGGGTTATGTTTGGCATTTGAATCTTTGACATGCTATACAGCCCAAACTGCTTCACAGACTTCGATATGTGAAGTGTCATTAGATTCGTCTCCAGTACGAGAATGACATTTTATCTGTCACATAAATATCTGTCCCAGCCGGGAACCGAACCAGGGACCCCTCGCTTCGCAGGCAGGGTCCCTACCAACTAGGCTAGGGGGCGTCAATTTTTTTATTACGATACTCGCAAACCTCAAAATTGATTGTTCTCACAACATTAAATATTATTACGAAAGCCCTATTAAATCGGTCGTTCTTACAATAATTTCGTTGTCCGTTATAACGCCATTAAGTAACAATCCTCACATGCGATAATGAGTACGGCAAAACCGGCGTCAGACTGTTCCGTCCAGCCGCCGGCATCCGGCATCCGGTATCGGACGGTTAATGTGTGGCGAACGCAAATTACTACGTACAGACGAGTGCACTTGTATTTTAATTATCTGTGGATTAACACTAATAATAAAGCTGAATAGCGTTTTGTTTTTATGGAAATTGCTGATAAAAATCAGGCAAGCCATTAAGGCTTTTATTACTAAGTATCTTCGTTTATATCTTGAAATACCTAGATAAGTAAAACCATTTTCAGATTGAAGACTTTGTTGATAGACATTTGACGTTGACATTGACATTTTTCATCCAGGAACCTATATCAAGTCTCCTCTCACAATGTGTGGGGTATAGGCCATAGTCCGCCACGCTGGCCAAGTGTGAATTGGCAGACTTCACACACCTTTGAGAACTTTATAGAGAACTCTCAGGTGTGCAGGTTTCCTCACGATGTTTTCCTTAACCGTAGCTAGTGATAGTTAGTGTCTAATACACACCTTTTAAAATTAGAGATGCGTGCCGAGGGGTTTGAACCCAGGAACTCCCGTTCAAGAGACCAAAGTTCAAGCCACTAGACAATCACTGCTTTACACACGTTGCGTTGTATTAAACGCTTCCAAATACCTCAATATAGTTTAACAGACGCGCCGTTTTTCAGTGGCGCCACCGTCGATTACAGCTAGTGTGAAACAATTGCCGACCGGATCCGCTGGCGGCGCTGTATCGTGTTTCATGGCTTCTTTCAACCGACTCATTGCGGCCACTTCCCACTTTCAGCGCGTGACGCAATTTCGACTGTACTAAAGCTGCGTTTGTTTCAGCGGGCGCGTTTCCTTTATGCATTGTGTCGATGTTTAATATAATAATGTTGTTTGGCATACTAGTATTACGTATTGCCGATATGTAGTTGTGATAGCTAAAAATTAATATAACTTAAGTCACTATCTTAATTGAGATGAATCCAATTATACCTCACTACTTGTAGACCGTACCAAAGAACTTGCAAATATGGACCTGTATGTATACAATGCCTTCAAAAAATACTACCCTTCTGTCGCACTCATGTAAAAATTTGATTATATCTAAAGTCTTGAAGAGTTTATATTACATGTTATATAGTCTCGATTTTCAAAAAGCGACTTTTCACTAACTGAGTCGTAATTAAAGAGTGACTGATATCACTATGCTGAGTCTTAGTAAGATAGTTAAGACAGACTAAACTGGCGCCTACCTTTTTTACGTTTACCATTGAACACGCAGGCGTCCATACCTACAATAATTGAATCAGGAAACTGCTTCTTATTTCGAGAGGCAAAGTACCTATAAATAAGTCAAGAGTCCTCATCTCACGAACCGTCGAACGGTGAAACCAATTAATTTAAATACCAGACAGTACCTTAGTAATAAATTGTAATAGAATCTAGCTAAACATGAAGAAATTTTGTTGAACCAAACTTTTAAGCCAGACAAATTATATTGTGCGTGTTTTAATAATCGTTATAGTTTAAAACAACTGGGAAAATAATTTTTAATTACGGCAATTAACCTTTCATCGTGAATAACTAGAAATGTGTATAAAAAGCTTCCATATCAAGGTCACCAAAACAGTCGTTATAAGTAGATTAGATACTATTTATATTTTAGGTAGTAAAAGTTGGTCATACGTCAAGTAGAGTTTACATCATCGAGCATAAGATAATAGTATCAGTAGTGTGTAGACACGAAAACACCCCAGTTGACCTGTTTTTTGAGTAAAGTACGAACGAGACCACAAATAATTATCGTAAAGACAAGAAGAATGCACGCAATGTAGTGCAGAACACTTTTTCGTTAACATCGCAAAATGTCTAATTCTATGCTACAAAACATCATTAGTACGAGTACTTATAATTAAAATAGCTGTATAGAAAACCGTATTGAACTAACTACTCGATCTTTAAACGACTTTACAGATAGATAAATCGTATGGGTCGTGAAAATCGGTAGCAAACTTCAAGGGAAGTGGTCGGCACGTTCGACCAGGCACGCCATGACGCGTCCGGCAAACTTTCCTCCTCGCAATTAAATGGAAAACCTTATGTAGCCGCTAATAACTCGAGATACCAATGCTGTTATCTCGGAGAAAATTAATCGCTAAGGAAATAAATGTTAACTTTATAAAAATAATATGGCTGTATTTGGTTAGAGGTACTCGTAATAAATAGGGTCGGTGACGTGTGAAAACAAGTTTGATTAAATAATTATTGGTTATACATAATGGAGAATAAATAACTGTTTTCTCTATAAACGCATAGAAGCATGTTCTGAAAGGAAATTAGTTGTAGTTATAGATGGGTTTGAAAGTTGGGTTCAAATTCACTAAGTCATAGAGAGGTTATTTTAAACTTAGTTGCTTCTTTTAAAGAAAATATCTAAAGATTATAGCAGTAAAGAAATCAAGTGAAGATTTTCAATGTGTATGTGTGTATGTAAAGGATTATATTTTGGTTTAAAACTCCCATCTCACTCTTATAATTGTATGCTATAAATCTCACTAATTTTCAGTACGAATCATCTCATATCATCTAACTACACTTTATTAATAACCACAAAACGTAAATTATTTTTATCAAATCCTGTACTTATTTCTTTATGAGTTGAAGTTCTCAACGATAGCGCAAATTGACGTCGAAATCCGACTTTCGCTATCAAATACGAGTGACCGCGGCGGGTTTTGACACAATCGACCGGTCTGTCTTCGGTCTCCAGTACTTCTTAATTGAAACGATCTAATTACATGATTTATGGCGGCGACGTTTCAATAAGAAATCCTTTTAAAAGGTCATTGATTTGAGATTCGGTCTGAGCTTTGATTCGGTCAGAGGTTATGATCTACTCGTAAATCTGGCCAGACATATTTAAGATTTAAAATTAACAACACATTTTCGTTTTAGATGATGAATTTTCAAAATTCATATCTAAATACTTCAGATTCCACACTTTTTGTCATGTATTAAGGGTTCAATGAATTACCTACATTTTTATAATCTCAAAGCGAACATATTAATATTTATTTACCTACTTCTGCTACTTTCAAGTAGGTAAATAACAAAAGTAAATTCGATAAAAGACAGTGGGAAAGACATAATTACCTAAAATCGACTGTTTACCATTTTCCTCGAGATCCGTCATCCACCTTACCTAATAACATCACCCCTAACAACAAAATAAAATATTATAAAATATAAACAACGCATAATATTCGTCTGATCTACAAAGTATAAACACATCAATAAAACAGCGCCGTCAGCTTACAGATTTATGATGGGGCGCCTGTGAATAAATATTTAGCATCGGAAACTTTCAATCGAGCCCTCGCCTCGAATATGTTTTGTTAAGATAAACATAACGTCAATAACACGTGGGATAATATTGTGTTTTTATCAACAGATAGCAGTATCTACGTGATTGCGATGCAACGGTTGCAGCGATCGTAATATGGACTTTGTTTGGCCCCAAGTGATTGTATGATCAATTGCCATCATGCATGACCATGATCAAGCGTGATTATACGTTTCTATAACTTATCGATTAGGAGCCACATGTAACAGATACTTTCATTGCTCTGTGGGGGCCACGACACCAATGGGACCGTAAAATCGGTCGTAATTTAGACTATCTTTGGCCCCACTTTTGTAGGAACTTTCGCCATCATAAGTAATCGTGCGTTCCTGTAACCTATCTTAAGGGTCATTTAAAATCAAATTAAACTACAATCACCATTCTCAAGCAGAATCCTGTGTACTCATGCCTTAACACACCCTACAGCTATCCGATAATGGGCTTAAACTAACATTAGTTTACCTAAGCTTATAAGATATCCTATCTAACAGGGGTCCTGAGGCACTGGAAGATACACACATTCCTCAACTTAATCCTCACGCTACAAGGTCAATAAATCAACTTGCATGATACAAATGCAGATTTAATATAAGTTTTAGCCGCTATTAATGAAATCTCAGCGGGAGTAGAAAGTCCAATGGAAACATTTGTCTTCCAATCCATATCTGCAAGCCATAAAACAACATTAAACTAATTTAAATTTCTCTAAATGCACAGTATTTCTCTGCATACTGATTGATTGCATTTAGATTTTTAGTTGACACTTTGTATGTTTGTAGCTTTTATTACGTGACGATTCTTAAGAAATAGAAACATAAAAATTAGTATGTATGTTTGTTCAAAATATTGATAGTTAATTACGGTTTTAAACTTTTATCATCGCAGACACTAAACTTTTTAAGCCCACCGTGATCATGATCCATGCAAGTGGTTCAGAATATTGGTGTGAAATAAATAAATTAAAAACAATTAAAAATATGAGTAAATCAAATTTTAATTTCATTAATTGTATAAATGAAAACCATTCTAAGTTTATTTCCAAAGTTTTATTTAAATTACTTTGATGAGCTATATGGGCTACCTTTTTGCATTTAAGTAGTTTAGTGTCCTTGTCCTCACTGTTTACTAACTAAAAATGGCTAGTCAAGGTTCAAATTAATCGATCACTTATCGTGCTGACTCGAAGGACCAACAAACTGTCAGACGTAGCATCTAATAAAACATAGACACCTTAAGATAATGAAAAGCAATATCGTCAGCACAAAGGGAAGGTTTCTGATAGATCACACTTGGCACATTGCCTTTGACTAGACGAACGTACGTCGACACGCTCATACTAGTGCATACATACTAGTACTTCTAAAGCCTTAGTGCGGCATTGAGACGGCTTTGTATTGCAGGCTTTCACGATTGTTACTCTGAAATGAGCCTGTATGTTTGTATGTGAATAGTTCAGGGAACTGCAGGCTTCTTCGATATTGCCGTTACCTATATGAACGAACAGCTGTATGACTGGGACACTTTTCATGATAACTAGGGTGTGTATATAGCTTTGATGGTATTATGATACAATACATGATCTCTTTTATTAACAAGCACATTCTGATTTAGACGTTACAATGTATAATAAAACTTTTGCCTTCAACCCATTAACAGCCCACTACTGAACTAGGGCCTGTCCTCATAACTGAAAAGGTCTAGAGCATTTTTACCGACTCCTCCAGTGTGGACTGCCGGAAGATTTAGAGGCCAACAAGAGTCACAAATTTTTATGCCATTAAAAAGCCTCTGACATGGCTTAACGATTGTCACCTAAAGATAACAATGTGGGCGGAGGACGGCGAAGTGCCCTCCGATGCACGAAAATTATCAAGAATATTTTTGCCACTCGCGTTCACCCAACCACTTTCCTTTCATACCTGCAGTTGCTTAACTTCCTCGATTGCTTAGATTCGACGCGAGTCGCTTGAGCTGTAAATACTTCTAATAAAGACCTTAATCAACATAAATCCTTATATTTTAAGACCTGGAAGACAATGGTCCCGCTGCAAAATATGTGATATCTAATGGTGTTATCCATTTTTCAACAATAGGTCTATAAACACTAAGTTACATACAGACTATAACACTTCAATGGGCATGACAGGTCACGCCTACGCTGTTCAATGCCATAAATCCGAACCTCGAAACCAATTGTTCTAACGACTCAATTGCATATGTGGGTATTATTGCTCTGCCTTCGATGACTTATCTGACTCATAAAAGGCTGATTTGGCCAAAGTTTATTTACCATCGTTTGACGATCTAAAACGAGGTTTAAAAGCGTGGTATATATGCGTATTTTGTGACGCTGCGAAAAGCAGCAGATAGAGCTCCGAATATACATACCTACTGTGTACGTACTATCCTTATTTAAGTGTAAACCAATCAAAATTGGGTATCCTATATAACCTCCGGGATAACTTCTATCGATACTCTCTTTACGGACCGGCTGGTAACGCCCAAGTGTCTTAAAATTTAGAGCCTATCATCCGGAAGATGGCTTGTCTTTCGTGATTTAATCTAATATCTTTGGAAGCCCCTTTAAATTTGTGCAAGTCACGACATGTTCTTAAACGCTTTAGTAACACACCCTTTACACAGTACGTAGGTACGATAGCGCATCCCTAATTTGGGAACTTCTATACCATGACGTGCTATCAAGACTGATGGCCGGTCGTTTGACGAAGTCACCGAAGCGTAAGGTGCCGATAACTTTTACATGGGGTGAATGGAAACTACGAGCAGTACGAGTCAACGAACCTCTATTCTGACATTAAGCTGGCTTTAAATGACTTCATTTAAATTGATAGAAGAGGATTCGTTACCATGTTAACCGTTTGGTTACCATGCTGGACTAATGTTTTAAGGGTTCTACATTCGATTCCCATCGAGGCAGAAACTTGAATGGTGAGTTTAAATGAGTGTGTGTGTTCGTGTTTTGTACTGTTTGTTCGTGTACTGACGAAATCCTCCCAAGGAATGCTAGTATGTGAAGAAAATAGTCAGTCAACTACCGACAAAAGAAGTAATTAGATTACATTTCCCTTCCTTCTTTCAACAATTCTATTATTCAATTACTAATAAAAGAACTGATAAACTTCTCCTATTCATATTCACGATTAAAAGCTATGATAAATACAGATACCTAGAACCAGCATAGTATATTGTATTATACTGCAAGAGTAGATCCCCCGTTTCGCAGCCACAGCAACTCCCGCGAACACGCACTCAGACTGCGGACAAATATTTGTCTGTCGCACAAACAATTTAGTTAGTGGGGAATTGAATAAGGTACGGCAAGTACCGCGCTGGTACAGTCTAGTATTATACACCTCAATAATATCAAGGGTTCTTTAGGAGGTAGGGTAGAATTGCAATGGCGATCTTTAGGTAAGAGATTAATTCATTTCCGGGTATTAATTATTTCTAATTTTTTCTTTGTTGTTATGTTACGAGTAAGTCTATACAAAGGCGTTGCTTAGGGAAAGGGGATATCTGGTGGCCCCCTACAGCTGCTACAAATATGATATGTACTGAAGTGTACTTAATGCTAAAGTTCTCAGTCCATACATGTCTATAATTACAATTTAATAATGTCCAAAATTAAATCAGTGTACGTAGGTACTCGGTATTCGTAGACAACCAAAGGCGAAGATTCGAAGACGTATTGTCAAACCTATATTAAGTTCCTTCCTTCCTTTCTTTCCTTTCTTCTTGCCACCTCCCCCATTCGTGTATTATAACCGATAGACTCCCCCCCACCAATTTTTCATCAATTGGCAACATCCTAGTGTCTGCTTTTTTCGGACAAAGAAATCCTGCTGGTGTAGCAAGACATTGAAATACCTTGTTAAATATTAATATGCATACTCCACACAAAACACAATAACAATATCGTTTCTAGACGGCTTTACACGAAGGCAAGTTCGTAACTATAAATTATCGTAGTATAGTAGCAAGTAGCAACTAGCCTTGCAAATTGCGTCCGAACTATCAGTAGATTTTATCTCAATTAACGCTACCAGCCACCAGTCACTTTGTAAATACCCAGTCGGAATAATTCCTTTAACTGTCTCTCTCTGGCAGTAGGCACATCAATTAAATATGGGGCTAAGAAAGCTTTTATCTAACTGTGGGATATATTAATAACCCCTTCTGATACTGTGTTCTTTATGAGCAAAGTATAAATATAAGAGGCGTATATGCTTGACTGCTGCGGGACCCCACAATTTTAATTATCCCTGAGCCAAACTTTATGTCCGACAAGTATTAATAACTAATAGAAAAGCAAAAAACTCGACTGCAAAATTTTCTTGGGTGTTGGAGGCTTCAATTAAACAAAGTATACGTATAACCAATATCGATTCCATGTCACCGCACATGTTGCTTACTTCTCCATCGTTTAGGATAATTAATATTTGCCTCGTGATAAATACATTCTTAAAACATTAATCTGTCTTTTTAGTACAAAAGATATCATTGATTTATATTTATCAATCTGTGGTATCGATGATAGGATCAACTATTAACCTTACACAATAACTCATATAAATATGTGTAGTGTTTATTTATGCGTCGATATGAGACACAATCGCGTTACCCTGACTACTTCAATTTGCATTGATAATTCCCTTTTTACCACACTGTATCCTATTATTATTATTACCTACCAACTAGCTATTCAATTGTGTATATCAACAACAATTTATAATATGATTAATCTACTGATTTATTCATGAGCGACTAACCGCGTAGTGGTTTTAATTGAAGTTAAATTGTTTGCGAAATTATTTCATTTCATCATACCGCATAAATTCATGCTAGTTACCTGCCTTGAGCATCGTCATAATCCATTAGTATTGTAATTTTTGACAAAGATAGGATTTAATAGAATACAAAGAGTCAAAATACAGCAAAATTTTATGGAATAAATAAAAAGGCTGCCGAAGACGTATAGCGATATAATTTTCTGAACGAATAGTAAAAACAAGAAACTTCTACAATTTAATAATACCTACGAGATATTATAATAGGTCTACTGTCAGCCCCTCACGTATCAGACTAGATCGAAGAGATATCTGCATTTTATCATCGGAATATTTAATTAAAATTAAAACTTCAAAGAGTATCTGGGAGGGATTAAACAGGTGTGATCGTCGCCATTTAATTAATCTAAATTTACATCGGTCTCGACTACCGCCGAAGGGTATATTGAAAGGGGAACTTCACGTCTTTTGTCTCTAGAATTAAGAAGTACCCTAAGTTTTCAATATCATACACATGTATGCTTAACTAAAGCATGTATGCAAGAGCAAATAAATCTGGTACCAATTTTCAACATTTCAACAAGTTTTACTGCACTGTTTCTGGGTACCGATAGTTATCATTTTGACTAGGATGTACTCATAATGTATGTATGTATGTATATGTATGGATGTTTGTCTGGTTCCCAACAAGTATGAGCCAGTAATAGATGCTCTGATATAAAACAACTTTTTTAATTCAGAAACGAATACGTTTATTCATATGTTGTCAATGCCACACTTATGCGTTTGAAATGTCTTATTTTTCCACTGTTTATTATAGGGTATGTGACATCACATTAAATTGTATATGACGCCCTCTTGAAAGCCTAAAGCCATGAAGCCTCCACCCTTCTACACTGGAGCAACGTGGTGAATACCTTCCAACCATACTGTACAGTTACTTTGACTTACCCTTTATTACATCTAGTATATTGTATCGTTAATGGTTTAATACCAAGGTGTAAACGTGACTCCAAAATGCTTGTTGTGCGTACACTTTGTCAAAACTCCGTAAAAACGACCTGCTCACCGATTCAAATGAGTTTGTTACGGCAGTTTCACGAGTTTCGCAAATTTATCGCCCTATTGTTAAAGATTTTGGGGTTGTTTATCGATATTTTACAGGATATACTCTGGGGAGGGTCCTTTGCAGCGAGGACTACGAACCTAACGGCTTCATTATAAGGCAAAACGATTTCAGGCTGATAGTTAGTGAGTTTTTTGCTTGAGTTAGGTCTAGTAAAGAAACTTCAACCTCGACTCTTTTTTCTAATCCTGGAATTTTGAAATTGTCTAAAAGTAATCCTAGGAGCTTAGGATATTCCCTGAACCCCTAATCTTCACTTACTATTAGATGACACGATGGTCTTTTGTCGACTGTTTATTTACATAACAACATGCGTATACTTCTCCCATACATATAAGTTGGACGCGTCGTCAAATACGTCATGATTAAGCGTAGAGAGACGTTTGTATACTTTGTACACAAATAAGACATAAAAGGACATAGCTCTGCAAAGAGACCGTATCCGGGGGAAATAAAATCACCGTAACACAATTCCCAGTTTTGATGCACGACCTTTCGCTGCCAGTTAAGTAAATCGCCTAGATTTTTCTAGCGAAACAGACGCTGGATTGGCAAATAAGAACGGCATACGTGGTACACTTGAGAGAAGATAAAAGTATAATCCGCCGAACGCGGTGAGTTTGGCGGATTTCGTTATGTGACGAACGTCGGCGGAATATTGTAGTGTTTGGCGGATGATGTCGAGGCCTTACTGCATAGGTTTACGGGTTATTTGTATCCGCTTGTTTTCGTATTTTCCATAGTCTATTTAGGTTGCAAAAACGAAATTATTCTAACTCAGCAAGTTAAACGCAGGGCTAACTCTACTATCATTATTTTGAAGTCCTCGCTTCGATGAACGGAATAAATGGAAGGACACTTAGCCCATTCAAAAAGTACCTATAATTTTCGGATTGATGTAGTACTTACTGCTATAATTTATTTGATATCCCATCCGTAGTATTTAAAGCCAGGAAACAAAATTACCTGAAATAAGAAATATTTAATTAGTACACGAGTATAAATGCGATAGATCTCAGAAGTAAACTTAAACAATGCTACGAGTACATATACATATTTATAACCCAAAACAATTTACGTTGAAACATATTACCGAAAATCAGAGCATCGTCAGGACTAGCGAATTTTATATGAAATAGAAATCTAGGGCGATTTGATTTAGGTGTAAAAGTCAGTATTTCCGACAGTGGCAATACGTCAGATCCCCAAGTGGCTCTCGGGTTCTGAGACTGCGTATTTATGATTTAGTCGACGAGGCCCGACGTACTAGTTGTCAGTACCGAATCACTGCTAAATCTATCCTAACGGGATTGCGAATAACGACTTATTCTTTTAGTATTTGCTTCAACAAAAGATATGCATGGGTGCGTTGGAAAATGTACTCATTATAGACGTCCAGATTTTTGAGTGCAACATCATTAGAATTATTATTCTCGTGATTTTAAAAACGACTTAAAGAAGTATGT
Organism: Lerema accius; assembly: GCA_001278395.1. Classification (NCBI taxonomy): domain Eukaryota; kingdom Metazoa; phylum Arthropoda; class Insecta; order Lepidoptera; family Hesperiidae; genus Lerema; species Lerema accius. The sequence goes on from LGAG01000596.1 coordinate 308,717, forward strand.
CTATAGATACAACATATAGATAGAATACAACATACATTGTAAAATTACTGTTTCCACTAAGTATAATTATGTGTCTCTTTCGATCTCTGACAAAATTTTAGGAAGAGAGACGTAAAAATAGTGTTACATCTTGTAGTCCTAATCTATACCTACTCCTAATATAAAGCTGAAGAGTTTGTTTGTTTGTACGTTTGTTTGTTGGTTTGTATGAACACACTAATCTCAGTAACTACTGGACCGATTAGAAAAATTATTTTAATGTACGATAGTCCATTTATCGAGGAAGGCTACAGGCTTTATAACATTACGCTAAGATGAATAGGAGAGGAGCAGTAATAAAAAATATTGTGAAAACATTAGTCATTAATAAACTGAGAAATACATATATTAATCTAACATGCCAAGCTTCGAGAGAATACTGATTCTCATCATAATGTATCACTGTAACTGTATCATAATTGATACAAAATGTATCTTTATAATTATCAAGTAAAGATAAATCGGATCGTACAGTAGGTGCCTATACCAATACTTTTGACGAATCCGACTTAGAGAAATATTTTCGACCCCATCTGCTCGAACGCTGCAAAGTTTTCAGACACATTTGTTTTAAATGTGAAATACAGTGAAACTTTTCGATTAAGTATTTCTAAGTCTCACTAAGATTTATTATCGTTATGAATGAAGAATTCTAGTTTTAATCAAAAACACGAAATTTAATTTACCCTTCTCAAAATTTTCCTTATACTCTTGTTAGTGAATTGTGTACGACGCAAAAGGTCCCGGGTTTGTTTCTCGACTGAAAATATTTGTGACAAAAAAAAAATTAAGATATCACCCAAACGTTTAGATCTAGAATGTAAAGATCAAGTATTGTCTCTGTAGTGTTTGTATCTATTTAATAGATATATACATTGTCTCATGTACCTACACCAGTGGAGGGGATGGCTGTCAGTCTGTCAGTCTTGTCACGAACAAGGTACGGGCAGGACGTGCGCATATACTCGTAGCTGGGTGTAGTAGTGAGCCAGTGACTATACATTATAGTGTTATTGTAGTGAGGAGACAAGATCATTACAGTCTCAAATTCTGTTCCCTCCGTATTATTTTAAGACGTAATCCATATCATTAAATAAGATAACAGTTATCATAATTGTAATGATAATTATGATTTAACCTTAAAGTTGACATTGCAAGTTCTTATGTTATTTAATCTGGTAGTGGTTCAAGGAAAAAAAATATCGCCGTCGAAATTCTGTGTGTACGTTGGTTTATATTATTCTATTCATCCCTACTGAATACAAAACGAAATTCATGATATACAAATCTTCACAAACAGACAGCACGACGAACGTACGATAATTCAATCAACCCTAAACTTCACTACCACCTGCTTCTAATGCAGAAAGACTAAAATTTTCACTTTCCCGTAAAGTAGTCTAGTTAAAGTTATTAGCAGCGTAATTTCATTTGAGAGCACGTTCAACACGCTTCCCAGGTATTATTAAAATATCTCATTAAACTGCAGTTTCATGGGAGACCACTTTCCCCGATCTCGTATCAATTACTCGGAACCAATAGATTTTGCACTTAATGCTCCATTCTCATGTAATTATGCATATAATTATAAGCAGAAGTTCCGGTTTTAATGATCGGCACGCCTATTTCTAAACACGTGTGCTCTTTTTAGGGTTAATTTACTATCGCAAGTTCTTTGAATTGAATTACTTAAGATTGAGGTCAGTTGCAAAGTACGGAATCTCTTAAGAAGAAACTAAACTCTTGTCATTTTGTCAACACCGTTTATCTTGCTTATTTTAAAATATAAACAATAAATTCAAAAACTTAAAACCTGCCTACAGAAATATCGTCTTCTACCAATAGGCTTTTGCCAAAAAAGATAAGGGAGTAGAGAGTTAAATTACTGCTTACAAACACTTGAATAAACCTTTATTTCTAAATGAATAAACCTCATATTTCAGTGAACATCACCGCTTATATAAATAAACACAACTAATTCTGCAATTCACGAGCTTCCTGCTATAATATCATCACGTTCTTTAAGCAAATCTCTGTTTCATTATCACAGAGATAGTTTCGGGACGGAGTTTATTTCGTTCCTCTATTAGCCTCTATTGCGACACTGTGACAATCTCGATCGTGACTCTATCATTTGCTTGAACGAAATTGCAGACGATCGATGACATTAAATAAATGACACTCGATATAGAATGCCTAATGGTATTATCGCACTGTCCGACCTGATTTTAAATTTGAATTGTAGCTAGTAAGTTACAGATAGGTAAGTTAAATTATAGTGTCAAGTTTCGTCCGTGTTGTAAAGATTCTTGTCTGTAGATTTTTGTTTAGCTATTTTAAACGTTGTTGTACTCGATGCTCACGATACAGAATTGTATAGTGTAAACCACACTCATGTCTTATAATAACTATATTAATATCTGTGTTTAAACAGTTATTTTGATAGATACAACGGGTAAACAAGTAGTGTATAATCGTCTTTAGCTCAAAAGTTCACATCACTGAGGACAGCTTAAGATTCAAAATTGATTATGTAAAATGGAATCGCGAGATGTAAAACTTTTTCTTTAAAACTCATCGCGCATACCAAAAATTCATGCAAGCTTAACTTTTATAGGCGAATGATGTACCCCGCGAACCATCAACAAAATTCAAATGAACTCTTAATAAAAATAAGCCAATATGAGTTGGATCTTGAATAATGGATTCCGTAGACAATGTTATAATTTAAATGGTTCATATGTGGTCATGGTGTATCAGTATTAAAAAATATTTTAGACGTCGATTATTTTTATCCAACTGCGCTCGAAAGGGAGTAATGTTTTCGAACGTGTGTATGTATATCAATTTCTTTGGCAGGCTCTACAGCTTAAAAAGTATATAAAGATTTCAACGTATGAATGGTCATTTGATGCGTCTCCATTATAAATGTGTAACATAGGCTATAAAGTTTTTAATTATTTAAATTACTGACACCATAAAAATACTGTTACCTACGTTGAGTCCCTAATCCGTATATCATACTTTTCTGTTAACTTTTTTGATGGTGGTTTTAATTTTTTTTTATATAACCGGAAAAATTGTCTAGCAGTTCTATACACGGATACGTATAAAATCGGCCGCTGAACCCCAAAAACCCCAACTCAAACTGAGGTGCAAATAAAAATTTATTGCAAATATCAACTCCAAACTGGATTGGAACTCGACTTGGGAAATCTAATAACCGAAATGAAACGAGCCGAATTATTCCCTCGCATAAGATTATTGCGAGTAAACCCGGCGGAAACGCTAACGGCTCTTCGGATATCGAATATTAGTCTGCTAATATCGAAATCGATTTTGAATAGACGATCAACCGATTCTTGATACAAATGCATTGAGTTGTGAACGGGAGTAAAATTAAATATGGGGGTAGAGCTACTGAAACTGGGGGAGAACTACAAAAATCGGGTTCGAACTAAATATTAAATGAAAACAATGACACTGCAACCTAATTATTGATGCTACCTGCGAAGTGAGGGGTCCTAGATTCGATTCCCGGCCGGTTAGTTCTCAGGTCAGAGGTATTAATGAAAACGTTGTTTGTAATTGTCTATGCCACCCACATAATATGGAATCAAAATCAATTTCAAAATAAGTCAAATTTTATTTCAAAAAAAGTCACTTTTAAATTACCCCAAAATTAAGTAATTAAATGGCACATAAACATAAAGAAGCATTTACTCACAAAACAAATCTCTTAGTAATCCCAAACACACCTGGTGGCACTTCAAAAAGATCTTTCCAGAGCATTCGTTCAAGTTGAAACGGGAGAAATAAATGACAATAACAATCAACTACTTACGAGGGAGGGAACCCTCGCCCCAGTAATACATCACATCATGTGCAGTGACATCACACCCTTAGAAAAGAATGACGCGAACTTGAAACAGCGAAATATATAAATAACCAAACTTCACGAGTGTTTTTGGCGTCAAAGGTTTATTTACGCATGAGTGGCTGATTTAAAATATACTGTGCTACGAGCTATACGACCCATTCTTATATTCCACATTGTATATAATGTTATCGAGTTTGAAAAACTGTTAGCTCCAATTTCAATAAAAATTAAAAGTTTGGGATGTTTTGGGTCAAAACCCCCTAATAATCTTGATTTCTGATTCGTGATCTGTCACTTATGTATCTCTCGAAACACGGGACCCTATTTATCAATTTTCATTACCAATCGAACTGTAACTATTAACTGTAAATATCATTATAAAGATTCCAATCCAATACTTCTCACCTATTGTACTGGGTCGGTTAACATAGTACTAAGGCGAATAAACCTATCTACTCCTTCATAACAGTGCTATAGAGAACAAACTTATCTGCTCCTTTACCTGCATGCAGTCTAGTGCGTTCACGTACGTTCGAGAATCTTTGGAAAGGACTCCG
>LGAG01000596.1:313386-329026 GCA_001278395.1 Lerema accius
TTTCATTTCAAAAACTGTTAGCTCCAATTTCAATAAAAATTAAAAGTTTGGGATGTTTTGGGTCAAAACCCCCTAATAATCTTGATTTCTGATTCGTGATCTGTCACTTATATATTTCTCGGAACCCGTGACCTCGTGACCCTATTTATCAATTTTCATTACCAATCGAACTGTATAAATATCATTGTAAAGATTCCAATCCAATACTTCTCACCATTCAATACTGGGTTGGTTAACATAGTACTAAGGCGAATAAACCTATCTACTCCTTCATAACAGTGCTATAGGGAACAAACTTATCTACTCCTTTACCTGCATGCAGTCTAGTGCGTTCACGTACGTTCGAGAATCTTTGCAAAGGACTCCGGACGTAATATTTATTCTCGCATAAAAGGATTGCTGAAGAGTATTTCAAAGGAACTACGATATAGCTCGCAGGCAAGTCTTACTACGAGCGAAAGGCGATAAACGTAGACAAACTACAGTTCTTTAAGTCAAGGATCTCTTAATGAATTATGCCTATATCTACGCTTCACCGAGGCTATCGATATTAACGAATATTATCAAATGGGATTATAATTCAAAACTGTCTTTAATAATTGGAAATTTATATTTTTCTGATATTAGAAGACTAAATAAATTCTCCTTGCATTAGTTTACTTAACTAAGGTTAAGTACAGATAGTTGTTTCAACAATAATAAAATTTAAACAGAATTAAATCCTTTTGTTTACACTATTATTGGTTTCTGCTAACTATTAAAGCAGTTAATACTGAAGGATGACAATATATAAATATGCAATGTATTTGGAGTGAAATCTCCATCGCGTTCATATTATATCGCCAACAATGAACAAAGTCCTTTAGATAACTGTCATAAACGGAAACGAACCAAGACCATTCAATATTGAATTTAGTCCGAACTATGAGAAAATTTCATCAGTTATTATTTTTCATTTTATCAGTACGTATTATCAAATTCATCAATTATGTATTGTTGACTACGAATGTTTTGTATTCAAGTTACGCGATATAATTGATCGTAACTTTGAAAGCATTTTTATATCATTTCAGGTTTACTCTAGTACTCAAGTAAATATTTCTCGTGAAAGACTACTGTTTGGTAAAAGCCATGTTTTTTTCACGATTAATACATTAATAATAGTAACCCATAAATAGAGAGTGAAAAAATTAAGAGAGAGAAAAATTAATAAGAAAAAAATCTGTAAAACCAAACTTTTTTAATCGAATAAAAACAAAATATTATTCTGTACTTTTCTAAAAAGTAAAAAAAAACAGTACTTACGGCAAAAAATCACTACAATTTTTCATACGACATAGGTACCACGTATATGCGATTCGAAGAGAAATTATACAGAAAAAATGAGACAATATAGGACAGACAGGAAACCTTTGACTTGGCCATCAGATGAAAAATGAAAGGAACATCTTAATCTCTGAGAGAAGATACCTTGAAAAACTCAAGTATGTATGTAGCTAAACATATAAAGGTAGCTAAACTTACTTAGACAAGGTACGTAAGGAAATATAATCGGTATCGGACAGATTCTTGATAGGATATCTTTATGTGTAGGGTTAAATGATCTGTATAGTTTGACCAATAATACAGGCACGTATGAGTTTTATAAGCATGCTTAAAGTTTGTATGCAAAAGTGCATAAAGCTAAATTTTATACTTATTATGTACTATACATATAAATACATCGAAATAAGCCGAAACTTACTGAGTCTCAGTTTTCCTCTTAAATCTATTGTCCTTTATTTTCTCTAGAACTTACAGGGGTCCTAATAGAGTTACAATTAACGAAATAGCTACAAAAAACTATTCAAGATTTAAGCTGGTAAAGCTATGTTCTATTTGACCAGCCAAAATTTAGGAGCCTTACCAATGCTATTATCCATACTGTTCGTACAAATAAAACTATGACTGACTTTGTAAGATTAATGACCGACACGAGTACTTAACGTGTTAATCTAATGGCAAAACTCATTACCAGAAACGTTAATTACTACTAGTGTTAACAGCTCTTCAAACACTAATAACACGTAGCAGTAAGGCTCAATACCTCAATTACTTTTTGTTTGAAGTCCTGTTAATGTTGAACAATGTTGGGTTAAAACCTCTTCGGATCAATAAAACTTTTTTAGTCGTAAACTACGAGTAACTTGGAATGCTACTGCCGACTTAGTTAATTACAAAGTAATCCAAGTTTAACTAACACAAAAACAGCACATTAACAAGTTGGGATACGAACGAATTTTATGTGGAAAATAAGAACAGTTACGCTTGCAACGATAATAATTTAAAAAACAAACAAGTTGAAAACAAATCATAGTAGGTATATCTAAATTAGTTTATTTGAGTCTATCAGAAGAACGATCATATTCTTCGAGCATATGTATGTATGTATGTATGGCCTTGTCTTTGATACGCTTGGCATCTTAACGACCATAATCTCTTTAGCCTTATAGTAGTGACACAGTGAGCTACCACGTGTGTTAAAATAGACAAGCGTTACAATTTTAACTATAAATATATTATACCTAAATTTTATTCAACATGCATCTAACTTGACTCAAAACTTATTGTTTCCTATAAATTTTAGGAGTATTTTACACAAGTCAGAGGTATTAAATTAATATAGCCGCTAGCTCCATACTTCCCTAATAAATTTGTATGAAAAAAATAGAGCCATTTAAACGACATTTCAAAGGCTTGATCATCTTCTCGATCTACTCGTATTAAACCTTGCGAGTGGAAGCCCTCCCACTGAGACGGACAAAGAGGTCTCAAACTTGTTGGAGGAGAAATATATCTCACACCTGCAGCTAAATGCAGGTTCCGAGATCATGTGCGATGATTTGTTTCGGATCGAGATGTGACGAATTACTTACTATTAAAACAAGCCTGACAAGACATTATTTATTAGAAAAAACACAACTACTAAATGCTTTTTTTTGGGTTGGGGTTGTGGTAAAAAATATATATCTATATGTATAATCTGTTACCCAAGGACGCCTCATGTGAAATCCATCGCTGTAGGGCGTTCTAAAGTAATGGACATATTTTCGACGAAACCAATGACCCCTCAGATGTTGAAATCCGTCAACTCGTTAAGCCTGTAGAGCATGCCAAAGAAATTGACATATAATAGGTACGTTTGAAAACCAATACCCTCCTTCTAACACAGTCGGGTAATTATCTACTTATCGTCTTCGTCAATTCGCTAGATAAGGCCATAGGGGATATATCATAATGATTATATCATCCTAAACGTAGACAGAAAAAATCTTATAACATACGTGTATACCTAAATATAAAAATGTGGTTTCATACTACGTATAGTGAGCCATTGAAGTGGCTCATTTCGCACATGTTGAGGAGATGTCATTACATGCATGTGTCGGGAGGTTACGACGTGTAATTTGAGGAAATTTGTCTCCCTCTCATTGACTCTGAGTGCTACACACATTTGTATTTCCCTTATGTTACTATACGACTCTCGTTACTTTTTAGTAGACTTTAGAAATTAAGTTTAATTCTACAAAGACAAAGGACCAAAGTACCTAAGCCACATCGTTATAATCTAGCTATTAATACATCTCAAGAATCAAACACTTCGTAACAGACATTCTCACTATGGCTATAGACTTCATAAAAATGTACAATAAACGCAACCAGAATGAAGTAAAATAAAACTTTATTACAAGTTTATAACGGTAATAAATAACCTACATACTGCACTTAATAATTTGACAAATCTATTCACTGTAACCAGATACTAGACGGTTAATAGTTTAAACATGGAAAAAACTTTACGTCAAGTGAGCTGTCAATCAAAGAATTTTAACGTCTCATGTATATTTTAAGGCTGCTTACACATGAAGGTTTACGACTTAATGTAGATTATGCATAGACGTTACTTACCTATTTCCCCTAGAATCAGAATCTAGAATCAACAGAGATTGTTTTTACACGTTTCTGAGACCCAGAAGTTGGCTCCTAACTAGGGCTATCGTTCCCTAATAATATGAAGGATACAGCTAGCACATAGTCCACGCTGACAAAGTGCAGATTGACAGACTTCAAACACCTTTAACAACTTTATAGAAAACTTTCAGGTGTTCAGGTTTCCTCACGATGTTTACTTTACCGAAGCAAGCGACAAGACCTTTGATGTTAATGAATTCTAAGGTCAACGAACCACTGCACTTTGGTTGATCTACTTAACCATTTAAATCTACGATTTGCACCTGCCGCGTGCGTACGTCACCTAAGGTCTCAAAACCGTTGCTCTCTCGAGATCAATGACCCTTTATCACACGTTCGGACGGTAAATACGCAGCCTGTCTAGCTCTTCACGTTATCAGAACCATGACGTGCGGGTGACATTTGACATACTTGTGATGTGAGGAGGGTCTACTACTTGAGCTTTGTTGATTTCTGGAAGGTGGTAAAGATTACATCGGTTTGAAGGACTGACGTGTAATGAGGAAGATAACTTGACTGGCAAATGATATACATATAACTTAAGCATGTGGAAGAGTTTCCTAAAGATTGAAAATTTTGTAAATACAAAGCGTGACAGACGAAAAAATATATAGACTGAGACTTCAGAACAAATTAGTGTAGTAGAATAACACATAACGTAGGTACTTATCAAATAATAACGTTTCCTGGTACATTGCTCGACAGGCCGTGCTCTGTGACATACGTCAAATCGTAAAAAAATTACTTATTTTTTTTTGTTCTGAAGACTGAGTCGATACATTTTTTGGTTTGAGCAAAGCGTATAGATGCATATTGGAATTTTACGTAAGGTGAGAGTACCTATGTCCTTATGAGAAATGTCGTGATTTGGGCTAAATACGCGTGTATCAGGAGGGTAATGATTTACGAGTGTGAGTAAATATGTATGTATGTATCCTTTATCTTCTCCGTCTTTCAAAATTACATATTACATCTTTTAAGCTGCCAAATCGTAAGTTGGCAGACTGCAAATATTTAAGAGCATTTAGGAACTATCAAGAAGATGGACCTAGATTTAGACCTTCGGCGATTTGCCAATTTCCAATTAATTTGCAAAGTTCCAGTTTTTTGTACTTACAACTAGTAAAAGAGATTCTTCAGTCAGAGCCGAAGCTATGAATAAACTTTTTTTTAAACTGACAGAAATTACATGCGTGAAGAATTTGAACGAAATTGGAAATCTTAACGACTCTTTATATAAATAGCCTATAAACTAGGACAAAATTCGCAGTTGTCAACATCATCTATGGATCAGACACCAAAATCATCTCTGACGTCGGCAAGGAATAGAAACGAAAGAAAGGATATTGTAATTGTAGACCTGACTATTATACCAGCTGCTTTAATACATCGTTCATCTAACACAACCACAACATACACTGTTCCTGTCAGTTCTATCCTTTTTTAGCGAGACTACAATGAAAACGCTCGGCTCATACAAACGACATACAAACGAGACAAACAGGAACACACGAGTAGTTTCTTTGTATTCGTGTCACGTATGAAGCAGCCATAATTACAAGCGAAGCCATGCTCCAAAAGTTTAAAGTGTTATTTTGAAACATTTAGATGGGCAATTACAGGCTGGACTTGTTTAACCTTTACGACTTTTTCTGTAGGTAAGGTCATGAAATTAGATTGGAACGAATTTGTTTTTGATTTGATCGGGGTCGGTGGCTCTTTTATAATTGCATCTCTCAATGATAGGTGTTATGTTTCAGTTAAATTAACACTTAAATATTAAGTTCTTTTAAGATGATGATTTTTAATGAATACCTTTAATTAATTTAATTTATTATTGTTAGCATCAAAAAGATTGTTAACAAGTACTAATCTTTATTTTAACTTCTTCTATTGTATATGTTATCCGAAACAAGGGTAGGTTCCAAGTTTAGCTATAATTTTGAGCTACAATATTTCTTCCAAATGTTCCTAAGAGTTACGGAGATGAATAACATTAAAGCTGCATAATATGTCCAGTAAGAATCTGAAAGTGCTGCCATTATTTACCAGCCTTTCTGCATAAAGTGGCAAACCGTCTCAACCACAATGTGGTTTTTGACAAATTGGCCTGCGCCGGCATTTCCCAGTCTAACTTTATGCCTTTGTTGCAACAAAGATGGATTTTGATCCACTTTTAATTCAGTTCAATAAACACCCAATGTTTCTACGTACTCCAACTGTGTGAAAATTTTCTTTTGTCCAGTTGCTTGAAATAAAGGAGTTAACATAGGATTTCAAAACCCACAATTGATATCTGCTGATTGGCCTCAAAAGTCAGACCCAATGCAGGGCCTGTTTTCTCCTCATGTCTCAGGAAGGTTAGCGCATATTCTTCTACGCTGCTCTAGTACAGATTGGTGGATGGTATCAATATTTGAAACTCTGTAATTATCCACCACTGACCAATTTTATGCCTTCGTGAAAGTAAATAGGTACATTATCTACCTAGTTAGATCAAATCGAGAACCCATTGTAAATGCACAAATTTGAAAATAGAAACTATAAGCTCAGCTTTAACTGTCTAAGCTGTTTTGCCGTTTAAGAAAACAAGGTAAGTGGTGTTTGTTTTCCTGTTGTTACAAACAAACAACAAATCACAGTGTTTGTCCGCTTGTGACACGTCCTCCCACGTAATGTCCACTCTTGATAGACCATCTACAATCTAGATCAGTCTCTCAAAGTGGACGATAACGCCTTGTGGGCGTGGAGGACTTACGAAGCCAGGAATTAGGGAGAGTGATGAATGCATAAGGGGGCGGGGGGTTTGGGTAGCAACGATAATTTTAACTTACAGTATGTATAAGATTTATACATATAACATACATTAGGTATGTAGTATATAGGTAGTATATAGGTAATTTCGGAGAGGTTGCGATAGAAAATAAATGATGCTCGAAGTGGCGAGTGGACATTAAGCTTAAGAAACTCCGATCTAGATTTGGGCATTTATCACTTTCCTGTGAATAACGTTATACAATACAGTATACTACTTGTACAGAAAATAAATATTCTGGGACCATTCCCCTCATATTAGCTACATTTAGATGAAAAATGCTAAGTTTCACCTAAATCCGACCGATTTAGATCGGTTGCTTCCATGCTACCTGCATGATGCTCAAACAGACAGACAATTTTATTATTAGTATACATTTGTTACAAAATTAAACGTAACGATTAACAAAGACCAGATGTAAAAGTCCTAATTAATTTCAATCTCATTACTCAATACGCAATCCAATCGAATCGTGCATTACACCGTATTTACATGACATCGGACAGATTGTTTGGACAATGATGCAAATTACCTCTTATAATTTATTATATTCAATGACGATAATTTTCAATTTCGCCTACAAAGCCCGCTTGATTGCAATGATATGCAATTTTAATCATTCAGAAACGCGCTCGCTGTCTCATATGAGCCAGGATAATGAACTTAACCTTTATTCTAGGGATCAACTGTCTAGTTATAATGTTACCTTTCAGTTATTAGATTGGTTAAATCACTTTATAGTTCATTTTGTTCTTTATCTAATGGTAGAAGATAATACTTTCAACAATCAAAACGATTTACTAATTTGTTTACAAATAAATGAATACACAATTTATTGTTACAATACTTAATATAGTTGTAAAACTTTTCAATTATACAATATCCTGGAAAGTTAATGTTAATATACCGAGAAAAATTTTAGCATCTACATTTTCAACAGCTATGCAATTACTTAAAGTTTACTTAGTTTACCATATATTGTACGTATATGCGCATTATTAAGGTTAATTGCAAAGTAGATACTAATTACTAACCCAATTTAATATTAGATAATGAATTTTGGCATTAAAACGCACTATTCTATTAACCAAATACACTAAAAGTAAATTTATGATAGGCCTAAGCCATGTTTATGCAAGTTAGATAATAGCGTATTTGTTAAACAAAAATTTGATTCTAACGTCGGAAATATAATGTGCGGTATCCCACAGGGAGGCATATTTGGCCCATTACCTTTTTTGTTATACCATAATGACCTTAAACAATCTTTTGTTTTTTACAATATTCCAAATCTAAATATAGCTTTATATGAAAGCTTCAGTATTCTGTAAACGAAGTTTGTTCGACTTCGAGCCGTTTTAAAGTAATCAACCGACCGAAGTGAAATGTAAAGTGCCTGTCGTATTTATTGGACGTTTCATGCGGTACTGTTGTGTTCATAAGTGTTGTATTGTTAGAAAGTGCTCTAGACTCAACATATGTAAATATTGTAATAATAACTTGTAGTGAGATTGTCCATGATTAGTAAGTATTATTCTAAAAAGTAGAAGACCGACCAGACGTTGTTCCGCAAAATTTTTATCTCTTATAGCACTTTTCGTTAATCCTATAGTTTTTCACAACAGCACCGATCTTCAAATGTCACTTGCCGTTATCAAATGCTTATTATATTTGACAACTTTTGCTGTGACGCTATTTCAGTAGCTCTTATGAAGTATCTCGACAACAACACTACCTAACGGGTCCATCCTTGGTTTTAATTCATACTCGCTCTCTCTTACATACACAACCAAAGTTCTTTTTTTAAAATCATTTAGGAGAAGTTCAGTGACAAACTGAGGAACGCTAAAATTTTACATGCAAACATACCTATCTACGTACGCTCGAAAACTATTATTCTTTTCCTAGTTACGTAATAAAGACTAAGGCTATCTAGTTAAAATCGATGCGCATGCACAAATCATGAAAGTGGTCAATAGCTCGTCAACTTTATTGGGCACTTCGCGCGGTCCCGCTACCCGCATAATCAGCGTTTTATTGTCAAACGCACGAATACGAAGCACGTTTATGATTTTACTATCAATTCTGCCTCGAATTTGAGTGTGTATGAAAGTGACAATTCTGTTCGAATCGCTGTGTGTCTCTATTAGCATTCATTGGTCAAGTGTGTAAGGTTAAAAGGAAAGTAGGTTAAAAACTACGGGTCTATGTAGGCTTTATTTCAAAGTGTTTTTCACTTGATATAATAGTTTTGAGAAATGTATTCTTGACTGTACTATCGTTCTTTGAAAAAATATATCGCAAAAAGCCGGCCAGTACCACAAACGAATTAATTTTTGAAAACAAAAAGGATGGTTAGACCACTATTGAACTCTCTAGGAGGTGTTGATATCATGATAATTCAATAGTTTAGTCAAACTGTTACACTTATTAAAAAGCCGTTGCAACAAAATTTGTTCAATATGATGTGCTTTATTATATGAAAATTAAGAGATCAACCAAACAATGAAAGATAAAAATATCTTAAAGAATAATGTCTGTCTGCCTTCAACTATAAGTATAAAAGAAGTGGCAAATAACCGTTACTTATTATACAAATACTTCACTAACCAACTGTCCATTTTAATGAATTATCATGTTAGTCACAGACTCCATTTCTATCGCGTTTTACGCAGTAATTAATCAACTAGATCCCCAAGTGAACCAGTTTCCCTGCAATCTATGGAACTATGTAAACTTGTAAAGGCAGCCACTATTTTTCACCTTAGCCACTCGGTGTACAGGGTTGCCAACATCTAAATTGTCATCATCGGACAAACAATATGTTGACCTCCTAGGTTTCAGCACAATTTTCGGTTTTTTATTATTTATGTATCTTTTTGAGCAGTTTATTTACAATTTATCGTTTATATTTTAACTGACCGAAACTTTTCTGAAATCAAATAGTCCGTTATGAATTCTGAGGAAGTAGTGTCCAATATGACATTTTGTAAACACCTTTCAAATGTCACCTAGAAGATTAGAACAAATCCAGGGAACCTGAATATGTGACAACCCTAAGTGTAAATAAATCGCTCTATCTCTGTCTTTATCAATAGCGTCGCCGTGACTAATGAATGACAGAGACAACAGGTGGTTTATTAGTTTAGTTTGAAAGTTTTCCTATTTCGATTCTTGGTCGTTTTCAACACAGTACACAGAGAGAAGAATGGAAATGGTAAGGACAGGAGCCCACATTATGCGTAGCGCCGCATAATTGATCGTAGTGCATATAGAATAATTTAGATAAAACAATTTGCATATCGTGTGGCTTTATAACAAAAAACTTAAAAATAAAACATACTGCTTCAAGTGTTCTTTAAGAAGTAATTGGTTTGTTAAGATTATGTGCAGTTAGAAACATTCCAAAAGTAACTGTAAAAAACACTTAAAGCTAATAAAACTAAATTTCTCCGTATAAGTAAAACCATAATTGAATAACTTATCTCGGTTTACTCACAACAGTTTCCATATTATTTCACACCATTAACATTTCTATTTATACGTGTGTTCTCTGATTTTCAAAGTGTCGTTGTCGGTAAATGGAAAATGGTTTCTGTTATTCTAACACTTCGACGCAGTCGGCATTTGTATGAACAAGTTTTCATAAGGCCGGCTTTGACAATGGTCGCTCGAGAACTTTGTTATCAAAGAAAGTCAAACTTGAATATTCACGAGAGTTATTAGAATGTTCAGGCTTTCTGTCCAAATAAATTCTACATTCTATGGAAATTACAGACAAATATAGGACTAATAACGACTAACTAATACGTAATCATTATTACTTTTTCTTAGGTCATATGACTTTATGCCTTCTAGAAGGTGTCATATTCAATTTAGGGAGATGTCACATAACCTATAACCAGCGGACAAATAAGACGCATCCAACGAAGCCTCATTTGTCTCGTTATATTAAGAAGTTCAAAAGTTCAGAGGAAACTGACGAACATTCATACATACCGATCAAAGAAGCTTTAAAAATGTAAGAGACTTCGTCAATCTTCAACGCACCTTGACGCAAATGTTCAGTTAACATGTTAATAAGTTCTCAGCATAATTTACGAAGACTGTTTGATTATTAATAACGCTATACACTCATAGCCCCACACTAAGATTACCTGTGTTGTGGGTGCCATAGACAATACAGCAACACACAAACATACACCAGAGCAGAAATTTAAATTCATCATTTTAATTTCGGCCCCGCCGGAAATCGAGCCCAGGACGCCATACTGGTCGTCTGTATCAAAGACAATGATCAAGACATAACAAGTGAATACCCCACGTACGTTACACATGAAGTAGGTACATTCCGCTCTCAGCATACATCGCCAAATGGATGAGAGAACGAGTGTCTGCATCTCATTAGTGTTCGATGTCCTCGTCCCATCTCTTCCATATGCGTCAAAGCTCTAAATCGCAAATGAAATGCCATTGCAGACATTCAATTTTAAGTATTAGAATTGCACTTGTTATATCAGAGATCTTTCAAATTCATATATCAATTAGAAACATTCCATTAATGCAATGTTAAATCAACAATTAATATTTACGTCTTGACAGAAACTCCATCTTTCCCGTATACCTAATAATATGAGTATATCCGCTAAGCCCAATAGTTTCCCTCGATAAAAAGTATGCTAGGGCCACTCACATCATATGAGCTACAAACAGACAACAAGTGGTTTCTTCGGCTTGATTCCAGAATAGATAGATATACGGACACAAATCATGGTAATATTTTAAAAATCCAAACTATTTTCATCACCACGAATTTGTCCAAAAACCTTACTTACTATGGGTAAAATCATACTTGTTATCGTTTTATTATTAGATCGGTGTATTGATGATTGTATGGACAGTTCAAATACAATTATGAGACAGATGATTTGTAAACGAATGTTCGAAGCTAGCGCTGGGTGCGTTGCGTACACCGTTATCTTCGCTTTTCGCAGCCACTGCCTGCTTTCTAAACCAACGACTTAACTACTAATGACGTTCATTACTTGTGCATAGGAAACTATAACGTTCTATATCTGATTCGGTTACGTGCCTCGATATACACTTCTAGAGATATCGAGTTAAATTCTTGTTAATCCCATAGCTGTGATAGCCGAGTTTGGTAGTCACATTCTTGCACAGAAAACCTTGGTTCAAATACTGAGCAAAGTAAGGCTAGTTAAAGTTGGAGATATAAGATTAGACGCATAGGTAGTTTTACAATCTCATAGCCTAATTTTCCTTGCATTGAAGACAGCTTATTGAGTGCCCAAGATTTTCTCATAATCCTGATTGATTTCACATTACACCCCTTCCTTCTAACAAGAACGTTGTGTTGTATTAGTCGTCTTACCCCTCACACACGATCGAATCGAACCCTTTAAAAGTTTCACCTCCAACTTACAATGGAGATTCACAAACTTTTGAGACCATAACTGCCACGTACGGAGTAGGTTCAGCAAACTAACTTCCAGTACCTGTTTCGCTTAAATCAGTTTTCCTTTGTACCCATGGAAATTCGTGTTGAATTATGTCCGAGTAAAATCCAAACCCCTTTCACCGCATTCAAATCGTTCTCCTCAAGTTGTATGCCTATCACTTTCGCATTATTGTATAGGAATCAATTGTGAGCGTATATTAAATTATTGATTTACATTCCGACGCTTATTGGTTTTCTATCCGGTACAGTTTGTGGTGAGACTTGTAATCGTGGCTGGGAATTCACGATACAATTTTTCTGGTTGAAACCAATGAAATTGGTGTTTGGAATTTTGTAACTATAGCAACTAAAGGAATTATGCTTAAGCAATTTGTACATTAAGTAGGTGTTCTAGACCATTATAGCTTAAAGGAAATATCAACATAAAATCCCACGAGCTAATCTAAAGCGTCGAACAGATGAAACCTGACACAATGCTCTTTCTCCTCCTACGTCCGTAACATTTGGAAATAAGGCGTGTACAGGAAATTGTGTAGTCGAAATTAGCTTTTGCTAACCAATTTATGCATAGGCCGTCTCCAGAATGAAGTGAATTAATTATTGGGCGTTCTGCTCGTAAAGAGCAGATATAATGTATCGAGTATTGATGCGAGTGCTGTGAATCTAGTATCGAATATCGATTTATTAATGTGCTCCTATCGATCAATGCAACAATTTAGTACCTAGTTTTGTGTTCGCGGTTAAACTGGTCGTTTAAGACAATCTTTTGTAGTAAGTTGTGTTAATATTTTACATACATACAACTTTTGAGGCTTAACTTGTTGGCAAGGGTTAATATAGTCAATCAAAACGTAGCATCCTATTGAATAAAGAATTTTATATTAATTTTAAATTCGTTTCAGTGGTTTCGAAAATTACCCCTTAAAACATAGTATGTAATTCCCTCGAAAATCTCTTACTTAGACCAACTATTAACCAAAATAACATTGAACGTGTGCAAACGCATAATTGCATAGTGGTTTCACACACGTAATAGTGATTTTGGTTATGAAAATTTTCACCAAACTAAACCGGTGAAACAAATATGGTCACGTTGGTTTTGCAATGCGGATTTGGTGCGTGGTCGAACAATATTGCTGTAAATTTAATTGCTAATGATGATTACGGAATACACTTTATATTACACCGTATTTAGATAATTCACAGTTAGTACCTAATACTCGTGTAATTAGAAATTTTTACTCGATATTAACAATGGCATTAAAAACCTTTTGTAATAAAAATTTCCGTAACCTCGTGAAGTGTAACAGAAGTAAAAATTTACAAATAATTTGACTACTTAAATGTCACTTAATATAAATTTCAATGGGAAATTTCTATAACATATCTAAACAAGAAAGGTGTTATAAGTTTGACGTGTCTGTGGGTGTGTCTGTCTATCTGTGCAACGTAGCTCCCGAATGGATTCAATTTTTTTCGTATTATAGCTTACTTATCCGCGAGTGTTGTTAGACATGTTTGATGAAAATCTATTGAGCCGTTTAAAAGTTGTAGGGGTGAGAGTGGGGAGAATAATCGAATGTCAAATAGTCTCAAAATCAATTATCTTCGTTTGATGATAAAATGTGTGGAGATTTTTTTTTATTCTCTATTTAATATTATGTATATTGTGACAGTAAAAAACAGAGTATCAACATAGGCGTTTATAACAAAGTCGGCTCACGCACATACGCGAGAAGCCGCATCATTGTATAACTGGCGGCGCGACGCAAACAACATAAGTGAGTAAAAAGCTTGGAGCTTCAAGCCTTCTGTGCGAGGAGCTTTTTGTAAACGAAGCTTTTATTACGAACGGCACGCATGCAGTGCGCGCAACAATGCAGCTGAGGCTACGACGTTTGACGTTTAATGAATTAAAAAAAGATTTTAAATTAGAAAAAATATTTTAACTAAATTTTTGAATAAATAACTACATATTAATATTCTCGTTAACACAATCAATATGTTAATGCTTGACAACAATCCCACCCTAATGGTAAGTTGCCATGATGTCTAAGATAGTGAGAGCATTAATTACCATTACTGTAAATTCAAATTATTTATTCTGTTTTTGAAACTAATAGCTAACTTAACATATGTCAAAATTTCAAAAACATTATAAAATAAAATAATTTACAACTTACAATAAGTTATTAATTTGTAAAGTAGTTATTAACTTGGCAACATCTGTTCTTATACTCGTAGTACCTAATTCCATATGACCTGAGAACCTCTTATTTTCCAACAATTACTTCGCGATAAGTTTGCTGATAATTAAAATAGGCGAGTGATTTTCTTTGAACACTTCTAAGAACTCAACAAATCATAAAATTGCTAATTACGTTGCTTTACACTTGGTAGACAATACATCATCGTGATTCACTAAGCCCAGAAGCAACTTCTTACAGCAACTACAAAAAGAGATTACTTTATCATTACTGTACTTGGAAACCTTGTTAAAATAAACACTCTCTAACTCTTTAGGGCTGTAGCACACTATATCGTTTCAGCTGACACAAGCTGGAATGTATCTCTCTTAAGAAAATAGTAAAAAAAATGTGTAAAAAAGCCTGCCGTGTATGCTATTTTGACCAACTTCGTGGGTAGTTATCTGTTGTTAGCTTGATTGATAGGTTCTCATCTTTTGAAAATCCTTTAAGAGACAATTATGTCGATAGATCAACTATATACTCGTAGATATCGAAAAATATAGATGAGAAAATCACGTTGATGTAAAACAGTAGAATATCACCTAAAAATTATATATCCTTTACGACTCGATCCAGAGAATTATAGCGTACTAGTGGACCCGCCCTCGCTTCGCTTCGGTGTATTTTTTAGGTTAAAAGGTGACTACTACACGTGTTGTATGTTTTTTCAACTTGGCTGTATTTTGATGGTTTTTTACACCTTGGGTTCGAAAAACCCAAATATCTTACGGACCCCTATTTTCTCTAAAATAAAATATAGCCTATGTTACTCGTAGATAACGGAGCTTTCCATTGGTGAAAGAATTTTTGAAATCTGTCCAGTAGTTATTAAGCCTATTCAATACAAACAAACAAACAAAAAAATTTTACCTCTTTATAATATTAGTTTAGATATATATATATATATATATACGCTATATATATATATTATATGTATATATATATATACACATATATATATACACGCATTCAAATCGAGAGTAGAATGACGTCAATGATGTGCTGCAGCCCTATGTTCTAAACCCGCTTACCCACTTTCCGCAGCTTACATCTACTGCCACTGATACTAAAATATGTGGCACTTGT
>LGAG01000596.1:332997-346528 GCA_001278395.1 Lerema accius
TCTTGTTTCATACTTTTCAGAGCGTGTTTTTTTCGTAGTCGGGTTTTAGTTTTTTAACTTTTTATATCTCGTGTACAGTATAAATCCTTACAGGTCCAATTCCACTTGGACCGGTCTTTTCTTATTACACAATGCTTCCAACTTGGATAAAATAAAGCATAATTCACAAATAAATTAAGTAAAGAAAAGAAACACTGGAATGAAGCCAGGACAAGAAAATCGATATCCGTTTGACGTAGGAACCAGCCAAGAATTCTTACGAGAAAAATATATTAGTGGTTACGAGCCGTCCTGTATAAAAAATACGCTTAGTTATACGATAAATAAGTAGTTGTTTACGTAGAGATGTAGTTATTCAATGTTTTTTTTTTAGATTTTGCTTGTTTACTTTAGATACCAAATGAGTATCTGCCTTTATTGTTTGAAACAATTGTTAAAAATAGACTTTTAAACAACAAACTGTTTTTCTAACATAAAAAGGTTGATTCCAAAATTGCAAACGACATCGGCTATTTTACTAGAAGCCACGTACCATTTACAGACACATAAACGTGTAGGAATAGTTGAGTAGTAGCCACATATAGGTACGCCAGTAGTACGGTTAAGTCCTTTACTGCCACATCCTATGGAAGACATTTATAGATACATCCAACTGCCACCATTTCAATTACAGACACATCACAAGTCATTTACTGACATAATTATATCCAGTTGTAGGCATACATAGACACGTCCAACAGTAAATATTTCAGAAGTATCCAAAAGTCATTAACTGACACACATCCAGTAGTAGACATTCATAGACATATTCCACAGAAGACATTTAGTAGCCACATATCATTTATAACTCCATAGCTCTACAAGCGACCTCCTGAATGCAACATTTAGTCACAATAAAGCCGGGCCGAACTCATTGTCCTACAGTGAGCACTAAATGCCGTCGTTGTCCTATTCAGACGGGAAGGATGTCACCATTCACAAATTGTTTGGAATAACAGACAATAGCCGATCCCCTGTTGCGATTACTCTTTGGCAAATAGGTGCAGACAGTTTAAATTGAAAATACTTTTAAATGAGCAAACGATTGATTTTAAGACATTAGATTTCTGCTGTTATTTACCTTCATGCTTTAGTTTTTTAAGACCTAAATCGGGCTGATACATTACAAGACTGACCATATAGATACGTATTTCATATAAACTGAAATTTTCACTATTATTTGGTAGAAGATAATACAATGCTAATATTCTCAAACACACGACCGCTTATGCTCAAATGCCGAGACAGCCAAAAACCGCAAATTTCAATATCACTCACACCTGACCATTTAAATGACGAAGGCATCTTGGTTCGTCGCCCGCATACATCATATAGCGAGTGATAAATAGGGGTAGAAACCACATAGAGAGTATTGATTCCGGACATGAATTAATTGTTCTTGCTAGAAAACTAGAGAGAGAGAAAAAGAAGAATGGTCGTCACGAAGTGTAATTCTTTTGGTAGATGATATGTGATTTGCATTATGAATTATCATTCACCAATACCTTCAATTTGTGATTAGTCATGCAGAGTGCCACCTAAAGCAGACATGATTTGGCTAATTTAGATTGTACCTCCCCCTGATGATTGGACATTTGTATAGTCGTATTTGTCACTAAATTGAGCATCGTCGGTTGCATGACTGATTTGCATGAAATGTCTTTCTTTCTTTTTGTTTTTCGCACACGAAGCCGCTATCAACTCTAATTAACTCAATAATCAACAAATACCAAGAACTCATATAGGATTTCAAGTTGGTTCAATATTAACGGTTGGTACAAGCGTCTTAGGGGCGGTACATGGTCATTAATGAACGTCGCTAATCAGTTCACGTCTTACTGCTTCGTATACCGATCGATCACTTTTATCCCAGTGAAGCGCGACTCCTTTACTGATAATGATTTATCTATATGTTACTAATGGGAGTTTGCTGCGTTTACGGTGGATTATTTACTTGAGATAAAAATGTTATTGTTTATGCGCTACAGAATGTACAGAAGTACAGAAGAAAAATAGATTCCTTAAAACGGAAAAATGAGTAAAACAGAAGGGAATTTAAAAATCCCCTTTTTTAACTTATGGGTAAACTTTCCAATAGGCAGTAATAATTTGATAGGAAATTTTTAAAAACCTGTCTGCTGAAAAGTTAAAAAAATATACCTACACCTATACCTACCATATTAAAGTCTGTTGGGCTGTATAGCTACATACGCTCGCAAATCATTCACCTCCTGACACAATAATCGGTTAAAATAATAACAATTCTAAATTTGAATTTCCGTAAGCTTATAAATACTTAGGCACTCAAGATCCAAGCTTCCTATGTTATTAAACTAAGTTGTTCATCAATAACGCGAACAGTTTCTTTCATTACACAAACTCTCACTCATTTAGTTCACAACCACCTCATTTGTTTCGTCTCTCCGCATTACTACAACTATCTCCTTTCTATTTTGAAAATTGTATTAAACTTGAGGAAAACAAAGAATAATATAGTTTAAGGTTTACATACTTAGCTTTCATAATTATAACTCTTTTAATTAGAAGTACTCTGTGGTTAAAGTTAGACCAAAAATCATTGCGTCTGAATTAAGATTAATAAAATCACTGCTTTAGGTAACATATCAGTAGTATAAGCTTCATAAGCAAAGGCGATCCTTTGTTTTTTCTTATTAATTAACGATAAGTCAAGCACCCTTTGTTAAACTACACATACAGATTTTACAGAAATACGTATTTTAGATGTATGTATGTATGAACAACCCTAGAGTATCCGGAACCCTGGTTCCCTATCAAGCAAGACAATACCTGTCCGGGACCTTTAATTAATTAATTAATCATTCCCAGAGCCGGCCGCGGAACATTTCAATCAGTTGGGCCATTAACACCTTGAATCCAATCAGGCCTACCTTCAACGCATAAAAGGGATTTAATTAGGGGACACAATAGGTGTGGAGTATGACGTCACAAATAAGGGAGGGACAATCCGTGCCGATTTTAGACGCCTGTTGTACTGAAAGAGCTTGGCGATTGGATTTTGTTTTGTTTTCTGTAATTAATACGTGAAGTATTAAACATTGCAATCCTTTTTATACCATTTAAGACACGGTTGAAGTTTACATGGAGAGATTTATATATTCACTCGTCGTCACCATTGAGAAGTACGGCCGAGCACCGAGCTAATTTATTTACAGAGATAAATTTTATACGCATTCGCACAGCCTAAGGA
Source organism: Lerema accius (assembly GCA_001278395.1). Lineage (NCBI taxonomy): Eukaryota > Metazoa > Arthropoda > Insecta > Lepidoptera > Hesperiidae > Lerema > Lerema accius. Next base: position 336,266 of record LGAG01000596.1, read on the forward strand.
ACCCTTGAATGCTAAAGGTGCGATTCCGCAAAACGCAGTAATCGATGCGAGGCAATTATCACATTCGCCGCTGCGGCAGACAGCATTACCTTTTGTGGTGCAACATTAAGTAAGACAATAACATAAAATGACAACTTTGCGATCACTCTTTGTCATTAATTGAAACTCGTTCAAAACCATCCATATGACGATTAACACATAATTACAATGACTTAATCACCTACACTCGCTCGGTGGTTGATTTTCAACCATAGCTCCTTATAGCTCATTATGTCACACAAAGATTATAGAGACTCGTTCAATATTCCTGGCAGGAAGATGTTAATGTCAGCGTCAACTGTCTATCAATGGAGCCTGACGACAGGGCTGTACCTATTATACGTGTAATTGTACGAGCATACGAGTACGTTAACTTTTCTTTAAAATGTACTGAAAATTTAAGCACACTATCATAGCATCTCAACTCAAGTATAGAGTGCACAAATTAAAATGCAAAGCGACTTATTCAATTCGCCGTACTCCTAGTCAAGCTACCAAAACATTGAGGCGATCATGAAAAATCTGTTCAATAAAATTAGCGGAGGGAATATCCGAGTACGCTCGCGGCATGCGAAGGATCTCTCAAAGAGAGCCGGGTTCGCACCGTCTATGCAAAAGGAATGCAAATATTTAAAAGGCCGGGGATGTCCCAAGCTTCGGCGCGCATACAAAAACTTTCTCCCGAGGAAAAATGCTGAAGCTCCTTATAAGGCAACTTGGCCAGTGGATGATACCGACCGAAGCGCGTTGCTAAGTTCAAGTAATTTAAAGTTTGCATACGATTATTTTCGTGATATGCATCTGTAACGGTTTGAATATTCTACGCTGATGTTGTATATGAACTAGTTCATTTTTGCTTTCTAGAATTTTCTTACAATTTTGTACCTATAGGATAAAAATATAATTAGATTTTCTAGATATTGCTTCACTCTACTAACCAAACCTTATTTTATCAAAAACATAATGAATATTATCTACCTACATAGTAATAGAACAATCATCATATTTTTGGGTAAAACAGTCTTAAACAAATCAACGTTAACTTTTTGCCCACAATTTTTAGCTAAACTTCATGAAACAAAATGTTTACAAATTAATTATCTTCACCAGAAATGTGTTAATCAAACATTCTAAAGTTTACTCATATGAAATTTAAACCAAATACCGAAGACGAATCCTTACAAGACTCTCCATTAATGCATCGTCGTGTAGGACCAAACTTTGATTGCAAATTTGTCATACCAGTCTGAGAAGTTTTGCTTCAAAAGCATTGCTAGTCTTATCCAAGATAGGAGCTACTCGGGGGAAACAAAATGTTAGGCACTCTCTTATACAATGTTTAGGAAATGCCTTTCAAACTTTACCCCATGGTTTGAATTCTGACTATTTGGTTGCTTCGATTAAGACTGCATTAAAGCCAGTAATTAGCAATATTGTACCTACTATTAGTTTTTTTTGTTTTTTTAGCTGTTGTTAAGTTGATTCCTATTTCTGAAAAATTTAAAAACAAGAGAATTCAAAGCATTTTTTTCCTCTACATCTCAAGTTAAAAATTGTGTTTTATTAGTCAATACATATTGAATACATAATTCCACATCTGTGTAAATACTGTTTCTCTTCTCGTTTTAATATCCGTTATCAAACACGATTTTTGCATTATGTAGCTGCCATAAGGTGACAAATTTTGGACAAAGGTTTTCAATTTCTGTAAGTTTTTTCCGCCATATCGAGGTTCAATGGATCGTTGGCGCCAGCAAATCCAATAAAGAAGCTTGCCTCCAATAAATTTATGTTATTGGCCGGATTATAGTAAGTGACATGTGAGAACTGGTAGCTTTATTCCAGACCAGCATAGTCAGGTCCCTGACATTTAGAGGAGTTCCTCCTGATTACTCCTTCTTTCCTAATACTGCGAGGGAGGAAAAAGGTCAAAGAGAGTGGTCTAGTTATTGATTGTTCCTTCATACACCTTTTTCGATGTGTCAGCGATCAGTTTCTTTTTGGATTCTTTTCTACATATTATGCGTTAAATGATATCAAGTGCTTCTGTATGTATATTTTTATCTATTGTATGTTAAAGGAAATTTATATTGGTTTTAAAAATGTTTGCAATAACTTAAATGACAACCACGCAGTTATTTAGTTGATGAACAGTTATTATAAGAGTAGTTGGACCAATATATTACCCTTGAAGTATTTGGTTACTTATACTTATTAGCACTTGTTAGCAAAGGCCTTTGCATTCCTAACCAATTGGGTAAAAGTAGTTCATTCGCATTAACTTGTGAAAGAAGATCGCAAGTACTACGTACGAAAAAAATCCTTTATCTCAACACAAATACAACTCTGTTATAATTTTAAACTCTTAATTATAAAATAATTTAAGTTTTTACAATTTTACTACAGCTCATATATTTTTATCTTTGAGAGCCCTTGAAGTACGGGCCTTATAAGTGAATCGGGCGTACTCCGTAAGTTTTCTCGTTAAGAGGGTTTTGTCCTAAGCCCTCTTCCTCCGAACGGCTGATACCTACTTGTCTTACCTTAAATACCTATTCAGTAAAATCTTTGTGATGTTATCAACAATCTCCTGTCTTTTATCTTTTTTTGCTCTCATGTCATTATTTTCTATTTTGGGAAATTGTATAGCATGATCAAAGATCAAAGTTACGTAACAAAATATTCAATGAAAATTCGAGCAACAAACTTAAAAAAAGGCTACGAATTATTTAGCATTTCTAATTTCAATATAATGTTACTTTTTAAATTTTGATAACATAAAAATTACTTTTGTCCATGGGTGGCAATAAATGTTAGTACCGCAAGTTCGTTTGCTACCCCTGTATGGCATGAAAATGCTTGTTTCAGTTAGATAGATGGATGCTTCGTTATTCGTTAGAGTTCCTATATCCCACTTCTGTTTCCATGTTCGTCACTTGACATCATCTCGGATCAAAGTGCGTGTCGAGACGAATCAAACGAGTCCAAACTCGATAAGATTTGACCGTTCCTTAACAGAGTTCCTATGGCTAACTCCCGCCTCCATCATCAGATCAGCTTAATTTTATAAGAATATAGTAGAATACTCCCATTTATATATGCATGCAAAATTTCAGCTCAATCGGACAACGGGAAGTTTGTTTTTTAGGGGGGGTCAGATATTTATGACGCCGTGAGGGGGGTCAGATCTTTATGACGCCAGGGGGGGGTCAGATATTTATGGACGTGACTGTACACTGGACATCTTTTAAACTATTACACACAATACAAATTTAACCCCATATATTATCCTTACAATCGACATGAAGTGTTGAGCCACTAGTATTATTTAAGTCAGGTCCCCAGATTGTATTTTCTAGGGTTTCAATTATCCCAACCGAAAGTAGGCACAATGAAAATAAATATGGCGGACTGGATAGATGAATAAAACCTTTTACCTCTCCGGGTAAATGGGCGGTTGAGAAACTGAACTAAGCCTAGGTCGGCGTGATTCGCATTCAATAGATCCTATCGAATTTTCTCCATTGCCAGCTTTTTACATTGGCTTAAGGGATATTAAGGATTCACAAGAGAATATTCGAATCAATTCGTAGAATTAGATGTATTTTAAAAAGCTAAAATATTTAGAATAGATAGAGTAAGACTTCTAAAATGCCTTGAACCCCTAAAGAATAACGCATGCCTACGAGTTTGATATTTGTCATTGTTAAAGTTTAAGCATGGAGAATATATTATGTATGGAGAAGAAGCGCAGTAAGGGAAATTTTATGTATTTACAACATAGTTAATAATATACATACAATTATTCTAGAAAACAAGACAAAATGCACACTACCGCCTACCTCCATACAGAGACGTCATACAAACATATCAGATGGAAGATCCCGTTGACGTTGAAATTTGTCAGTCACAAATGACAAACGAGTCCAGAACCATTATTTGTCATTTCCCACAGTATACATTATTAAACCAAAAACATTTTCATGTAAAATCTTGCCAAGACATTATAATTGAATGACCCTAAACACTTTATTAGTACAACATCTACAGATATTTCGTTATTATGTTATATGAGGCATGTCCATCACCCAGACGGGTAAATTATCTCCGCTTGACGTAATACGCCTCTATCGCTACTATTAACACACTGACTTAAATTGACAGCAAATTATGTAGTTACTGGTTAAAATTAATTATTAACATTTATGTTCTTGTTAGCGCTCATAGCTCAGTGGCTGCGACAACCTTTAAAGATCTACGAAGGTAAGCAACTGCACCTTTGGTGATTATCGTTAGATGACAATCGCTAAGCCATGTCTGACCTCTGAATTTTCCCTATCGAAATTAAGAAAGTTTTCTTTCACCTAATAATCTACGATGATTAACTGTAATTAATGTAAAATAAACTAGTGTTTTGTGTTAAAAAAAAGATAGAAACAGATTGTTTTCTTCATTAAATCGCGGAATACCACGGCCGCTATATATTATCGACATTATATCTCCATAAGAGAAACCCGCACAATGCCCATTAACGAGTTAATTAATATCATACGCCCCCTTTGTAAAACTTACACCATGTCAATAAAAGCGAATAAGTTTAAATATGGTATAAAAATTTATACATTACTCATAACGACTGTACATAGGCCAACTGCTCTCATATAATGCGTCGATTGACGTAATATTCCGTCTGCGGTGATAGCCACCGCTATTAACACACTGACTCCAATGAATTGCGAATTGTTACCGTAAGTTTAAAAGTCTGTGATCTCGCTTCATTTAATTCAGTTAAAGATCAGATTTAAATTCTTTATGTATATATGTTCAACTTCTTAATATTTTAACATTAAAATAACGTCATTTTCGGAAAAACACAAACTCTTTCTCTTTCAGACACACACACGCACATAACACGCGCGCGCACATTGTCTCATGCAAAATGGTTGGAGCTTAATTTTATTAAAATATACATTTAAAATAACATTTAAGTAAGTCACAAATGTAAATAATCTGCATTATATTTATAGTAGGTATTTACAGGCATAGTTATAAAATTAAAGTCCATTATACTATTATGTATACGTGAGAACACCCATGTATACAAATCGCACTTGCGATGTCAATTGAAGTGACGAATTGAGATCAATATTTTATATGATTATATCGGTAAAGCTGCTGATACAGGAAATACTTTTATGGCTTTATATATTTTTTTAACACTTTCATCTTTTTTATAGTACTGGAATATTATTAAAAAAAAAATCATAAATTAATTGATGATATTGATAAATATTAATCAGGTATTGATTAATAAATAAATATTTAATTAGACGGAACCACTGTTTCATTACTTATTGGAATGGATGGAATAGAATTAATTATTACCTATCTACGAGTATGTAGACGAAAAGCAAAAAAAATATATCAAGTTGAATTTCAGCACATTTTCTTTGTTCAAGACATTCAAATAAAAAAAATATTCGTAGGATTGTTAGTACCCTAAGATAAAAACATCGATAAATGATAAGAAATAGATTTATCGGATTTGAGTTTATCACAATCAATAGGTATATCTTTATTTCAAACGCGTTGTTTCAATGCCGAACATAATTGATATCTTATTTATCATATAGTACCAGTATTAACAAATACTTAATGTATATTTATCGTCTTGTTTGTGATTGTATAAAACATAGATAAAAATTACGAGCTACTGGTTTTATCAAACCACTTAAATGCAAATATAGGATAGCTAATAACGTACCAACCGATGTCATTAACAATGACCTAGAAATTAACTTTATAATCTTTTATCTCATAAGCTAGTAGCCATTGACAGAAAGCCAAAAAACCCGATTGCTAAACATTGTGCAGGAGCGCTATATTAACATATTATGCAGTCTATGTCACTTTCACAATAGATGATTCTAATGACATTAAGTTGAAATCCATCAAATCTTTTCGGCTGTAGAGGATGCCAAACAAATTGGGATACATACACACACGTACACACACACGCCCACATACATACACACACATACATACACCTACTCGTAAAACATTACCGTTTAAACCCAGTTAATAAGAAGTGACATTTTTTTAAACCTGGAGATTAAGCTAGAATTTTTAAACTAGGAAGTAATTTCTTAAGAGATCTCTTTCTAAGTTTCTTCACTCTCATGTAAGAACCTCGACCGATGGCAGTCCGCCTCCGCGCGTTCATTCATCACCTTTCTTGACAACGAAAAGGACTCTGCATGTGAAATATTGTCTTCCAACTTTTTATACTGTTTATGGTTCCTTAACGCAGCAAGAATCCCTAAGATACGATTCATCTTTGTTTAATCTTAATATAATAAAATCTTCGCCTACGTGTGTTTGTTACTAAACTCCTCCTGAACGGCTGCACTGATCTTAATAAATTTTTTTATGTATTTAGAGGGACCAAGTACGGTTTAGAACCACAGTAAGACCCGCAAAACTTTGGAAACGCATATTATTTTATTTATCCATATCCATACCTATACTATTTTATACGTTATTTTGGATGATTTAAAATTCGGACTAAATTTACTTCTAAAGCTAATCTTTAATCTCTATTTCCTATTTGGAAAATTTCAAATTAAAAACAACTTTTATTAAAATTTCAAAATGTACGGAATCCCTCATCATACGGATCCAAGCACACTTTTCAGGTTTTTAATCACTAACACTGCGTTTAAGACACAGACGGGAGATTCTAATCTAGATTTATGTACATTTTTCTACAAGAACTTTCATCATAAGGTATATTATAGTCAGTAACCAACCTAAGTGTCTAATGTTTTAATACCACAAATCCTCGACCAACGTTGCTTAAAGCTTAAAGAAAGAAACTTTGGTACTATTTGTCCACTATTCAATTACCAACCACGCCTGTTAAGTTATTTAATAACTTAACAAGATCGACCAAATTGAGTTATAAACTGATCGAGATGATTATTACAACTTAACTCAAGCAAATATCTTATTTCCTAATAGCAATTGACTAGATATCAGTGCCTCCTCTCTTACAACGTAACAAATCGCGTTAATCTCAAGACAGATGGAAGACATTACGTAAATTAATTTGATTATCAGAGCATTCGCTTAGTAAACCTCACTGTTTATTTACCACCTGTTTATCTAGCACTTTGAAATCGCTTTACATTTCGTATCGCAACTAAAATGGCGTATCTACTTAAAGGGACTTACGCTTACGCCTTTTTGGTCATAGTCTTCATAGTCCATTTCATAGTTTTCGTACTCTGTTTAAACGTGGTCTGATTTCAAAAGATCTTAAGTGCGGTTTCTCCGTTATTCTTGGGCTCACCTGCCCTTGTGCTAAGATGGTTAATTACCTCGATCCATCAACACTGACCTTAGGTCGTAGATAAATGCTTGTTCGCATTGATTGTGAAGACGTATTACAGGTAATGAAGCGGATAATGTGTGTAGGGGAGGTCTGTAACATGACTGTTTGCTTGCAAGCTCGTTTGCAAATTGCGTGGTAACAAAACTAATTATCGCTATTTATTGTTCGTTACCTTTGTTATTAGATTTTACGGTACCGTTTTGTTTTATGAACAGTCCCGAATAGGAATCGTAGTAGGTACTATTAGGTGTCATCCACCATCAGCGTTACCAGATATATTTTGTAACAAGTCGAGATTTTCGATTTTTTTTTACCCAAGCTTTCATTTTCAGCATTTCGATTTTTGCTTTTCTTTTAATAATAACTAATCTGAGTTATTAAGTGATTTAACCTATCGTTACGTGCTTGATTCTGGTCCTTAGGTTACGCTACAATGAATACTATTTTCTTAATAAGGAGAAAAAAAATCAAAGTGAAAAATAGTTTTAAAATCCCAAAAAAGTGGGACGTCTGCCAACGCTGTCCATCATACAAATTAAACGAATATTTGAATCTTAATCAGTCAAGAAAGGGTACACGCACACATATTACCTCGTTTCGTCGTGGTTTAAAAAGTAAACAATCTTACAGTGTCTTTTTATTGTAATTAAAGATTTAAAAATAAGACAGACACAAATAAAAAAAATTAAAGAATAAACAATAGTTTAAAGTTAAAATAAATTTCTGTATACTTCAAATTTTTTTTTAATTAATGAAATAAATAAAAGTAGTGCCGATATTGTTTACTTTTAAATCACGACGGAAAAAACGAGGTATACACTGATATACCTACACTACACTCACACATACATACATACATACATACTCATACACACATTCACACACACAACAGGATTTCCTGTATCGGTGTTTGTAGCAGATGTCGGTGGCAACACTCAGTAACCAACTAATAATATTAAATTTATTCGCCGTTATCATTATCACAATATCATAAACAAAATCCGGTCTCATTATTAAAAATATGAAAGGTATTTTAATTTTAAATCTTTCGTAGGAAATATAACTTTAATACGAATTGCCCCATCCGGAAATTGAACCCAGATTTTTCTCTACAAACAAAAACAAAACAAAAGGCTATCCTTTCTGGAAGAATATTAACTTAATTGCATTAAAATGATAACGTTGAAATAATATTTAAATAACGTTATAGATAATAATGATAACGAAACGTTTAACTTAACACTCTGGTTATCAAATTAAAAAAGGTCGTAAGATCAAAAACATTATATCTAAATATTTACATTAAGTATTGCAATCTTCTCAAGGTAAGGTACAAAAGTTATCGACCAATAAAATAATATTATTTTGTAATGTTTTTAATTCTGTGGTCGAAATTTGACCATAACTCATTATGTCAAGCAATTATGATATAGACTCATCCACTGTCTGTCAACTGGGCCTTCCATCTGTGGTGTGTATGAAGAGTTTATGAAAAGTAGGGTCTTGACATGCGATTTTTTTTAACCTAAATTAAATGTATGTAATATGTATACCACGCATAAAATTTTTGCTTTCTACACTTTTTCCTTTAAACTTTAACTATGTCAAATTATAAACTCATACGTGCCTATATTATACTTATAACAAGATCCAAAGTTCCAAAGTTGAACCCGTCTCGTACGAATTCACACAGATTAAACATGATTTTACAGTGAGTGTTCCATTTCAGCCATGACATTGGTATCGTGGAGCGTTTCCGATCAATATGGAACATTCCAGATTGGTATCAACGATCCGGTCGACGCCGCTCTTTACGACCACACTACTCCCAATCATTCGCAATAGTCCGTGACAGCGCCTCTCAAACTGTAAGGCCCTGTAAGCTATCAAAAACGAAGGATATTGTAAGTTTTACGTATGATTGCTTAAGTGGTCTGTATATACTTAGTGGAAAAACATTCGTCTTCAAGATATTCAATTCTCATTGAAGATAGTGACGAGTGAATTTGGAATCGTATATCTTCTAATAAATTAAAAAAAGCTTTAAATTTGTTATTCCCGTACCATAAAAAAACATCTGGTTAAGAGCGAGAGTCGAGAGCATTTGAAAGGTTCCTTAAAATTATGCAGCAAACTCGCAGAAAAACTTTTTTTAGAAGGAATCTTCTTAATTTTCAAGTGCTTTACTTAACTAACTTTTACAAGCCTAAAGTTTCAGAACCGCAGTCTTACGGTAAACAAGAAAGTCGGATACAGGAGCAACGCGAATTGTGCGGACACGGCGGATTTACGGGAAAGTCGCCAGTCGCCAGTTGCCCGCCCAGTTGTGGTGCAAATGTCGCGTGATTTAGTTTGTGTGCCGGTAATTAATTTCAAATAACTAGCTCCTACTGGGACACTTGTGAACGCAGTGCGAGCGGGCTTAAGGTACGATTCCACTGGACGCGACAAACGACTGACTGACAGACTGCGACAATCGTATTTGTGTGACGGAGTGATCATGGAATCGCTTTACAGGTGACACACACATTTGAAATCAATCTGAAGCCACAATTTCAGACATCCATTATGAAAATGGTTACCTATAAACAATTACTAAAACATCATTAAAAATTACTTGCAACTTGCTTTAAGCCATTTTGTTTATATATGGGATCATAAAACTAAAGTGCTAACTCAAAGATACAATACAAAACTGAATGTAAACTAATAAAGCAAAGCTCAGTTCCAGAGAACATTGGTTCCATGCTGGTTTCCACTGTTTAAATTGCAATATAATTGACGCATCAGAATTGCGTTATGCGGTGTTTAGGTGCGCCAGTCCTCCGAGC